>JANHMN010000003.1:7559739-7572541 GCA_030674055.1 Rhabdomys pumilio | reverse complement strand
GTTTCTCTATATAGCCCTGGCTGTCCTGGAACTTACTCTGTAGACCAGGCTGCCCTCAAACTCAGAAATCCACCTGCCTCTGCCTCCCAAGTGGTGGGATTAAAGGCGTGTGCCACCACTGCCTGGTTCTTTTGACTATGTTGTGGCAGCTCCTGAACTTGAATATACTTCTGGAAAGCGTATTGGTTCTAGGAGTTAGAGACTTCCTGGTCTCTCAGCCTGAGCTCCATAACCATGTGACCTGCTTTCCTGCCTCTGCCTCAATAGCTGCTTCTATAAAATGAGTGGCATAGACTGGATGTAGAGAACTCTTGGATAGCCTTGGCCCTGTAGCTTTGGGTCTCTCTTTACATTTTTGTAAGGCCTAAGTCCTTTTGATTATAGCTGTATTCTCAGACCCTGTGTAAGGAAGAGATTTCGGCAAATTATTAAACCAAATGATGGAAAATACCTAGGAAGGTGTATTTCAGGAGCACAAGCTGACTGGGTACAAGGACATTTAAGGAACTGTGTCTCCCCTAGACTGAGAGCAGGACATTTGGAGGAAATTCTTGGTAGTACCAAGTCTAAATAGTACTTTTTTCTGGAATGACTGTGAGTGTATGTGGAAATTTAGCAGTCATAGTTCAAATTCAGGCTAGTGGCCTATATGTGTCCAACCAGGCCTCCAGCCAACGACCCCAGGATAGTCATGAATGACACCCAACACAAGATTGTAAGGTGACTTAAAACTGAGTGTGTGGATGTGGATGTGTGTGCATGTGTGATTTTTTTTTTTTTTTGTAGATTACAACATTCTTAAGCTTGAACTTTGTAGATGACAGCTTCTGTTTCCATGTGAAAGGTTGAACTCTTAAATGAACTGTATTCTGAATTTTGTAAGTAATTCACTAGTTTTGCTGAAAATTCTTTTCAGGGATTAAGAATATATAGCCAATTATACAAAGTTGTAAGTTCAATTAAAAACTAACTATACCAAAATTTTGCAGAAGTAGATTTTTTTTTTCTGTGATTCTAGGTCGCTACTGATGGATGAGTCAACTTTAATAGGTTATTGGGAAATGAAAGTCTTGTCACAATATCAAATTTTCTCAAGGACTTAAATGTATGTACCATATTTAAAAAGCAATTAACAGTTATTTCCAAGGAAATATTCACACATACACATACACACATGCTTGATTTTAATTTATGAATCATTTTTACTTTCATTTTGGTAGCAATAAGTTCTGCAAACCCTGATTTTCAGGGTTCTGTGTAAGCAGAGGAAGCTCAGAGTCATATGACTAACGCTCCTGGACTCAGATGGGCCTACATGAAGGCAGGCCAGTCTAGAATCCTTCAAGAACAAGAGTGGAAGTTGTATGGGAAGCCAAGAATGAATTTCTCCTGAGCGGAACAAACCTGCAGGAGTGTTCTCAGATATATGTTTGCAGAGACGTGGAGAGGATGTCACGTACACTATCACAAAATTATATCCTGTGAATTGTGGGCTTCACAGCAAATTCATTTAGTCCTTCAGGAGCCATCCTTGGTTGGTCGGTAAGGCCGCAGTTTTGTAAAACAGCGCTGCATGTTCTGTATCTTTTGTTTTTTGTTTTGTTTTAAAAGATTGTGTTTTTAGCCAGCGGTGGTGGCACACGCCTTTAATCCCAGCACTTGGGAGGCAGAGGCAGGTGGAGTTCAAGGCCAGCCTGGTCTACCAAGTGAGTTCCAGGACAGCCAGGGCTACTTACTACACAGAGAAACCCTGTCTCGAAAAACCAAAAAAAAAAAAAAAAAAAAGGAGAAGGAGAAGAAGAAGAAGAAACTTTGGAGCCTTTGCCATTTATTTCTTGCCAAAACTATTGTACTTGAACACATCTGCAGATAGAATCCTAGATTTTCCAAACTTTGTCTCTGTGCACGAACAAAACTCAACTATGTATGTATTATGTGTATCCCTAGAATGTTCCTCATTCAGACTTTAGTCAGTTGTATTGAGAACATAGCTCTTATGAGAGTGAGTAAAGAAGAGAAAGAAAAGTAATGGAAAAGTCAGTCATGCAATGCACTTGACTTTGTCAGACAGCGTCTAGTTTCAACATGACGAGCGGATTCACCATGAAGCCCTATGACCTTGAAAAGCTACAGTCCTGCTCTTCAAGAGCCCTCTCCAAGGTCCAGTGCCTAACAAACCTTATACTCCTCTGGGAATACAAACTTACTCTATCATTCCTGGACATTTTTTTTTTCAAAAGAAATAAAAGGTTGTTTATAATAGCTGGTGTACTTTTATCTCATTAATTTTGGCAGAAGACTCTTAGGAAGGATTGTCTCTTAGAATACCATACAGTCCCAGTGTTTTGACCTAAAACTGTTTCAAAGTACCAGAAAATACATGTATGTGTTGGCCAGAATGTAAGTCTCCAAAGCACTGCATTTCTTCTGTTTGCTTGAACACGGTAGATAGCTTTGCTCTATGCTCTTGTTCTTGCTACTTATCTGCTGGGCTTTTTTCATAAGCACAGCAGTATCAGTACCAAGATAGCTCTAGCTTTAAAAATATCTAAGTGCACACACACACACACACACACACACACACACACACACACACACACAGGGGCTCATGTGCCCTGCTTATGCTACCTACAAGCTAGGAGGTCCCACCTTCCTCCAGACTACAGTAGGCAAAATTCTAATATATCTTCTAGGATTCTTGTATGAGTAAATGAGAAACCCTGTCATCCAGGTCTTAGAATAAGGATACAAATATTAGCAAATATTATTTATTAGCGACAAACTCTTTAACTGTTAAGGGAGAGAAAAAAGCTTTTTTCTCTCCCTTAAATGTTTGCAAGATGCCCTAAATTAGCTTCCAGCCATAACAGTTGCATATTATTCTGGCGATGACTCATATACATTTTCCCCTGGAGGGACAGTTAAAATAAGTTTGAAAATGTGGTAGAAATGGTTGAAGCTGTCCAGATAAGGGCAAAGGCTCATCCTCCTTTGACCCAGATAGGATTAGTAACAAACACCCTTTCCCAGGAGGTCCATTTCCGTTTCTATAGGCAGGATGTGTTTAGTTGTAGCTTCTCTGCACAGAACTGACCAGAATGGAAGCTTTCAAGACTTACTCATGAAAAAGGCCTGAGGAGACCCAGAATGGCCACATGGAGCATTCCCTTCTCACTAGTCAGTCCTACTCCAAATCTCAGTGAAATCATTTAGGTAAGAAAGAAATTCACAACTGATGAGTCTGACGCACAACTATAAACTTGGCTTAATGTTGCCATTTGAAAGGTAGTTTTCCATATGACTTAGCGTCTGTCTAGGTTTTACCTCGCCTTATAGATGTGATAATTCTTTCTCACTTATTGATGTTGACTGATGGGCAGGGAAATTATTGACAAATGTGTTGATTTCATGGCCGCTTTGCTTTCCTCGCAGTGCAATCCTGTATGACTAAATGGGAGCCTATGTCAGAATCTGAGTAGTTAGTAAACTCTTCCATACTAGTCGCACTGAACGTAAGAATTTTTCAAATGGTTTTTGTACATGGTTGTCAAATTGTCAAACACTGCAGTGCTATTGCCAACCTATTTTTAACAAATTGAGTGCATAAATTACAGCTCTCTTCCCCCTTCCTGTGACATCCAGTACACCACATTTGAAGAGGATGAATTCAATGCATGTTTAAACTGTCTTGATGTTTTTAATTACTTTCTAAGATGACTCATAACAGGAAGTATTTGGCATGAGCTCAATAGCTTGGAATATTAACATTTTCAAGGGCATGAAATGTCTGAAAAGGCAGGCGGTTTTCTGAGTTCAAGGTCAGCCTGGTCTACAGAGCGAGTTCCAGGACAGCCAGGGCTACACAGAGAAACCCTGTCTCAAAAAAAAAAAAAAAAAAAAAAAAAAAAAAAAGGAAAAAAAATGTCTGAAATGGGTGAGGGGACATTGAATTTGTTTATTGCATTTCAT
Source organism: Rhabdomys pumilio (assembly GCA_030674055.1). NCBI lineage: Eukaryota > Metazoa > Chordata > Mammalia > Rodentia > Muridae > Rhabdomys > Rhabdomys pumilio. The sequence goes on along the minus strand of JANHMN010000003.1, from coordinate 7,568,572 downwards.
TTTTTATAGGAGTATTTATGAAATAATGCTGGTAGAGAATGAGAAACGTACTATGACTATTGGTGGGATTTAGGTTATGAAATCAGAACACCCTTTAATTAGTCCATGGTGGCTATGTTTTCTTTCATGATGACATAGTAAAAGTCTGAAGCTATTTTTAACCTACTTGAGTTAAGTCTGAAGCTGTGTACACCAGTCCTACTGGCTGTCTATCTGCCTGTAGCAGGCATATCATCAGACCAGTAGCAATAGGCCCTACAAGGAAGGCATGAGGCAGAGCCTGAAGAATTTCCATGTAATGAATAGGCTTCAAAATGTATATAAAATGTTATGGGATTCAACTTGTATCACAGTTAATTTCTGCCTGAACCTAGATGTTATTTGAACTTGTGAAACAGTTACATTTTAACCTTCATATTATGACTAATTCATTAAACAAGATACTATAATTAGGTAGCGATACAACTTAATTATTGTTTTGGTTTCTAGTGGACAGCATCTGTCATTATCAATTGACTCATGAGCCTTGGTTGTGTCCCCTGCATAGTACCCAGAGACTGAAGAGTCAGGATAGGAAGGAGAGATAATAGAAGAGAAATGAAGCAGATAAAAAAAAGGAGGCCCAGGAAGGCAGGAAGAAAGGGTGAAGCAGAGAAGACACAAGAAGTTCTAAAACACAAGGCTCTGAAGAGCAAAGATGGCAGGAAAGTGGAGGGAACCCTTCACCTTTTCCCCATACAAGGTCATTTACAAGCATAAGCTCTTATCTACTTTCCCTCTGGCTGTCTCTTCCTATAATTTTTTTTTTTCATTTTATCTGAACTGGTACACACTTCAGTGGTGCTGGTGTGTGCCACTTGTCTACCAGTTTGTGTTGAAACAGAAGGAACCTTCAGAGTCACTTAATTCTTCCTTCATTTAGCATGTCCTTAGAGGCCTGGGACATGATGGGAGGTCAGATGCTGAGGGGAAGACAAATAAAGACTGTGACCCAGAGGGATGTGTAGGTGAGGCAGAAACTCCACTCAGGGCAGGAAGTAAGAATAGCAGTAGATCATGGGCATTGGAGAGTCACTGAAGATTTCTTAAGTAATGATATCATCAAAGTAGCACTGGGGTTTACAGTGTAACAAAGAGTTCAGACAAAGTGACAAGAGTGGGCTAAAGAGCCAGGCTATGCTGGTACACACCTTTAATCCCAGCACGCAGGAGGAATGGGCAAGCAGGTCTCAAGTCTGAGGCCATCAGGATCTACAGAGGGAATTCCAGGACAGCCAGGAATATTCAGAGAAACCAAAACCCTGTCTTGGAAAATAAAACAAAGAGTGGCGCTGACTGTGGACTGTAAGTCCCAGCTTGATGTGAGGACGCGGAGAAGAGGGCAGCAGAGAGTCCTTAGGAGAGCATGGAAGTACTGAGCAACTAATTGTGGAGAGAAAAGAATTAGAACAACGGGGTCTTTTAAAAGGAGCATTGTGTGTGAGTTCACTGTGACATGGCATGACAGAAAAGACATTTTTGAAAAATGTACATACGGCCAGGTGGTGGTGGCGGCGGCGGCGGCGGCGCACGCCTTTAATCCCAGCACTTGGGAGGCAGAGGCAGGAGGATTTCTAAGTTGGAGGCCAGCCTGGTCTACAGAGTGAGTTCCAGGACAGCCAGGACTACACAGAGAAACCCTGTCTTGAAAAACAAAAACAAAAACAAAAACAAAAAATAAAAAAAACAACAAAAAAAAATGTACATACTTTGAAAGGGCCAGGAGTTAGCTCAGCAGTTATGAGCACTAATGGCTCCTCCAGAGGCCATTAGTTTGACTCCCAGCACCAAGAAGGTGGCAGCTGTCTGTGACTCCTGTTCCATGAGGTATTATTGCCTCTTCTGGCCTCCACAGGCACCGGGTACACACACGGTGAGCAGGGACACATGTGAACTAAATACCCATATGTATAAAATAAATATAAAAAAACGTAATGTGAATGAGCTGGCTAGTTTTATGTCAGGTTAATGCAGGCTATAGTCATCTGAGAACAGCTCACAAAATGTTTCCAGATGTGGTATGTATGCAGGCAACCCTACAGGGCACTTTCTTAATCAGTGATTGATGGGGGGAGAACCCAGCCTATTGTGGGTATTGCCATCTCTAAGCTGTGGCCCTATAAGACATCAGGTGGAGCAAGCCAGTAAGTAACACCTCTCCATGGCCTCCACATTAACTCCTGTCTCAAGGTTCCTACACAGTATAAATTCCCTCCTTGGCTTCCCTGATTCAGATTACATCCAGATAAAACCCTCTCCTTCCCTCTTTTGGTCTTGAAGTTTCACAAGTAAGACTGGATATATTTTGTTGTTGTTGTTGTCTGTTTTTGTTTGTTTGTCTTGAGACAGGGTTTCTCTGTGTGGCCCAGGTGGCCTTGAACTCAGATCCACCTGCCTCTGCCTCCCAGTGCTGGTATTAAAGGTGTGTATCACCACTCCCAGCTGACAATAGGTATTTTAAATATGAATAATGTTATCTCTCAGATTTAAATTATGAAAAATACAAACCAGATGTATATGGAACAGCAAAACCAAAAGCACCAGAGGAATTTTAGCTAGGTTAACTAAGAGTGACCACAAAGGTATGAAGTAACTTCAGTTTCTGACTGGGGATTCAGAGCTTTTGTTAGCTTCCTGGACGGAGTCTAATCTCCCCACCGACACCCACATAGACTGGTGGTCATGGTGGCAACTGGAAGGCCTACTGGTATATACTTGGCCAGAGAATCCCTCAATGTAATGTTCTCAACTAGACAGCAAATTCAAGGCTAAAAGCAGGGCTGGAAAGATGACTTAGTAGTTAAAAGCACATACTACCTTTCCAGACGACCTGAATTTGGTTCCCAGCACCAAGTTGGGCAGTTTACAACTTCTTTATAACTCTCTGAGGAATCAGAGACTGTTCCCTAGCCTTCTGGGGCACCAGAACACTCGTGGTAAACACATGGATGGACATACAAACATGCACACGAATAACCACCCCAAACATCATCATCATCATTACCATCATCACTATCATCATCATCATCATCATCATCATTGTGGTGCCAAGAATAGCACTTGGGAGCAGAAATAGGAGAATCTATGTTTTGAGGACAGTCTTGTTTAAACAGCAAGTTCCAGGCCAACCAGGGCTACACAGTGATGTTTCATTTAATTTTATATGTAATATAATTATCTATATAAATTATACATAACATAATTATATGTATAACATAATTATATATATATATATATCTTATATATAAAAATAATCAAGCGAAACGTTTCAAATGAGATTGTCACATATATCAAAAAGCAGGAATTTTCATTTTTAATGTTTTAGACTAGAAAACCCAAAAAATGATTTTTAAAAAAAGTGACTTTTGAGCTTGTTTTTTCAATTGACTAAACAAGACAGAATCTAGGTGGACATCCCTTGGTACTTAACTAACTTATTACTTACTAACTTATTTTGGTCAAGATATTTCACCTGTCCACTGGCTATACTCTTTCTAATAATAGTGTGTGTGTGTGTGTGTGTGTGTGTGTGTGTGAAGCTGGAGTGCTCCTGGGCACTCCACTACCATCACTGAAAAGTAATAGGTTCTCAGCAAATGTTGAAACTTCTTTTATTTTGACCATTACCAGGTTATTAGGTAGACATTTAAAAATTTATTTTTCCTAGATAGTGTTTGATTAAACAACAGGCATGTTTGACATTTCAGGGTACACAATAACACAATATTTTCATAGAGGGAAGCAAAGCCTTTCTGGTGGGCCAGATGGCACTGTGACCTTTGATTGTGCTCCTCTGTTTGGCTGCGGTGAATGCTCAGTGCCTGAACGGGTTAAGGAATGCCTTACTCGAGTTACAAGCAGCAGCAGAAATTACCAGATGGTAACACAAATGGGGAAGGGGGAAAGGCTCTGCCCTAACCCACACTTTCCTAGGTAACTAGGCTAGTACTTGCATTGGGAGCTGGGAGCAGGGACTGTGCTGTACACCCAGGCCCCCTTTAACTGCCGGGGATTGCGGGGTTTAAACAAAGCTGTGAGTCACACACGGCCTGTAACTGCAGGGCCAGGAAGCCCTGCTGGAGAGGCCACGCCCCTCTCCCTGTGAATCGCTGGCCCGGACAGGGGAGGGGCTGTCCCTTGCTAATGAGCAAGTTGGCAAGGCGAGACAGGAACTTCATTCCCCTCTGTGTCAGGATCCCAGAAATTATGCCCCTTCTCTCACCATGAACTGGCTCTCGAGTTCCCCGGGAGTTGTGCTAACTGCTTACCACCCCAGCGGCAAGGACCAGGTCGTTGGGGACAGCCATGCAAAGGGAGGCGACGAAGCCACCTCCAGGTAAGGAGAGCAACAAACCCCCCCCTACCTGTCCCTGAAACAAAGTGACAGGGAAGTTATCTTGAGGGAAGAGAGTCACCTCTGTACTTGAAGCCTGACCTAACGCTGCAGCATAGGCGGTTGGGTTGTTCTTTGCATCTCATTCACCCGAGTGCAAGAGCCCTTCTGGTTACATAGAGGATGGGGGAGTTTGGGGTGCGGGGTGGGGATGTGGCTCTGTGGCTCTCCGACCAGTTACTCAGCAGGTGCATGTGCAAATACTGACTGATCAAATGACTGTATCGGAAACACTCTCTGGGAGATGGAATTCTTGAATGGGCTCAAAATTCTGCTGGAACTGTTAGCTGGGGAAGTCTGCCAAAAAGCAGGGAGGCTGGTCACTCTAGTTGCTGTTTTGAGAGTGGCACCCTCCGCCCCCTCGCTGAAAGCAGACCGCTTAGGCAAAAAGCCCAAGTCAGTGGTCTGTGGCTGTGCTGTTCGCATTCTTCAGTGTATGTAGATTACTCCCACAGCCCAACACACCCCTCCCTGCACTCTTGGGATTTCAAAAGGGAGTTCTTGTCAGGAGGCAGTAAGTACTCTGCTGGTAGAGGGAGTATGGTTAATGTTAAATCACTTTATAGGCAGACAGGGCAAACGCTCTACAGACCATTGAGTCTCAGAGTCCTCTCTCTGTGTGTACTTTGTTCTGTTTTTCAAGGTTGGTTTTTCTCCTGCCTCTTCCTTTCTCTCCTTAATGACCTTCCTCCTAGCTGAAGCTTGTAATCTCCAGTCTTAGATATAAATGGCAAATATTGGCCTGAAGATTGCAAAAAGAAAGTTATCAGTAAGTCCAATTCCATCTTGATATTAAAAGTGATAATGAAAACTTTGTTATTCCTGGGTGACTTAACGCTGTGCCTTCCACTGAAAGAATGACACCTTTCATTAGTTTTCCAAATCCCTAAACATGAGGGGCGTGGGAAAATCAAAGGAAAGGCTGTAATATTCCGGGTTAGACGAGGCTGGGGAACTTTGCTTCTCACATGTTGCCCATTGTATCAAGGCCACAGGCTGAACTCATTTCCAAAGTTCAAAGGGAGTGGTTGCTTGGGGCTACGCGTGTAGCCCTTTTGTTTTCTTTGAGATTTATCAAGTATTTCCCCTTGTGTGCTTCTTCAGGACAGTAAAATAGTCATCTTTTAGCAGCAAGCTACCAGCAACAGCAAACCTGCAGCAAGCAGCCCTAGCTTGGCTTCCTTAGGACAGTTAAAATAGCCCAAACTTTGTGTTCAAAAGTTCATTTGTCACTGGCTTCAGGCTGAGTGGCCTGAGGAGGGGGCTGAGTCTTGGGTCTCCGTTGTGAGAGGGAATGAAACCACTGGGACTTTGGGTCCCAACCTTCATCCCACTGTTTAAACTCAAACTCCAGACATTCCTTCAGTAGTAGCAAAGTCTCTTAGGGGAAGCTTTTTGCCTGAAACTGTAGCCATTCTTTCCTGTTGTGTGCAGGTTTGTATAGCTTGTTATGGGTGGTTTAGTCTTGAGGGGGTTGAACAAAAAAGTGTGGATTGGATTGTTTTCAGCTATTGCAGAAGCAGAACCAAGGTGGGCAGAGAAAACTGGGTGGGCAGTAGGCCGTGCCATATGTGTTGGCCACATCTCTAGATGGGCTGTAAAAGGCCTTTCTGCTCGCTGCCATATTGCTTACCCACCCTGTTCTGGGATTTGACTTGCATGAGGGATAGGGTGTGGGGAGAAAAGTGAAGACTAGTTTGAGGGGGCTGAGGAGGGAGCAGTCCTCATTAATTTTTACCCTAAAGCTTAGGATACCATATCAGCTAAGCGGAATGTAATGTTGGGAGGTTCCTTGTTTAGCCTCAAAGGGGTTAAGATACTGGAGGTGGCATGGAGTAAGGCTTCCTGGAATGAGGGATTTGAGCAGTGGAAGAGATAGGGTCAGTAGTTATAATGGATGCTGGCTATGGGTGGGTTGGCTGGCTGGTAGTTTAAGCATTGGGAAGATGCTCTACGATTTCAGTGATAGTTGATGCCTATTCTGTAAATAAAGCTGAAGAAAGCCGGGCGGTGGTGGTGTACGCCTTTAATCCCAGGTAGACGCAGGCGGAGTTCTGAGTTCGAGGCCAGCCTGGTCTACCGAGTGAGTTCCAGGACAGCTAGGGCTACACAGAGAAACCCTGTCTCAAAAAAAAAAAAAAAAAAAAAAACTGAAGAAAAACTCATAAAGATGCTAAATTAGATCCTGTGTGTACTCATATCTATTTAAAAGTAGCTGGAGGTAGCTCAGAATTCTGACCTTGTTTATCAAAAAATGTCATTCTGAATAATATGTGCATCGACAAGCTTTTGAATCACATGGTTTAATAGATTAACTCACATATATATACATATATATACATATATATACATATTAATATATATACATATTATATAATGTGCATATTACACATTATATATTTTGTATATAGCAGCAAAATACAAAGGGTTATATTTATGACTTCAGATGTTTATAGAAAATGTTTGATTTTTAGCTTTCTCTTGCCAAATCCTTCTTTATTGCTGTTCTGGTCTTATGAAAACTCAGGATGGTGAGACGTTGATATTTTGGTGAGCAGTCTGATATCATAAGAACTCTTTATATCCCATTATCTCAGTCAGAACACAGGCCTGGATCCCAGATTGAAGAATTCCTCCTACTCCTGATTGGAGCCTCCCAGTTGGAGAATCCTGTTTTTATCCTCCCAGTTGGAGTATCCTGTTTTTATCCTCCCAGTTGGAGAATCCTGTTTTTCTGTTTTATTTATTTATATATTTTTTTGCAGTATTTTTTCCTCAAACTACTGGAACTTGAAAGAACATGTTAACATTAATTTTCTGGCTAGCTGTATACATGTTTCCAAAGGAAACCACTTTTTATGGACAGCTATATTTACAGGACTTTATTTACTTGTGTTTTTAAGCAGCCATCTCAGTATTTGCTTTAGGAAAAACAATTTCTCAAAAAACCAAAACCTCTATTGCTCTTCTCTTGACTTTAGCATCATATTAAGCGGAAATGTTGCTAGGATTGCTTTATATGGTTTTTCTTTTAATATTAACTTCTAGTGATATTTTTCTGTCTTACTGAAAACTCTTAACTTTAAAAAAAATTTTTTTTAATAGTTTAAAATAGGTTAGAGAATGAGATCTTTGGTGCCTTGAACAAACATGGTTTTCATTATATAAGGGTTATCAAAACCCTGAAACCCAAGGCTGGAAGTCCAACATGGCTGACTTCTTGCTCTTCTAGTCATTAGCAGTGGGTACCACAGACATGACATCTCTGCCTGTGGTTGGACTTCACAGTAGTCTTCTCCTTACTGGGAAGAAGCTGGGTAATGCAGGAAAGCCTTTGGGGCAGTCTACCTCCAGGCAGCGTTCCTATACGCTTTTAGCCACATAGAATATTTATTCTTCAGTTTGTCTTGCTTGGGAATCTCATTTTGTCAAGGGTTAAGAATCAGAAGGTCACCATGCTTAGTTAAGAATGATTTTGGAAGCTAGGTATGGTAGCACATATCTATAATCCCAGCATTTGGAGGTGAGGGAGGATCTGGAATTTAAGCCTAGCCTTGTCTATCTACCTATAGAAAGTTCAAGGTCAATCTGGGCTATATGAGGCCACTCCTCAAACAAAAAGTATCTTCCAGCACAACAATGAATAATAAATCAATAAAAAGACTTATGGGAAATTGGGTGTCCTGGTATCTCTGTAATTTCAGCGTACAGGGGGAATGAGGAAGATGAGGATTTCAAAGTAATCTTCAGATAGCTAGCGAGTTTGAATCTCATCTCTAAGACCCTCCAATTCTCATTCACTCCCTATACCAGGTAAAGAAACAAGACACTGGGAAATGAAGACCAGTATAAAATTGTAGTCTTTCAAAATCCAAAAGACCTTGGAAATGTCTTTTCTTCCGTAGCTGTTCTTGAAACATGCAATCAGACCGTGAAGCCCGTGAACCTCAGTGGAATGTGGGCGGGTCATTTTTTGGCAGGCAGACTCCCTCCTGTCTTCTTTGTACTTTCCTCCTTCATCTTAAGGAACTTGGCCCAGCAGGCATGCCAACTGGAAAGTGCTGTCACTTCCATAACCGAAGTTCAGATCTAAGCATGTTCAATTCTCACCCATTGCTTTGTTCTGGAAGCCTGTAAGGTCAGTAAGTCACTCAGTTACTCCAGTTGAGTTGTTACTGAGAATCAGGCAATTGGCTGGGCAGTGATGGCGCACGCCTTTAATCCCAGCACTTTGGAGGCAGAGGCAGGCAGATTTCTGAGTTCGACGTCAGCCTGCTCTAAAGAATGAGTTCCAGGACAGCCAGCCAGGACTACACAGAGAAACCCTGTCTGGAAAAATCAAAAAAGGAGAGAGAGAGAGAGAGAGAGAGAGAGAGAGAGAGAGAGAGAGAGAGAGAGAGA
>JANHMN010000003.1:7534247-7554260 GCA_030674055.1 Rhabdomys pumilio | reverse complement strand
TATCTATCTATCTATCTATCTATCTATCTATCTATCTATCTATCTATCTATCTATCTATCCATCCATCCATCTATCTATCGTCTGTATATTTGTGTGTGTATGTGCATGTGTGTCATGGTTTGCCTGTGGAGGACAGAAGATGAGTTTTTTGAATAAATTCATATCTTCCACTCAGGCGATACTTGCAATGGGAATTAAGATGTCAGCTTTGCTAGTAAGCTGAGTCATCTTGCTGACCCTTGTCATTTATTTTGGAAGAGTCAGAAAGGTGGAGATTGATATATGTTCTTGTGATCCTAGCTGAATCAGTTTTGAGCCCGTATGGCATAATTAATCAAGTAAAAGTAAGACATACTTTACCTCCAAGCTGCTAAACAGGTAAAGGGCAGGGCTGGGGAGACGGCTCCATGTGTAAAGACTCACTGTGTAAGAGTGGGCTTCAGTTTGGATCCACAGAACCCACATAAAGCCTGGGACAGCAATCCCAATGAGATGGGAGCTGGAAATGAGACAAACCCCAGAAGTTTCCAGGCAGCTAGTGTGCTGAACACAGCAGGGAACAGTACAAGACCTACACGTGTACTGAGGCATACAGGGACACACATGTGGTTCACACATGTGAACATAACAAAGTCACTCTCACACCAACACTAATCTGCAACTGTAAGGTAATCTTTGGATTTATATCAATAAGAATTGAAATTTGCAAAGTTTAGCATTGGAGAGTTAATGTATCTTCTCTGAAAGCCAATGACATCATGTACCATACATATATTTGAGGAAAATACTAGGTATTATATGTTGATGAACAGCATAGAATTTGGGTTCAGACAATTCAAGATATTCTATACTTACACGTCCTTCAAGAATTTTTAAGGCTTACATTATTTAAAATTTTAAAAATATGTTATTAATTAAACATCTACAGAAATCTTTAGTGTCTAAAAATGATGAGTTTATAATAGTGGTTTTTCTTAATGCTGTGACCCTCATGCTGTGGTGACCCCAATCATAAAATCATTTTGTAAGTGTAATTCTTGCTATTGTTATGAATGCTGTGTAAATATATATGCAGCATGTCTGATTATCCAACCCCCACAGGGGCGGTAACCCACTGGGTGAGGACCACTGGTCTACAGGGAAATAAATATAAGAATTTCCGCTTTAAACAATGTTACAGTGAAATTCGGATATATTCTAGAACCACGTTTTTAGAGTACCTCGTTTAGAGCATCAAATTTTCCAAGAACTTTGGCTGAGTAGTTGAAGTTCAGTTAGGCTAAGGAGAGCCAAGTTGGCTGCAGGAAGTTGAAAGGCGTAGGCTATTTATAGATGGTCTAGAACCATGTAACTTGATTAACATCTTTTATAATTAATGCTCCAGTAGGGTTACTTCTGTGTGCCTGTTGATTTCTCTCTCTTCAAACACTGCAGTCAAAAAGTGCCACGTGTCAGCCAATAAACGTGATTTAAGTGAAGGCAGACGTAAATGTGTATAGTATTTTATTTTTTAAAAAAACTCATTCTCATTGATAATTTTAGCCTTGAGAACAAGGACAGGTACACTCCCATTTCTAAATTAAATTGTTTTGAATTATAGCATTCCGAATTACTCTGTATTGCAGTGGAGGTGGATAGTTGTATATTTAGGTGTGGTTAGGTACTTGTATAAAATCCTTTACTTCCCATGTTTTTACACTTATTTTTTGGGGTTTGTATGGGTTGAGCATCTTGTGTGTGTGAGCACAATGTATGTGAATGTGTGTGTGTGTGTGTGTGTGTGTGTACACGGTTGTGTGTGTACGTGTGCATGTGCGCATGTACAGGTGTAGATGCATATACTATGTAGATTCCTGTGGAGGAGGGAGAGTGTGTTCAGTCTTCTGGAACATAAGTTACAGATAGTTTTGAGTCTTCCAATATGGGTGTTGGAAATTGAAGTACTCTTAACTGCTGAACCTTCTCTCCAGCCCCCAAGTCCTCATTTTTTCTTGACTCAGATTCTATCCTTAAGAATTAGTAGACAGTAGCATGGTGATGCATGTCACCAATCCCAGTTCTTGGGAGACAGGATGGCCACAGGTTTGAGGGCTCAGTTGCACAGCAAATTGCAGGCGACCCTGTGTTATACAGAGAAACCCTGTCTCAAAAAGATAACAGCCTGTGAATGACAGACTATAAAAAGCATGTTGATGTCACATTTGGGTCTCAGTAAAATCTGTAAACTGAAAATGTGTGGAAGCTGTATATACGACTTGCAAGCGAAATGTTGTCCCCCATAGGCTTAAGCATTTGAACACTTTGTTTCAGGCTAGTGGCACTGGTTTTGGCTGTTATGAAACCTTCTGACATAGTCTACAGCAGGAAAGCTGGAGGGGTGGAGACTGGCTCCAGTTCTGCTTTGCACTCTCTACTTCCTGATCAACTGACACATGAAGAACCATTTGAGTTGTATGCGCCCACCATGGCAGGCTCTGGCATGCTTTCTCTGACATGACCCAGAATAAATCTTACTCTTGTTGTTCTGTCAGGTGCTTTGTCACAGCTATGGGTAAAAAGGTCACCAATAATGGAGGCATCACACTGAAATGGCTGAGTTAGGTTATCACTGACATCATATATATACATTTGGTTCCCAGGCTGGGAGGCAGCGCTTTCGCCTTATATAGCTTCTTGGCTTGATTAGGCAGGACTTCCTTAGAGCATGATCATGTTACAGGTTGTCAGATGTCCACATGGCTACTAGCTTTCTTCCCAGTGAGTGTCCTAAAATATCTAGAGTAGAAGCTTCTACCTGGACTTTAGGAATCAGTCAAAAGTGAGAGAGTTTGGCTGTATGGTATGTGCCACTTAAATCACAGGGCAGCTTAGATTCAAGAGCATGGAGGAATGGCGGGGAGAGAGACTACCATGTAGGAAGTTCTCATAAAATGTTAACTATTATCCTGTGTGGTGTAATTAGTTCCTGCTTCCATTTGCTGGCAGCCAAGTTGCCAAGGACCCTTGTTTGTTTATTTATATCCAGTAAAATTCACTCTGAGGGATTGTTGGGCAAAAGGTAGTAGTTAGTAGTACGAGACAGTTTTGAGATCATACAGTACATACAAAAACATCCAAGAGGTTATGAGAAATAAACTTACAGTGTTTGAGTTACTTGTTCCTCAGGAAGTCCCAGTGTTTTCGGTACGTGAATCTCTCTAGCCAACAACAAAGACTGTGAGCACTCAGCCAATATACACCTGAACACCAGCTCTATAAAATCTTATGCTTTATTGTGTCTATTATTAAGTTATGCTTCTTTATAGCATATATCATTTACTTATTGTCTAATTTTTACATTTATTTGAGAATTCCATACACTAGATTTTGATCATATATAATCTTATTCTTTCCCCTCCTCCAACTACTCCAAATTCCCCACCCCCAAAAACTTCATAGTCTTTCTTTGTTATAAAATTTTTTTTAGGAGAAAGAAAACCAAAACCAAAATAGAATAAACAACAACAACAACAACAACAACAACAACAACAACAAACCCCATGATGTCTGATTTGTGTTGGCCAACTACTCCTGAGCATGGGCCTGCCCTTAGTATGGTTGGTGTACCCTGTGTCACTTCATGAGGAAAACTGTTTTCCACTCTCCTAGCAGCTTTAAATTATGAAGAGCTCATTTAGGGATGGAGCATTGTGCCTGTTTTCCCTCCTCCATGCTGGGATCTTATCTGGCTTATGCTTGTGCTAATAATGTGTATGCTTTCACAGTCTCTGCGTTCATAGATGCATCTGCCCTATTGTGTCGGAAAAAAAAAATTAGCACGTCCTTAAATTCACCCACCACGTCTGGCTCTTCCAATCTTCCCTCCCTTATTTTTTAAGTAGACCTTGAAGATGGGTGTTGATAACTGCATGCTATGTGTTAATTTCTACATACTGTAAGACACCTCTTTGATGAGGGTTGCGAAGTGCACTGACCTAGGGGGCATAGCAATATGTCATTAAGACTTGTTTCATTGCTATATTCATTTAGCAGGCTGTTAGTAGTAGGCATATTGCCTATATAGTTTCAGTTTCTTGACCCACTTAACATTGTTGGGTATTGGTTCAATCTTGTGGAGTGGACTTTAAATCCAATTTTAAAAACTTGCTGTTTACCCCTCACCCCACCACACACACATTATTGTACCAGTGAGCGTGTCTTGCAGGTGAGTCATTATTGTAGCTCATAAAATGTACAGATAATATCTTGTATATTGTATGGATGCCTCATCTGTCAATTAAAAAGCCTGCGGCCTATGGCCTATGGCTTAGGTAGGAAATAGAAGTGGGAAATTGGAAGGAGAAGGAATTCTGGAAGAGAAGAGGCAGAAGGAGGAGCTGAAAAAGATGTGAGGGATGGACAAATGGTATCTAAACACAAGTAACCAGCCACTTGGCAAAATGTAGATTAAAATAAATGGGTTATTTTTTAGTTCTGATCTAGTTAGAGTGGAGCCTAGCTCTATGGTCAAGGTATTTGTAAATCTATTTTGTGTCTTAGTCTTATTTCAGAGAGCATGGGTCTGGGAGGCAGTACCAGGGCCTAACCTCAACAATAAAGTTCATAGCCAGACGAGATGGATGGTGGTCTTTTCTCATCTAGTGGCATGTATAGCTCTTTTTCAGCACTAGCCAGTAGGGTTGATGCTTCAGGTTGAGTACCAGCTAGATTGCTTCATGCTTTTTGTCATAAATAAGCATGTGGTATCTTTAGCAACAGAATCTTACTATTGAGTTGTGTAGGATAATCAACAGCATTGGCAATTGCCTATAATTTGGATGTGGGTGTCTAAAGATACTTTTGGCTAAAGACTCAACAAAATGTAATCCATTCTTGAACTGAGACTTTTATTTGGTAAAATCGTAATGTCTAGTTGAGGTATAGTCTCCTTCACTCTATGGTAACTCCATTTAAATTCCTTGTATGTATGTATATATTTTAGGAAGCATCTGCAGTTGTTGGATTCAATATGGCTTTTCAAAAGGCTTTTAGTGCTGACTGTCCCTATGTTCCATGATCTACTCTTCCCTCTCCTCCTCACTTAACCCTTTGTGTTCTAACTTCTTTATCTGCTTAGCTTCTGATACCATACTTATGTCTCCTTCCTTGGAAGCCATGCTTCCTGTAAAAAGAGGAAAAATATCACCCAAGGAAAAAACTTTTTCAACTCTAGGGTGGGAGTTTTTATCTAAATAAGGAATTTTTTTTTTTTTTTCTTTTCAAGGCAAGGCTTCTCTGTGTTCTGGATGTCTTGGAACTTTCTTGGTAAACCAGGCTGGCCTTGAACTCAGAGATCTGCCTGCCTCCTAAATGCTGGGAATAAAGATGTATACTACCACCTTCCTAACAAGAATTTAAAAGACAAAAAAAAAACAAAAACAAAAAAAACCAAACCCAAACCCAACCCCCCTAGTACTTTAAGATAAGATAAAAGATGTTTATGTTTCTTTAAGATAACTTTACATCTTCAGTCTGGGACTGCCACTGTTTAGGGTGGGACTTAGTGCATTTAAACCACTTGTCTATAGAAATGATAGTGTACTTTGTTAGATCATACACTTTAGAGAAAAAATTTAAACATTATTTTTATTTCTTTCGCTATAGATTAGGAATTCCTGGGACCTCTGTCTTGAAGGAGTGGGAAGAGGCTAATTCTTTTTTTTAAAAAAATGATCAAAAAGTTTTTATTGCTGTTGTTATTGTCATTGTGTTTACGGTACCGTATGGTTTGCAGGGCCCATGTGGGGGTTAGAGTTTTCTTTCCTTCCACTATTATCACATGCGTTCTGAGGACTAACTATAGCTCATCACGCCTGCCCTACAGTGTTCTGCTCACTGAACCATCCCACCAAGCCTCTGGCTCATTTTTAAGATTGGTTTGAAGCCCAAGCATGACCCACTCAGTTGCTCCATACTTCTCTCAGGGGAGACAAACACTTTGTCTATCTGTTTAAAGCATAGTTTCCTGCGTGAGTCAGTGTGAGGATTATGTCCCCACACTGCATGTGGAGCCCTGTTCATAAGCCGTATATTAAGATGCATTTTGTGGTCTGATGTTTGGGTGTAAGCGATGCTTGCCTGTTGTTAGTATACCACTTCTTGTAGCATATCCTATTCGGGCAGCATTTTAAAGCTCCAAAAGAAGAAAAATTGTAGCAGGTAGCATATTCTGAATTTGACAAAGGAGCCCCTGGTTTTTGAAATACTTGATGCTAACATTCTGGGGAACGTAATCTGTTAGAACTAAAAATATTGTTTTCAGCTTCTCTGCAGAAAAGTGTTAACTACTTTGGGTTCTTTGATAGTGTGTTCAACTTTCCTTCTTCTGCTGTCCACTATGCAATTATGCCCACAGAACTAGTTCTTGGCGGTCTTGTTCCCACCATAAGAGAGCCTCCCCCCACCTCCACCTTCTCTCCACCCCCACCCCCAACTTGGAGAAAAAGTTACTCTGCAGCCTTGGCTATTTGTAACTTGGAATTTACTCTATATTCTGGTTCTTCTTCCTGAGGTGTGTGGTCATGTTAAAGAGATTTAAGTTTCAGCCGGCATGGTAACTGCTCCCTTGACCTCTGACCTCTGAGAATTAGAAGCAGTGGGATTGAGGGTTCACTTGACATAGTCTGCTAGGGGGTAGCTAGTGTGAAATATGCTCTTCCCCCACAAAAAAAGAGAAAGTTTCCATAGTATACATCTTTCAGCAAACAAACAAACAAAACTCAACCCCCCATAAAAACCAAAAAACAACAAAACAAAACAAAACAAAACAAAACAAAACAAAAAAACCCAAAAACCCAAAACCCTAACCTACCTAGTATTTTTATAGGCAAAAATTGCCTGTATATCCCCAAACCTAATATGACAGTGAGAAATAAGAAAACTGTTCAAAAACTTATTTCTTTAAGTTGCAAATGATCTAACAAAGTCTACTAGCCTTTCTATAGGTAAGCGATTTAAATATACGCTCAAAGTCCCACCCTAAACAATGACAGTCCCAAAGTGAAGATGTAAAGTAATTTAGCATCTATAGGAGAAGTGCCCGAGGGCAGCTGTAGTACTGCTGTGAGGAGGAGCTCTGGCCTGGCCAAGCACAGATACAGCGCCTGGCCCGACTGATGGGTTTCCACTTCGTAGAGTTCTTAACAATTCTCCATTCCAGCATGGTGGTTTCTCCGTTGCATTGGGCATTGGTTGCATGTTCTGCTTTACGAAAACTCATTTGTGTCTTGGGTATGCATGCGTGTTATGTGTTTTGTTACTTTGGAGAACTGGACAGTCTTAGCCATTGCTCTTCCTTCAGACCACAGAGCTTCCTAAGGATCACAGTTGTTTGACCTCATTTAATATAAAGACATGTTCATGTAGGTCGAGCCACCTACCTGCCTGATGCTGTATTGTTTGGGTCGGTCCTGAGAAACTGGCTGTCAGGATTTTCACCACTGCCATTTGTAAGAATAGTTTTACTTCCCACTTTTGTAAACTGCAAGTGCTATGTTGGAAGTATACCCAGCACGAGTTTAAGAACAGTGAAATGTTTGACTTCTGGCTGATTTATGTTCCTTTTTATAATAAAAGCTCTGCTTTGTTGCCTTTCGTATTTAGAGGAAGTATTGCCAATCTGGATCTGGGACAATTTGTTGATGGCAAAGTACACATTTGGGGAAATTACTTCAGCAACTCTCAGACACTAAGATGTTATTTAACCCAATGAGCAGTGATTTTTCCCAACTCTGCCATTTAATAAGTAATTTATGTAGCCTTAACGTGTTCCCTGGTATTTTGTGGTTGCTTGTTCATGTAACTGGAGTAAATTGTATTGTTAGGGAAAAGCAAAACAGTATTACTTGAGCACGTTCTGTGTTCCTGCAAACGTTAAAATGGCCTTTCTTTAATCCCCATAATTAACACTCTTACCAAACAATCAAACAACTCGTGGTTACAAATAAGCTCAGTTTGAAGTCTGGTCATGTAGCTACAGAACTAAGTGACATTGGCATGTTTTGTGTCCGGCTGGCACCTCAGTTTTTGGGAAAGAGGTTGCCTATGGCAGGTGTGATGTGGGTTGTCCAGCTGTCTTGAGATAAGGTGGAGGCTGCAGAAATCCTGGCTTCTGTAGATGGAGGAGCCAACCCCAGCCGGGAGCTTCTCCATCTGCAGCCGTTGTGAACCGGAAACTCTTCCAAGGTTGACAAGGACACAATAATAAAGTCCTTTACGTCACTGCCATTGCTACCAGTATTAGTTGTGTTTTTCTTTAAAGACATATAAGCAGATTTTCCTTATGGAAAATTTTCCTTCCAGATTTTTCCTTAGGAAAAAGAGTGTAAGACTACAGTGGTTCCCCAGTACCTCCTGGTCGTCCCCAACATCCCAAGTTGTTTCAGTGTCCTGGCACTAAAGAGTTTTATACTGATGGTTGAGTGAGCACTCCCTTTATCTGTGAATCTGCAGTTCTCCCAGAGGCTCCTTGTAAACTGATTAAGTCATTTAAGTGCTTGGGGTGGGGGTGGCGTGGGGCTGCAAGGACATGAAAATCACGGGCTGTCACCAACCCAGAGATCTCAAAATACAATCATTCTACTTGGTGGGTTCTTTTGATTAATTTATTGACAGTGTTTAAGAAAGTGGCGAGTGATGTCTGGCTGGGGCCCATGGACAGCTGCCGGTCACTCAACCTCACTCAGCCTCTGGTCTCTCAGTATTTAGACTCCAGCTTTGCAAATGTTCACTAGGTGGTGGGCACACTGCAGCACTTTCAGAGGCATCTCCATTTTTAGGCTAAGTAATTTGAAATTTGTCAGCAAGCAAGCTGAAGGTAAGAGAACTGGCTTATTCTTAGTCCCAAAGCTAGACCCGTGTATAAATAGTTGATTTCCAGGCCAAGGTGTCCCTGCATGACATACTTCTAAAATTCTTGCTGCCACAAATTGCAGATCTTAGCCATAATAGAGTTTTGTGTCAGTCCAGACTGTTCCATTCATAGATCACCCTTGCTGGGGAGAGTTCTCTGAGAGATGTCAGCAAGCTTTCAAATTAGGCTACAATTTGACCCTGCTTAGTCTTCTTGGCTTCATACCATTCGTCCATAGTTAGGAACATAGTTTGTTTAGAAAGATTGTTGAAAATGGAATTCTATAGACCTAGTGTCATTGGGATAGGAGGGCCAGGGAAGAAAATGACCTATATGTTATATGGAACCCAAGTTTAATGTAATCATTTTGAAAATGGGTCTGCTGAGTGTGAGGCCTCAGTCCTTGAGAGAGCCTGTCTTTTTTTGGGAGAGGAAAAGAAGGAAGCATACATTTTGTAAACATTTCCCAATGTAAAAATAAGGTGAACAGAAAATGCTTAGACTCCCAAGTCCTTATCCTTGACCAGAGACCTCAGTTTAAGGGAGGATGGGATTTCTGGGCTTCAGGGTCAAAGAATGGAACCATCGTCGGTGCGGTGGAAGAGGAGGATGCCTGTGGAGAGGACGGACAGTTTTGTCTATTCAAAGGTGCTAACCACATCAGCACTAAGGAAGTAGCAGGCCAGGCCCAGGTGGCCACAGAGCCACTGTGCCTAAGATGTGACTAGCAATTGATGTAACATGGGCACAGGAGGACCCACCTTGTGGGGACCAGGAGTAGAGGTGGAGCAGTTACTAGAGAACACGGCTGCAGCACTGAGTGTATGTTGCCCCTCGGCAACCTTCTGAGAACTTCACGCTGGCTGTGACTGGGAGGATAATGTCATTACGTGGAGAAGTATCAGCCAGATACTTGGGTAGTTCACACTCAGATGCCTGTGCTTTCCAGATCTATAGCCTGGGAAGCTCTTTAGACCCGCTTCCTTATCCTTTTTATTATATTAATTATATTATATTATATTTTTACTTACTATTACTGGCATTCAATGTGGCTCTTTTAAGACTTTTTCTCGTGACCCTTTGACCATTAAATTTTAATGCTTGGAGATCATTTCTTTTTAGGTTTCCTCCCGAGATTGTTATAACCAATGAATAATAAAATGTGATCGAAATAGTACACTTTATTAAGAAAATTCAGCTTTGAAAACTGTCAACAGTAACAGAATTCCTCTAAGGTCAAGATAGGTCTTTCCAAGAGAAGAGCAACAATACCAGTCTGTCTGATTCAATATTGTCTTCCACTGTTTTCTATTTCCTTGATCATTAAGTGGGAGTTCTTCAGTCTTCTGAGGGCCCCATCCTAATAAGAGCTGGGACCAAAGTCTGCACAGCCTGTTATCGAGGACCAAGGCTACAGAAAGTGTGTTCTGTGTTTATAGTGGAGGTGACAGATTTTGGAGCAGTTGTTTCTTTCCCTCCTACACACCCTCCTCAACACCAGAAAAAAGGAAAATACATGATTGAGTGACCAGTTAGATTGTAATGTCTCTGTACAGTAGCATGGCATACATAATTATTAGCTAGAATACCAAATGGATGCCTTAAATGAGCCCCGTGTGTAAATGAGAGAGAGGGCCAGCCATTGTTTCATGGTGATTTTGCACATAACCAGATTTGTAAAAAAAAATAACTCAGAAGTCATTTTTGTTGAATAAAATGTCAGTAGCATTGAATTTACAATTTCAGGAATTTAAAGAAAACTTCCAAATACCGTGCAAGCAAATGTAATTTGTTTGCTTCTCCATGAATCTTTTAGGTTGTGACATATGTTGTTAGACTCATGAAATTGTAGTATCACACATATCTCACATTCATCTTTTCATTCGAAAGGAATATGAAATGCCACAAATCTTTACAATGGTGTGTTTTTGATATGTATCCTCTGTGTATGAATATTTTCAAAGTGAATATTTATACCCCTGGATGTTTGTATTATGTCTTGGGAAAGTGTAAATCAGGGGAAAAATTATTTTTTTGAAAGTAAGCCTATTCTGTAGAGTCTAATGCTGTGTATCACGTGTAAGTTACACAGTAGGTAGTGTCTTTACTGTGTGGATCAGCATGTTCTGTTGTGCTGGGAATACCACTCATTTTGCCTTTGAAGAATCCACATGTAGTACATCGTACTAAATGGTTTGAGATCAGGGTAAAATGGCCCACTACTGTTTCAACCTTTTCACTCACTGAAGTACTCCTTAAAGTATAACATTTGTAGGCTTATACGTGATAAGCATATGTTTAGTTTAGCAGCTGAGGTATTGATTTTCATGGGCTGAACCTCTTTATGCAATATATATGTGTATGTGTGTGTGTGTGTGTGTGTGTGTGTGTGTGTGTGTATACATATATATATATATATGAAGATATTAGTGTTATGAATAACCAACAGGAACATTTTTATAAACTCCATGCCAACCATACATGTATGTTTACTTGACCAGAGTATTTATGTTGATTTTGTAGTGAATTCAATATTGTAAATGGTCTAGTTATCCAAAGCACTTGCATGTCTATTCATTATTGACATTAGACTCAATTTAAA
This sequence comes from Rhabdomys pumilio, assembly GCA_030674055.1. Taxonomy (NCBI): domain Eukaryota; kingdom Metazoa; phylum Chordata; class Mammalia; order Rodentia; family Muridae; genus Rhabdomys; species Rhabdomys pumilio. The sequence goes on along the minus strand of JANHMN010000003.1, from coordinate 7,542,767 downwards.
TTTATGTGGCTAGTTAAAACAGGAACAAACCCTCCTCATTTTAAAACTGGATACGTTATCTCCTTTGTAATTGTAAGATTCAGTATGGAAATCCGAAAGCCTGGGTGCCAGTAGCTGGGTTAGTATGTTGTTTTTTTCTGGGTCCTTATGAAAAGCACATGTGTGATTTCTCTGAAGGGAGAAATGGAGGTGTTTCTACTGTATCAGGTTTCCATTTGTACAGCCTTGCCCATGAGTCATTTCTGAATTTTAACCAGGAGAATGTTTAGTGAGGAAGCTGTAATGTGTGAGTAGATCTTCAGGCCTGTAAGAAGTACCCTGCTGATGTTCCCAGATGCAACCAGAGCACATGCCTGTATCTCCATCTTGAAGGAGAGTCCCGTTTCTCTAAGAGGTTTGCCTTTGCACAGGCTGCAGAAGAGTACCAAGTCAGACATGATGCTTGTTAGCAGCCATTTGTTCCTCCTAGAATTGCAGATCACCCTGTTTCTTGGTTGAGCTCACTCGCGGGCTTGCTTTCTTTACTCTGAAATACTGATAGTCATATTTCAGCAACAGGCTGTCAGCGAGCCCTCAGACCTTCTGCATTTTCAGACTTTACAGGTGCAGTTTCTACTATTCATCTTAATGTGGAAGGCCAAGCACTGGTGATTCACAGTTGCCTCATGACCTATGAACCAGAGTTGAAAGTCCCGAGGGTGTGGTATGGAGAAGCTGGGTTTTGGCCTGTAAGCAGACTGCTTGCTTGCCATCTGCAGCTAATTGTTGTGCCCAAGTGGTGCACCTGTACAAATGAAGAACAACTTTTTAATGAAGGATGCTAAAGTGGCTTCATTAACTGTTGAAAGACTGAAATCTGAAAAATGACCAGCACTCTGAACCAATGCTTCTTCTGTAGTTAAAACCTGAAGATTCTGGAAGCTCTCAGCCCATAATTCTCCCAAATGTATGGACAAGTCACAGAACCTTGTAGAAATTAGCATCCTCTAGGAGCCAAGGATATTCTGGGAAAGCCTCTAGCAGGTATCAGTTTAATTAGGTAGGAAACTGTTAGCCTAGCATTTTCCTGGTGGCATGGTTGACTGGAAGCTACTCTTCTTTGGCAGAGTTGAGGTTGGAGGTGCATTTCTAGGTCCCTTTTATGATCACATGGGTGTGCATGTATTGTGTAATGTTTGTGTAATGGCTAAGATGAGCGGCTGAGTTATGCACGAGCACATGTCCAAGGGAGATGGAATGGTAGGCTGTCCGAAGTATGTCATCAGTACTGGTGGGTATTATTATTGCATAGTTTTATCCAGAGAGGTGACCTGAGGACACATTCAGAGCTGGGCTCAAAGCTGTGTGGTCTTGAAGGAAATCTAGTTATGAGCTCTGTAAAATAGAAATGTAGACACATGTACCCAGAGCGGACATTCTTTTTTATATTAGGGACTTTAAAATGTTTTGTAGCTCATTGGTATTATGAATACAGAAATGTCCTTCCTTTTCTAGGGGTGAGAAGAATGTGATACAGGCAAAATGAAGGAACAAAAAGTGAAAACCTAGCTAGGCTCTTACTCCTGGGATGCTGTAATGTTGAGGAACTGTAGAATTATCTGCATTGATCTTCATTGGTCAAGGGCGAAAGGATAGAGGAAGTTGGAAAACAATGAGTGATCTTGTCTGTGCTGAGTTTGGAAAAGCTATCAAGTGATCTCTAACAATTCGTACAGTTCTCCGTCACATTTGAGCGGGCATTTTAGAAGTCAGTGCTTATTTGGCCTTTGGAAATTATCTAATTACTGATCTCCACTCAGTAACTTCTGTTTGCCTGCTAATGTCTTGTGTGCTCTGCAGTGTTCTGTATATGCATGGTGTTTGATATGAACTTCATATGCCAGAAGGGTAGCTACACCATACCATCAGGAAACTGCCAGGCTCAAAGTTCCCTACTAAATTAAACTGGTGCCTGTTACAGGCTTTCCCAGAATCCCCTTGGCTCCTAGACGATGCTAATTTCTTCAAGGTTCTGTTCCCTGCACGTATGTTTGGGGGGATTATGGGCTGACAGTTTCCAGAACCTTCAGCTTTGTAACCACATAATACCATAATCACACCTTTCATTTTATGACTTGGGGAACCAAGACACAAGACTTAAGGAACTCACTAAAGGTGACATTTACTACCAAGGTAGTAAAGCTGAATTTGAAACTCTAGTTGGGTTCCAGCGTCTATCTTGTCACTTAAGCATGCTGTGTCTATAGCCTGAGCTTGAGGAAAGACAAATTCTGTTCTGTATCTCAATGACCTGGCCCATTAGGTGATGATTTGAACCAGAAATGGCCCACAGAGGCTCTTGAATGTAAACACTTGGTCATTAGCTTGTGGCACTGTTTTAGGAATTATAGACCCCTAAGTTAGGAGGTGGGGCCATGCTAGTGGATGTTGGTCATGGCCACTGGTGTCTAAGTATTACATCCAGAACCTGCTTTTTAATTTTATTGCTATCTTTTTAGCACAGGTCAGAGTGGGTATTGAATCTCTTGGAACTGGACCTACATATGACTGTATGTGTGTGTGCGAGTGTGTGTGTGTGTTAGGTAGGACTCTGACCCAGGACCTCTAAACCACTTTTAGAGTGCTCTTAACCACTAAACCAGCTTTTGAACAGGGACCTGCTTTTCTTTCTGTCACCTTGTATAAAACCACTACTGTCCACTTTTGCCTGTGGAGAAAGGTCGTTCAGCCACCAGACCTTCCCCACTATAACAGACTGACTTCTGTCTGAAGCTACGGGCTCACATCAATTACAGGTTTTTTTTTCATATATTTTGTCACAGTGATTAAAAAAAAAAAAGTAAGCAACACACCCAGGGTACATTGTTTTGTTTTGGATACAAGAGTTTATTGACTCTTTTTGACTTAGTACAAGGTTAGGCTTATACTTTCCATCACCCTGTTTGAGCCTCCCAGGTACCAGGGTCATAAGCCTGTGTAAACACAAGCAGCGCCCAGCTTACTTGGTCCACAGTGCACATGTTTATGACTGTGAGGAGCTATATTTAGTATGGTAAACATTTTAGTTCTCATAGCTTCTGTAATTTAAGAGTGCTTGTCACAGATCATAGGAAAATCTTCACTAGGGAGGGGCGGGGACAAGCTTTAGGTTATAACTTGTGTTTTGAGCTAGAGCCTGTGACCTTTGTGGTTTGGCTATAGTATGGTCAGTCTGTTGGATCTGGGAGTAATATTGAGACTCAGCAAGTGGCAAAAGCACCATGACCTTGGAGGCCCCAAGAGTGCCAGAAGCCATGAGTACTCAGTGAACTCATTCCAGTGTGAGCATGTGCATCTGTGAAGCTGGTGAGTGACCATGTGTGTGTCCGAGTGTGTGCCTCTGTGAAGTTAGTAAATGACTGTGTGTGTGTGTGTGTGTGTGTGTGTGTGTGTATGTGGGTGTGTTTGTGTGGTGTTCGCCTCTGTAAAGCTAGTAAGATCCCACGCGGCACTCATCCTCAGCTGTGGTATTAGATGGTATTCTCATTGTCATAAATTTGAAAACAGCCCGAAGAGGAAACGTCATTTACAGCACTTCAGAGCTAGCCTTGGTAATTTTACTTTTGGGTTTGTTTTTTTTTCTGTCTTGTCTTTCAGTTTTTATTCCACATGCATTCTTAGACATGCTATCTTAACACAGAAGTTTCTATGGCGTAGATACTGTTACTGGGTTAAAATTTAACTCAGCTGCAGCATGCAGCATGTCTCAGCAGGCATTTTCTGCTAGGGAAACCACAGATGTGTCAGGATGTGCACAGTGCTAAGTCACCACACACACCATTTCCTTTCCTACTTCCCCTTGACCCCAGCAGTCCTGTTGCTGGCTCTTCACTCATGACGTCTGAGTCATCCTGGACCTGTCTCTCAGGCCTGCTCCCGCAGCCTGTTACTGAGCTAGGTGTTTTTTTTCTTTCTTTTTTGGTTTTGTTTTTTATTTATTTATTTTTTTTCTGCCCAGCCTTCCTTTGTTTTCAAGTGCCGCAACTCAGTTTGACCTTACTCATCTTACACTGTCAAGGCCTGCGTCTTGGCCCCTGGCTCCTTCTCTCTTCCAGTCCTCACTTGAAAAAGTAATTGTCAAGAGCTAGGGTCTAGGCCAGTGGTACGTGGAGTGCTTTGCACGCACAGAGGCCTGGTTTCAATCTTCAGCATCCCAAGGAAAGAACAGTAATCATCATTTCTGTTTTCTCAGTGTCCTTTTGTGTGACAGTGTCCAGTGAGGACAGCCCTGCGCTCCTGCAGCCTCCTCTCCATCCTTTCTGATTCCTAGTTGTGTTACCACATTTGCTCTGTGCCAGGCAAAGGTGCACCTTGCTTCTTCCTTACTGTGTTGTTAGACGTGAGTGGAACACTAATGTAGGATAGCCTCTGAGGTTTCCAGCCTCTATTCTTCATGACTGTTTGACCCATTAGGGCTTTGTCTCTTTCTACCTATCATCTTGCTCCATAGTACACACTATAATAAAAATGTAAAAGACATCATATTGGTTTACGCTTGGGTGAATTTGATGACAGATTCTTCTCTTTCCTCTTCCTTCTTCAGACAGTTTCTTACTTCATAGTCTAGGTTAACCTCAGATTTGTAGTCTTTCTGCCTCTGGAGTGCTGGGATTACAGACCCATAAGTTTTTATAGCACCCAGCACAAATTATATTGTATCAGATATTTTAATGAAATGAGGCTAATGAAAAGGGCAGTTTTGTTTCTTTAATTTCTTTCAGAGGGGCCTTATTTAGCCAGTTAAATTGATTGCAATCCTGTGTTTGTTACCCTTACTCCTCAGTCTAGAGAAAGAACACTTTTCTGGGTGGAGATACAACTATGGTGTGGTTTATGTTGTGATGTAAAAAGTCTGTGGTTTAATCTCAAGCACTATAATAATATCATTTTTCCTGAAGTATGTAAGTCTGAGAAAACCATCTCAAAGAATAGCATAAAAGTGAAAGGCGAGCAGAAGGAGAGAAATAGAGCTCTGTGTGAGATCGTATTATCTAGGAATGTCCTTTGATGACAATGTATTTCTTTGGGAATGTTGTTCTTTAATGAAAATAACATTATGTGTGTGAATTTTAAAAAGCCAGAACTTTGTGTATGGGTGTGTTCCACTTAGTCTCCTTATTTCTTCTCAGCTTCATGTAACAGTATTACAACTGTTCTAGAATATACACTCATAGAATCTTTGAGCAGGTTATTTCCTGCCTTCCTGGTCTCAGCATCAACTTTACACCAGCCATCATGTGTGCGGAGAGTCAGTATGTGTGTATACATGTATACAGTCAGCATGTGTGTGAACATGTATACAGACAGAGTGTGTATGTGCACATGTGTATAGTTAGTGTGTGTATGTGCCTGTATCCAGTCAGTATGTGTGTGTGTGTGTATGTGTGTGGTGTGTGTGTGTGTGTGTGTGTGTTCAGACATCAGTGTGCGTGGTGATGTTCTGGGATAATTTTTCTCATCCTTTGGAATAGTTTTCCCTGTACTTTTTAAGTTTGAGTTGATTTTAGTATCAAGACTTTTTATTTTATTTTATTTTATTTTTTATTGGATATTTTATTTACATTTCAGATGCCATCTCCTTTCCCCATTTCCCCTCCCTAGAAATCCCCTATCCTGTGCCCCGTTTTCCTTTTTTATAATTTTTTTAAATGTTAATCAAAGGCTTTATAAGTATGGTAATGCTTAATCAGAAGTGTAACCCAATACCCAACCTAGATATATCAACTATCTTTGACTAGTGGAGACACGTGAACTTCTGCCTCCATGCCCCCTCTCTCTTTCTCTCTCTTTCTCTCTCTCATTACCGAGCTTCTCCTCTACTTCATCTTCTCCTCTCCTTACTCCATCTTTTCCTCTCGGTGATACTTCCCCCTTAGCTCCTCCTACATATCACCCTTCCTGTTAAAATAAAACTTTTCTCTCAAAATACAATTAGAGCATAATTATTCCTATTTGAACCAGTGAGGTACAAGACAGTCTTAATACCCAGTCCATCCTTTTGTTGACTAACCAGAACCTCTGTTGTCTTTCTTGACTAAAACACTTAGTTTTGAACCTGGCTTTTTTCTTGGCTTTAGAATGAATGTCAGCTGAAAACCATCCACTCAGATCTTTTCTCTCAAAGTAAATAGCCAGGATTGGCTATGAGACTATAGGTCTTCAACGCCGTCAGAAATCTAGAATGACTGAGTTAACTGAAGTTATGGGAAGCACTAAGCATAGCTTCTAAAACTTAGCCAATTTATAGAGACCGCTGAACACCTGGACAGCCCCTATACTACAGAATGTTGGGGCATCAAATCTTCAGCCTTCTGGCTCAGACTCATCTGACAGACCAAGAGCTCACTTTACTCAGCTTGTGTGGCTTGCCAGCTCTTCCTGGATTCCCTGTTGCATCTTCTAAGCACTGGATTACAGGTGGCCTGTCCTCTCACCTGGTGTTTATTTATGTGGTTCCCTGGGATCTGATCTCGGCCCTCCTTGCCCTTACATGGTAAGAGCATCACCTTCTGAGTCATTCCTTCATCCCCGACGCTGTGAAATTTAAATCTGATAAGCTAAAATGAACTTTGTAAGAAACATGTAGCAGCTTTTTCCTCGGCTGGAAGGACCTTATGTGGTTCGATGCAGTGGAAAGGGGATGATGGGCATTTCACACAGCTGCAGAACACTTCTGATCTCTAAGGCAAGACTCTGAGGAAGAAGAGGAGACGGTGTTCTTGCTAACATAGAAGCTTGCTCCTCATTCTTGAGTATTCTTGAGTATTGAGGTTTCAATGTTTAGTGTCTTTGAACTGCGTCAAAAGTATTTGCCCTACAGCACGGATAGGATAGAATCAACTAATGTTGAATGGATTCTGATTACTTATTTGGAATTTGCCTCTGCGTTACTTTTTTTTTTTTTAATTGTATTTTAAGTCAACACAGAAGTGAAATAAATTATTTTGTCTTAATTTTGCTATTTATTTATTTTTATTTATTTATATTTTAAGTAAAAGGACATGAATGGCCCTGGCATGTAGTAAGGCTTTTCCACTGCAATCTTGCTGTCTGAAGTGACAGTTGTGTTTTCACTGGAGAAAGGAAGGACTAAAGTGACCTGTGAATGGTAACACAGACCTAGAATAGGAAGGAAGCAGATGTTCATGGATACAAGCAACTGCAGAGTCACCTTTTCTTTTTTTTTTTCTTTTTGGTTTTTGGTTTTTCGAGACAGGGTTTCTTTGTGTAGCCCTGGCTGTCCTGGCACTCACTCTGTAGACCAGGCTGGCCTCGAACTCAGAAATCCACCTGCGTCTGCCTCCCAAGTGCTGGGATTAAAGGCGTGTGCCAACACTGCCCAGCGAGTCACCCTTTCTTAATCAATTATCCGTGTCAGGATAATTCCCATTTTGGCGAAAACATTTAAGTAGTTAACACTATTAAGCAGTAGTTCTGAATAAAAATCACTCAAATGGCTCATGGCCCACAAGAAGCCCAATGTGGGATTAATATTTGAAGATGAAGTAGTAACCACCCTGAATAAGAGTTTCAGCAAATAGTCACTGGGTTTGCAAATTCTAGGATGGCAGCAGTTCCCTCTCCAGGCTCTTGGAGCAGGAGGGGAGTCAGGCTGACATTGGTTCTATCGAACTTGTTTGGCCAGGAAAGCATGATCAAGCCTTCAGTATCATAATTTCTGAAGAGAGAGAGGCAGGGAGGAGGTAGATCTTACAGAGTCTAGATCTTAGACTTGCTATGTAGCTGGGATTGACTTCCTGCATCCATCCATCACCACCCCTCTCCATGTGCTAGGATCATAGGCTAACTGACATGTTCATGCATGTCAGGTTTTTACGGGAATTGCAATTTCTCCATTCTATTCTATTCTACATACAAGAACTGTCTTGAACTTCATAGCCAAGATTTATTTTTGTGTTTAGTGGGAAGTGATTGTCATTAGAGGGTCCCCTGAATGTTCCCCTCTTCCCGTTCTGGAGACTGGAAGAAACTTAGCTGCAGGATTCTACCATGCCAGGCTTTGTGTGTGTCCATGTTCTCTTTTGTCATAGTGTGCCGAGAACTGCCACTTTGGGCTCCTTGCCATGGCTACTGAGCTTTTTCTCCCAGGGTACATCAGTCAAGGCAGTGGGGTATCGAAAGGAATGGATGAGAGTGCCATGGCTACTGTTTGTAATGAAATATGAGGCTGTGCCTGAGGAGAAAGAGGAAACAAGAAGGCTTTAATTGTGTTTAACATCAGTTTGAATTGTGTCATGCTTTTCAAGTCTCTTTAATTAATTCTTCACATACTTTATGAATGAAAGAGCCCAGGTCTTTTAAAGGTTGATGAACTCTTCAAATATGTTTTGAGGAGAACCATAGACACCCTGGTTAGTCAACTTGGATTTTCCACCCGTTATTTTTTTCATGCCCAGGTTTTGTTTTGTTTTGTTTTGTTTTGTTTTGTTTTGTTTTGTTTTGTTTTGTTTTGTTTTGTTT
>JANHMN010000003.1:7488335-7516814 GCA_030674055.1 Rhabdomys pumilio | reverse complement strand
TGTGTGTGTGTGTGTGTGTGTGTGTGTGTGTGTGTGTGTGTGTGTGTTGGCCTTGGCAACAGCAGGGAACTATGACAGTGTCACCTGGGAAACAGAACATAGACAATTGCTTGGTGGACTCGAAACCTGCTTTACACAGCTACTGCTTTCTGAAGAGGACTTCGGGAACATTTTTCACCCCGGTGAGCTGGTGGACTGAGGAGTTTGGGGTATTCTGAGTGGAGAATGGACAGTTGCTGCATACATTCTCCAGGTTATTCTCAAAGGACTATCTGGAGTAGAATTGCGTCCCACTTTGTTGCCAACTTGGAACACAGATAATCACAGCTGGGAACCTTTGTAGAAGAGAACATTTTGTTTCCAAGGTTCTCATTATCCAGCTGAGGGGACCCTGGTGTAGAGCGGCGAGGGCCTGCCTAAGGACAGGCAGTCCTGGGGAAACTAGCTTGAAATCCAGACCTCTGACTACTTACTTTGGCAATTGCCTTTTCAAATGGTTTCATTTAAAGGGAAACATTGCTGTATATTAATAAAATTGGGAGGAGGGCTAGACAAGCAAGGTAGACAAAATAAGCAATGTCCTACAGAATTGTATAACCTCACCAAACAATTATTACTATTACTATTATTATTACGACTATTATTATTAATTACTATTATTATTATTTCCCCATCTTGACTTTGTTTTTGTTGTCTGGTACCCTTAAATATTAAGTGAGTTTGACTTAGTCATAAGTAAGTATGTTCAGTTATTTTGTAGGGTGGGAACCCATGTCCTGCTACACGTTAAGTTTCAGTACCGAGCTACAATCCCTGCTACTTCTTTGCTTTTTTGTTGGTTTTTGTTTGGTTTTTCATGACAGGGTTTCTCTGTGTAGCCCTGGCTGTTCTAGAACTCTGTAAACCAGGCTGGTTTGAACTCAGAGACTCGCCCGCCTCTGCCTCCTGAGTCTCAGGATTAAATGGTATGCTGGCACCACCCAACTCCCACTTCTTAACTCAAAAGTTGCTCAGTTGCTCAAGTGTATTCTCTAGTGCAAGCTGAACTCAGACATGCAATCCTCCTGCCTCAGCTTTCTGGGTAGCAGGCATCATAGGCCTTCAGCACCATGCTCGCCTAGTAGATGTTCTTTATAGCTTTAATGTGGAGTCGCCCCCTTTCCTTGCTTTCTTCTTGTTTGTGTTTATTTAGTGTACTTAGCAAGTGAGTGGGTGTTTAACTTGATGATGTGATGATGTTTTATTTCCATTCCACACATGCAGCCTCTTCCATACCATGCAGATTCTTTTATCCTATATAAATTTGTTTTCTGTGTTTAAGCTTTTTTTTTTTTTTTTTTTTAGGCCTATAGTTTTAACTCTCATGTATATGCTAATGATTCTAAAATTATCTTCTAGCCAGTAACTCTTTCCTGAGCCCCTAAGCTCACTTTGCAGATGCCTGGAGCAACTGTTCTTGGTTGCTTGGACTTTGGAGTTACCTGAGGATGTGTGTGACATGGGAGATGGAGATTGAGCAAGTGGAAGATGTAGGCTGAGATCCTGACAAATCATGCCTGGTGCAGCTGGACTGTAGAGAGAAGCACACTTCCCTTTCTACCTCTCTGGAGGTTCATTAATTCAGCCAAAATGTTCAACAATGGACGGATTAACCGAAGGAAAGGCCTAAGAATCTCTTTATGTACACAGGGCACTGTAAGAATCCTAAGGACAGCCTAATGAGATTTAAAACCCCCAAAGCACCTAGCATGGTGGTGTATATCTGTAGTTTCAGCACCCAGGAGCCTGAGGCAGGAAGTTTGTTTTGAGTTGTTGACCATTCAGTTACATAAACAACAACAAGCAAACAAAAACCAAGAGATATTAGGAAAAACAAAGAAATATTAACAAACAAAACATAATCTTATACGCACAGTTCCTAGATTGCAGGGAGAAGTCAGTATCTTGTTTGGTGGCACAGTAAACAATTTTAGAATGAACCTAATTTTAGGATTAGAGGTAGGGGACAACTTGACCCTTCACCTGGGTCAAGGACAATTTTATTAGAGAATAAAAAGAAAAGAAATGCTCAGGGCGGGCAAGCTGTAAACCTCAGAGGCTGCCCAGAGGAAAGAAAAGAGGGAAGGAAAAGAGTCATGCTGGCTTGGCAGATAAGCAGCCATGTGTCAAGGACAGAACACTTTAGAGAAAAAGTTAGGGGGCCCAAAGTGTCAGGGGAACCCAGAGTATAAAGAGATGAAAAGAAGAAAAGGGTAAGTTTCAGAAAAGTAGGCAAATGCACAAGGCTGCATACAATTGTCCAGTAACTACTTTGCTAGCAACAAGGATTCTGGGAAGGAAAAGTATACTATCTCATTTTGTCTATCTCTGTAGAACGGCTTAGGGTGATCTTGTTTTTAGAGACAGTCCCTTGGTCAAGTCATTGAACACACCCAATTAGTTTCCACACCAGCAAGAGATTTTATTCTTTTCACAAAAAAGGAGATAATTTTCTGCTCTAACCTTGTCACTCTGCCTTATATTCTTGAGCAAGATCTGTTTTAGAAGCCATAGCTTACCTTCTGGCTGGACTATGGGTCCTGCCTGGCCAACAGGCTCCCAGGATCAACCTCACTACTTCCCCCAATGCTTGCTTTGGTTATAGGTGTGAGTGGTCATGTCTGCATCTTTTTTTAATGGTTTCTGGAGACTCCAACTTGTGTCCTTGTTTCTGTATAGCAAATGCTTTTACCCACTGAGCCATCTCCCCAGCCCCCCAGTGAAGTCTTTAACAAGCGTCTTTGCTAGAACGAGTGACTCCTGTGGTCTGTTTCCATAGCAGCCACTGCTTAGTATATTATGCTGGAGTTGTACATGCCTTGCTTACTGAATATTCGGCCTATTTTATCTAAAATGTATCTCATTATTGTTTCAGGTAATGTTAAGTAGGTTTTCAGGAAATCTTGACTCAATGGAAAAACCAAACACTCTGTGGATAAACAGCACTGGGGTTCATATGTTAGAAACAGAAGAAAATGTAGCAATTGCGTTTGTTGGGCTGCCTTAGGAGAACGGGTTTACAGCTGTATTCACTATGTAGCTGCTCTTGTCAGTATGGAAGTTACCGGCCATCTTTGGTGACTGAGCATGTAAAATGTGTTATTCCAAACTGACTGCTAAAAAGTTTAAGGTTTTAGAGTGAAGTAAAGGACTTAAGCAATTTGCACATTTGCACATTATTTATATTAATTATATGTTGTGATGATAACAGGTTGTATTGGGTTACACTATGTATTGATATTAAACATGAATTCTACCTGTTTTATTACTCATAGTGTGTCCAGTTTGTCTATCACTCTGGTTGTGCTTCTTAGATTTGGAACATTTACTTCTTAGCTGTTTGCAATTTTGAGAGTTATTGACTTCAATATGTGATGATACCACATGGAGCCGAGCTCTTCTAGTTGGGTTTTTGAGATGACTTTTGTCATTACTGTATGTTAGAAGTTGATGGTACTTATAAACACAGCTTTATATCATGATCTAGAGAATGATATGAATAAGAAGATGCAACTGGATGGAGTAGTGTACATATAGTCCTTGCACCTAGGGTGTTATACTGAGCGTATAAGGAATTCAAAGCCATTCTAGGCTGTATAGTGAAACCCTGTCTAGAAAGAAATGAGTCAGATAAAATCAGAAGTGTCATTTAAACTTAAAACTTCATTTTATGTGTATGTGTTGTATGTTTATGTGTATAATAGGCAGGTGTATATATGTGCCTACACTTGGGTTTTGGGAAGTCGGAAAAAGACTTCTATTTCTTTTAACCTTATTGCTTTAAGACAGGCTCTCCCATCAAACTGTAGCTATATATTTTGACTAGCCTGGCTGGGTAGCAAGCTCCTAGACTCTACTTGTCTCTATCCTCCACTGCTGAGTTAACAGACACATGGGACCATGCCTGGCTTATTTACATGGATGCTGGAGATTTTAACTCAGGTCCTCATGATCATAGAGAGAGTGGTCTTAACCATTGAGACATTTCTTCAGCCTAAGAAATTTTAGTGTAAGGTTACCAGTCCATACCCAACCATATTGTCTGCACTGTCTCTTGCTTGATCAAAACTTGCAAGGCCTTAAGATATTGTTATGGATATTTTCTGCTTCATCAAGTTTTTGGTGTTTAAAACTTAAGGATTCTACCACTTTAGATCACTCTCCCTGGCTTGCTTTCTTAAATTTATACTTTTTAAGGCAGCATTTTTTTTAAACTTTCTATAGTCATATAGTCCTTTTCCAGTACATTCTAAACTCTGTCTCTAAATAGGAAATTGATTAAAACAAAATTCTGAGATTGAGAGACAGCTGGAGATTGGTAGGGACCCAGAGATGCCCTTCCCTGCTACCTGGTCTTAAAAAAAAAAAAAAAACAACAACCAAAAATCAAAATAAAAAACAAACAAACAAACAAACAACCACAGCTGGAGGTGACATGGTGTACTGCATTAAGGTGTGTCAATTTGAAAGGCAGTGTTGACAAAGGAGAGTGATACCACACATAGAATGGGATGTGACCTGAGGTACTGTTCTTGCTTTTATAGGACGAATGTGCTTGTCATGCCCATAGAAAGAACAGTAAGACTGGAAGCAGGCCAAGTTTTCTCTTCTCCATGTCTAATCTTCTTCCCCAAACTCCCCTGTGATAGTAACTTAAAAAATAGACTGTCTCAGGCTATTAGTGTGGACTAAGAAAGATGAGGGCCCTTCAGGTGTGAGAAGGCACTGGCGATAAGATGTGGGTGCAGTCACGGTGATTCATGGAACAGCAGCTTCAAGTGAGAATTAGCTGGATGTTCAGGAGGTAGCTAATAATTTCTCTCCTTTCCAGTGCACTCCATCGCTTACTGCAATGCACTGATTAGGGTTTAAAATGGCCCAATGAATTATGCAAAAACTGCATCTGCAGAAGGGGCTGTCTTGCAGCCTAATGCAGCACAGATGGAAAGACCCTCCTTTAATCCCTGTTCCCACAGTACTGGGAAGCATTTTGAGGAATAAGCACTCAGAAGTAGAAGTGAATGGCCTTCAACAGAAAATAAATTCCTTCTGCAGGGAGGAACTGAGAGCTGTTTGTGATGCAGGTGGCGGCTCTGGGTTTGAATGTGCGTCCTGATCATGTGAGATTTATAGAAGTGAAATGGAAATGCCTGCTTTTAAGATGGTTCCACTAGAGAAATTACGTCTGCCGCCTGGCCCAACACACATTATTATTATTTTCAAAAATGGTGACAATGAACGTTTAAATGTCAATTCACTCCAATCAAGAAAGCATGCAAATTACCTCTCTTTCCGATCCTTAGTTACTACGGAAGAGATGGAATTAGTTAGCATGCCCTTACTCTTATTAGCATAATATTAATGCAAATGATTAGTAAGGGTTTCTTTCTTTCTTTTCTTTTTTCTTTTTGAAAAAGAAGGAGCCAAGGAAAGCAATTAATGACAGCGTAGTATTTCCTCAGTGAGGAAGAAAAAAAATACTTATGATTAGACCTTTAATGGTGTTACCTGTGCCATATATAGACCTTCTACTTGGACCTAAACAGGTACCTGGATCAAAGTCAATATCGGTTCAGCTCTTCGCCTCTTAGAGCACCAGGCAATTCAATGGAAGCATCTCAGGACAAAGATGGTCTGCTGTTACCTGTAAGCAGTTCTGTGGGGGACCATGACAATGTGGGGCACATCTCCGTGTTTGGGAGGTTGCTTCAGAAGCATGGAGCTTTCATGGTCCCTGGGCTTCATCACAAGACCTGGTCTCAAAACAGCAGTGGCAATGGCAATAACCTGTCATATGTTTTGAAGACACCACTTCTTAAAGGAGAAAAAAAACAGATGAAGAAGTGATAACTCAGCAGCAGCTCCGGGTGGTGAAGGACTGAGTCCCGGCAAAGGGGTTTCTATGAAGAGGACAATGATTATTCTTTATTTGCTTAGAGGAAATGGGCCTGAAGTAAAGGGAAGTGAGGTTGAATTAAACAACAGGAAGCCATTGTTGGCTGCAGAGAGTTTTATAAAATTAGAACAAGGTATAGGAAGAACCTGGGATTTCCTTCTTACCTCCTCCATAGACTTTGCTTTGTTTTGTTTTGTTTTTCTCCTTTCTGGCATCTTGCCCTTGCCCAGCTGCAGATACCTCCTGTATCTACAATTACAGAACACACACCACAGCGCTTCCCCTCTCCTGCCCTGCATTGTTCTCTTCCTGACCTCTTTAAACAATTCAGACTCTGGTCAGAGGTGAAATCCAGTGCCTCTTTAGACTTTGGACATCATCCTGTATAGTACTCTGCAACTACCGTGCATTTGGGATTTGTTGAATGAGTGTCTGCTGAGTCACTGCTTACACAGCTATTCATTATGAATGGGCACGAGCCAGGGTCCTGTAACATCACTACCAAAACATCCTCGTGTTGCCACCATTCAAACAGAAGTGTTCTTAGTCATATTTATTACTTAACGTGGAAAACTGGGATAGGAATGTAGCTCCGTGGTAGAGCATGTGCTTAGCATACACAAGAGCTGTAGTTCCCAACCTTCCTAATGCTGTGTGCCACCCTTTAACTCATGTCTTCATGTGACCTCTCCAACCATAAAATTATTTTTGTTGCTACTTGATAACTATAGTTTTGCTGCTGTTATGAAACTTTATAAATATCAGATATGTAGTATATCTAATATGTAATTTCAGATGGGTTGAGACCCACAGGTTGAGAAACCACTGCTATGGTTCCATCCTCAGAAAACATACACACACACACACACACACACATACATACACACACACACCATATAAATATTAACCACCATAAATAATAATTATTATTTTTAAAATATTACTTAAATGCAGCATTCAAAATAATATTTATAAAGGGAGTAGTGAATACATGTAGTAAGTTGTTTAATGAAATTGTATTGAAGTAATTAGGCTGAAAATTTTCTTTCCTGGATTGAGGAGAAAGCTCAGTGAATATAGAGCTTTTTTACACAAGTAGCAGGACCTAAGTTCAACCCTTAAAGCCCAGGTAATTAAGCTTGTTTTGGCAGTGCATACATGCATTTCCAGCGCAGACACGGTAGTTCTAGAATAGCTGCACAGCAAGTCTAGCCTAGCCTAGCCTAGCCTAGCCTAGCCTAGCCTAGCCTAGCCTAGCCTAGCCTAGCCTAGATGGTGAGTTGCAGATCAATGAGAGACAGCCAGTGTTAACCTCTGGCTTTCAGACATACTTGCATCCTCTTGTACATGCAGGTACCCACATGAATACTCTCCAGGAACCCCACACACTTACAACCACCTACACTGACTTTTCCTGTCTCTGTTAGATGTGTTTGCATGTGCAAGTATGTTTATGGGCTTGAACAGAGAAAGGAAAACAAGAAGTACATCTCTGATTCTATGTACAGGGCAAGAGAGGTTTTATTGATGTGAAGGAGAGCATAGCCAGAGGCATCTGGAAGGGTCCAGTGTCAACACAGCCCTGAGCTGGATCATGTTTATAAATGGGAGAGTGGAGACCAAGAGGCCTGAAGGCCAAAAGGCAGAAAAGGTCAGGTATAGCCAACATGGCTTGATGATATAGGGATGAGAAGCTGAAGGATGGGTAGCTCAGTTTGACGTAGAGGGCGTGGTTATAGGCACTTCAACTGTTTGTCCTGCATCTGAGACCTAACAGGGCTCACAAACATTTTTTTTTTTCATATAAAAGCCATACCTTTTACATTACAGAACCTGCTTCAGGAAACAACTAGACTCATTGCTGAGGTGGGAACCCTGAATGGCCTATACTCAAGCATATGATTTAAAAAAGAAAGAAATGAGGACACCTAAGTATTGCATTTGTACTTCCAGCACAGTGTTTCTCAACCCTTTGGTGTCCAATGACACTTTCACAGAGGTTGCATATCAGATACTTACATTATGATTAATAACAGTAGCAAAATTGGTTATAAGGCCCCAATGACATAATTTTATGGCTGGGGGTCAGCACAACATGAGGAATTGTATTAAAAAGTTGCAGCACCTGGGAAGGGTAAGAACCACTGACTTAGCATATTAGGAAACTCAGATCTTTCTGTAGACATATCCTTGGAAGAGCAAAGGAAGTCCTTTCTTTGATGGCACCATCTCCATTTGCATCTATGTATGGTTCCTTCTACATGAATGTGCTGTGTTCTAGTGGGCTCTTCATCCTCTTTTGAAAGCAATTCACTATATTCTGCTTCTTTGAATTCTCTGCTCTCCTGTAGCATGCTGATTAGTGTCTTGTACGTGATGGTTTTCTGAGGCAACAGATATTTCTTCTATATCTTTCTTGGTGAACTTGGGGTATTGATGAGATATGAGTCTTAGAAACCTTGTTCAGTGTCCAAATTGGGGCCTCAGGAAGCTTGGCCTGGGAGTTGTCATCTTCTGAGGAAATAAATATTAGTTATTCTGGATTATTTCTTTACAAAGACTTAGCTACAAGGGAGTCTGGGCCTGGAGCAATTAAAAAGCAAAGAGGTAAATACAGAAGACTAGAGATGATGAAAGTCCTTAAGTGGGAAATTCTTTCCCAATCCCTAATCCTAAACCAAAATCCATATAATAAATGAAACTCAAGCCATTAAGTCAAATAACAACTTTAAAATTCAAAGCATTTCAACATAATCCATTTCTAAACTATATTAATTGGGTATTTGCATGCTGAGAAATAGTGGAAGAAAAATATTGCAAATCCTTGTTTCCCATGTTCACGTATAAAATCATAACTTTTAATAAAAGTGTAAGACCTTAGTACAGTCAAAACACGACAATTCTTCATTATGTAGACCTTTGTTATACATCCCCCCTCCCCCATACACACAGCCAGTTACAGGAGTTCGGATCTCGTGACCAGTCTCAGAATCTGTGAGCTAGGTGGCCTGGCATGATACATTTCCAGGAGAAACATTAATTGTGCTAGAGATTTCTGTCTCAGTTGCCTTCAGTTACACTCCTTCTTCTCCTGCCTTGGGCATTTGGCCTCCTTGCTAGTCATACCCTTCTTACTGTTAGAGGTAGCCCTCTCATGGCTAAAGATAGATACCCCTGGTTATCCTCTAAACAAAACTTACTGCCTTTTTCTTTTTCTGATCATTTAATTATTATTAATTTTTAAATGGTAAAGTAAGTCCTGTTCCCCCCCCCAACCCCCAACCTGTTTTCACACTGTAGTTTTCAGTTGGAAATTGTCTTCATTCCCTATGCTTTTGTTTTATCCTTGATAGACCTTTTAGGCTGCCTCTCTTCTTGTGTTTGGATCAGCTCAGGATCTAAAACATGTCAAGAAAATTTTAAAAGTGGTCTTATGTAATTTTATTAAGCTAAACTTTCAAGATTGAGGGATCCTTCCGAGACAAGGGTCTATTGAACAGTTATAGATACTAGCCCGAGAAAGGACGAAGTTCTCAGGTTGGATAGCTTACTTTCAACTAACAAGGCTATGTAGCAAGTGAAAAAAAGATGTTCCCTGAAGCTAAAGCTAGGAGTATTTGTATAAGGCAAAATTGGAGACAGAAACTATAACTTGATTTTATTGAAGCTACATTTGTTAGAGGTTTGAGGGGCTGGATAAGGAGGTGGAGAAGCCTTAAGGTAGGTAGGCAGTTCATAAGCAGATGTACCCATTGCTTTGTGATTCTCAGAAGTTGGAGCCAAAATGTGGTGGTACATGGTGGTACTCAATGGACTTGCATAAGAGTTTTTATCTGGATTCATACATATGTAAGAATCTTGCTTTCAGCTATAGTTGTTCTGATATCTTCCCTAATCTCCTTTTCTACCCATCTAGTTTTGTGATTAAATTCAAGACATCTGAATTTTTTTTCTTATCTATCTTAATTTAAAAGGAAAAATTGTCTTGAAGTAGCCACAACATATACTTCGTGACCGAGTGCTGAACACACGTTGAAGGAAACACAGATAGATTGTTTTTAAGGTTAGCTATTTTGTTTTTAGTTTTCTTTTTAAGCTGAAAATTATTTCTCAGTCCTCTCTATTTCTAAGTAGAGCTGACTTTAGCTCTTGACTTAAATAAATGCTTCCCAACCTTTGTCATTTTATTATATTTGAAGGGCCTTATGGTTTGCAGACTACTGGATGTAGACTGCTTTCTTTGTAATGTGTCACTGGCCACAGCATTATGACATGAATTATCCAGCTTCACTCTATACACAGTCTTTCCCTTTTTATATTCTAACACAAACACAGATACCCTTTCACTTTTCATCTTTCCTCCCAATGTTTGTCTGGCTATTAGAAGCTTGGTGGTGATTACTCCTATAGATTTCCCAAGGGTTAGGATGACTTTTCTAATTTACTAGGTTAATTAGGAAGATCTAGGCTGGATGAATACCTTTGTCTTATCCAGAACATACCTGTGTGCTTAACTTAAATTATTTTCTGAAGATTTTTGTCTTTTATATATTTATGTTTTAGAAATACATATGAAAGTTGATGTTAGTGTGCAAATGAACGTCCCCCATTGTCCATAATTTAGTATTATTGTCTTTAGTACTATTTTAATACTAAATTTAAAGATATTGTTTGAAATTTTGTTTTCTCTTACAAATTTTTTGTTAGTATTTAAGATGTTGAAAGTCAATAACAACCTTCTTTATAAGCTGCTGAGATATCAGAATATTGTAACTTAGGTCCTGGAGTCTATCTAGTCAATGCATACAAGAGGCTAGAGTTTGATCCTTGATAGAAGGGGAGGTAGAGGGAGCAAGAGAGCTAGCAAGAGATACCTTGAAAGGGGAAAACAGAGAGGGAGAGAAGTGAGAGAGGGGAAAGGAGAGAAGGAAGCTAGTTGAGGGGAGAAGAGAGAGAGAGAGAGAGAGAGAGAAAATCAGTGAAAATAAATATGAGAGTATGAATGAGAACGTTGAAAGAATGTGTAGATCTGCTGTCCCGCAGCTCACAGAAATTCCTGGCCAACATCCGATGCATCTAATGTATATTTTCTAGATCTTAGAAAAGACTTAATAATTAAGTCTTTTTTTTTTTTTTTTTTTTTTTTTTAACAAGATCTCAGTATGCTACAGACCGGCCTCACTCAATATAGCACAGGGTGATCATGAACTTCTTCTGATCCTCCTTTCTTTACTTCCTGTGTACTTAGATTACGGGCATGCACCATCAATCATGCCTAGTTTTATTTGCTATTGAGGACCAAACCCAAGGCTTTGTGTGTTCTCAGCGGGCAAGCATTCTGCCAACAGAACTGCATCCTCTGTCCCCTGTTGCTAAGTCTTGAGGGAAATTTTCACTTAGGTGTTCACGGACCTATTTGATTTAATCCCTGTTTAAAGGGTTTTTTGAGAACTAATAGAAGTCGTGATAAGGGGACTTTAGATGTTGACTCTGGGAATGTCAGGAGGCACAATGGCCTTTGGTCTTTGTCAGTGAGTCTCCTCTTTGAGTCACGTCTGAAAATGTTTTGATAACTGATAGTCTCCTTGGAAGGAAAGCGGCAGCAGACCTTTGAAAGCTAAATCAGAGAAAAATGTGATTTCCAAGTGTAATAAAACAAAATAGATGTCAGGCTGATTAAAGCTTCAAACATTGATCGCCATTTTTAAAGCTATCGGATGGGTGTAAAGAAGAGAATAATACGCTTAATAGTTGTGAGGAAGTCAGGTTCTAGCTTAGAACAGGAAAGTTAATAGTGGGTTTTAGGCAAACCCGGGAAGGCTGGGAGAAAGAGACCTAGGGAGGGAGAGGTTCCAGGAAGGTATTTTTAATCCACTGGTATTGCTAAATCAAAATTCCTTAAATTAGGTGGCTTATAAAAAGAAACAAACAAAGAAACCAAAAATCCAAACCAAAACAGAATTTTCTTACAGTTTTGAAAACTACAAGATCAAGATATAGTAAGGGCCAAGCATGGTGGCATACACCTGTGATTCCAGGTGAGGCAAGAAAGTCCTGAGTTCCAAGGCAGTCTAGACTGTACAGCAAGACAATGTTATTAAAGGGGGGAGGTGTTGTAGTAATTATTTAAAAAACGGGCTGCCAATTAAGCTGACTGTCTAGGCTGCAGCGTCTCTGCCTAGATCAGTCGCTATGTATGCTATATACCGAGGCCATGAGGCCACATGTGCAATGCAGCTAGAAACGGACAGCCAGAGACACCAGCCTTGCTACCCACGAGATGCCAGCATGAGAGATGGCTCTGCCAGTCTTCCATGCTGTCTTTGCAAGACTGGGCAGTGCCCAGACCATCCCGCCAACCACACAGGCTTGGTGCAGATGAGACTCTAATGCATGTGTATATATATATACATATACATATATATCTTATATAACTTATATATTTATATATATCTTATATATAAGCTTATATATTTGGTAATGATCAATAACAAGATGCCCGTACAACCAGAAGTGTAACCCAATACCCAATCTAGATATACCAACTACCTTTGGCTGGTGGAGACAAGTGACATCATGAGGGAGCAGATCCTCAAATGCCACGTTGATAGACTTTGAACCAATGTCTCAACAATCCTGGGATTTTTATGTCCCATTATACATATCCCCAATCTTGGAAGATAACTTTGAAAATTAAGAACTCCTTGTTCTCATTTAGCTAGTTGTTGAGTTATGTCTGTAAGTTAGGAGGAACTACCAGCTCTAGGGTGA
This sequence comes from Rhabdomys pumilio, assembly GCA_030674055.1. Taxonomy (NCBI): domain Eukaryota; kingdom Metazoa; phylum Chordata; class Mammalia; order Rodentia; family Muridae; genus Rhabdomys; species Rhabdomys pumilio. Next base: position 7,504,108 of record JANHMN010000003.1, on the reverse strand, counting down.
TTTTGGGGAACTGAGGAATAAACAGGAGCCACGTATACCAGGAACTAATGCTCTAAATAAGAGTTATATCTGTGACCACCGTTTTATAGATCCTATGTACCTAAGGACTAGATCGCTGTTGTCCCCAGCCATCTCTCCCAAGTCCTCTTTGTGCCTTCTCTATCTTCTTAATCGACCTCATTGTAGTGTCTGCCTGTCTGTTTATTCTTGTAGTAAAGTTGACACAAAATGAAAAGCGTTAAAGGCAAAACAAAAGGAACAACATTTACAAAATCCCAAAGATGCATGATAATTCATTCACTTTTAATTATTCATTTTTCTGTGTAAAGCCAAGTGTGGTCAAATGTACTTGTAGTCCCCAGTCAGTGCCCAGAAGGCTGAGGTAGAATGATTTCTGAATTCTAGGATAGCCTGGAATATTATATCCCAAGAAATAATATTCCCGGGTTGTTGAGGCATTAGTTCAAAGTCTCTTCATTCATCCCCAGAACACCTTCATCTCTTATTGCTTTGCTGTTTCCCACAGTTGGGTGGATACTCTGATACTCTGAACAACCATATAACAATACACAGAATGTTCAGGGACTTACCTTTAAAGGAATAGCTGAAAGAAATTAATCAATTTTATTTTTGTCCTCTACACAAACCATAAAAGATGGCAGGCTTACATGAAGGATAGAGAGGGGTGGGCAGAGAGGCAGAGAAAGAGGGGCAGAGAGAAGAAAGAGAGATTTCCCTGGAATGTTGTCCCCTGGGTGGTGGGACAGGCACTGTAGTATAGTTTGCTAACCAGTTTCTCTCTGCCCTCAAATATTGTTAGGGTTCTTTGTTCCTGGGTGCCAGAGCCAGCCACCCTAATAATTACTTCTTTCAGCTAAACCACAGCCAGCATTCACTTCTAAGGAAAGCAAATGACTTGGGTCATTCACAGGCTGAGGCTCTTCCCAGTCATGCTAACTGAGCAGCTTCTGATGGGCCATTACAGGGTATTAACAGCTTTCTCCTTCCCTGTAGTACAGATGGCTTCCTCCCATTTCTATGGTAATGAAAGGAAACCACTGGCTAGAAGCACACTTCTTACATGCAGCAGGGAGATAAAGTGAATGAAGAAGAGAAATGAAAATTTGTGAAAATTTTAAAAAACATTTGTAGAACAAAGTTTGGTCTTTTTGTTTGTTTGTTTGTTTGTTTGTTTTAGAACAAGTCACTACCTTGTTGAAATAATATATTTTACTGCAGATTACTTTTCTTGAGACAGATCTAAGTTACCACAAGATCTTTAGATCTTTAGAATACAGGCTCCAGATATCTGTATGTGACACTTTAAGTCATTGGAATCTAACCCCAATTAGTCATGGCCTAGCTCTTAATGTGTGGGAATTTAACTTTGTTTTAGGCCTCTTGTATTTCATTCCCTGACAGATTAGCAGTGTGAAATCACTAACAAAGCATGAAGATTTTTCTTCTGGAGTTATTTTGGAGCTGAGCAGGTGTATCAGGGGGACCCTGGCTGGTGCTACTAACCTGCCGAAGGCCCTTAGAACAGGGCATGAAATTCTTGAGCAGCATATTAGAGAAGCCAGGAAGGGTCTATTGCTAATGATTGGAGAGAAGATAATGGCCCAGAAATGGAGTAGCTACGTAGGTGCTGTCAATTCAGTTGGGAGTTAGGGTGGGCCAAACCTGCATTGCTCAGTGAAGACTGAGTCATACTGTTTGATGAGCTTTTGGAAAAAGTAATGGGGCAAGTGGTTGTAAGGTCCAGGAATAGGAATAAGGAAGATAGATAACAAAAGCCATGATAGATAAAAGGGATACCTCAAGGTGATTTCAGGAAGACAGGTGAAACATGAGTATTGATTTTGAAAATGAGAAGAGACCCTAAGCCTAGCATAGCATCCCAGTGATGCTGCAGTAAGGGGTGAAAGCTGGGCGCTGAAGTGGCTCAAGAAATTGAAACCCAATTCTGCTTTAGAGTCACCTATGTTGCTGGGACCATGTAAGTCACCTGGTCACTTTGAACTTGACATAAAAGGGAATTGATAAACGGAACTTGGATATAGGTTTACTATGAGGAAAAAGAGGCAACTCGCTGCTGTCAGAGAGAAGTGAAAGTCTGGTTACTCAGTCTCCCAGATCAGGATCAGGAAGTCTGACTGGGAGAGGGGATGGTAGGCTTGTAACAAATGGCCACACACACGGAATTGCAGTTGCTGGAAAGAAGGTTTGATTCAGTGCACCAGCCATATCTTCTTTGGTCCCTCCAACTCCTTAGAAAAGAAAAATGAGAGGAAGAAGAGGGGAGCATCTCATTAAGGGAGAATTAATGATGAAAATCCTTCCAGGGCAATTATTTTCAAGTGTTAAGAGTGAAGAGTTCCATAAAAATAAAAGCAGCCCCTAATGCTATGGACAAAAGCTGGCTTGCCCACTTTTGACCGCTGCCTGCCTTGTATGGAGACATTTGTGAACAAGACATAGGCTTTTGTAAAATGACAGAAAGAAACACTTTATCGTGTACTCAAGGAAAAGCTTTACACCCTGCCTTTTTGCCCATTGTGCTGCCTTCCCATGGGTCTAGCAAGGCCATCTACTGTCTTAGTTACTTTTGCATTACTGTGAATACCAGGACCAATGTATCTTACTGAAGTAGGGTGAGGGTTGTCCAGGGCCACAGTGCAAGGGGCCTTTGAATCTCTTGGAGAAAAGCACTGGCCAGAGACCTTCAATTTTTTACAGGCCCTTTGGTTGATCACTGTAAGTACCAGAGAGAAGAGAAACAAAGAGTGAGACCTCATAGAAGTTGCACTTATGTTGTGTGAAACAGAGTTTGGAAGGTCTGTGACATGAATGGGTATAAGAAGAATTTATCGACACATGAGAAGATAAGATGATGAATTTACCAAAAGACACAGCACAGAGGAGACCGTACCACCAAGAGGGGGCATATCTTCCTATAATAGTTACTTGCTTTTATTTTGTGGGCCATTTGTGCAAGATTCATACCTGTGTAGGTAGATTTGTACTTCTCGCCAGGAAGTAGAAATCGCAGAACACATTGCATTTTTTGACGCTGGGTTTTTGGAGGATGATTTATTTATAGGAGTTAAGCTTCATATGTCTGTGAATAAAGAAGTATGGTTTGATTTTAAATGTATTTTCAACTTGATTGCTATATTAGCCATGGTTTATAGAGGAACAGAACAATAGACTAATATAGCAAGAGAGTTTGAGAGACAGCACGCATGGAACAGACCTAGGCCCTCTGCACATGTATAGCAGTTGTGCATCTAGGTGGAACTCCTAGCAGAAGGAACGGGGACTTCTCTGATTCTATTGTCTGCCTTTGGATCTTTCCCCCTAATGGCTACATTCCCTAACTACAATAGGAGAATGTTCCTAGTCTTACTACAGCTTGATATGCCAAGGTGGATTGATATCTATGGGAGGACTACCCTTTCAGAGGAGAAAGGCAGAACTGGAGGATGGAGGTTGGGGGTAAGGGAAACTGTGATCAAAATGTAACTTAACTAAATTAATTAATTTAAAAGAAAAAAAGAGGGTTTGATTGATCTAGAGGACTTCTGGAGAGCCGCTGGTCTTCCGTCTGTGTTGGAAGGCAGAAGAAACTGTGTTTTGATGTCAACAGCATATGCAGCAGTACAGATGAGATAGATGAACTGGAAAGCAAGATGGAAATGGGGTGGGTGTGGTGGTTTGAATAAGAATGGACCCCATAGGGCCATATACTTCAATAATTGGCTCCAAGTTGGTAGAACTGTTTGGGAAGGGTTAGGAGGTGTGGCCTTGTGGGAGAAGGTGTGTCAGTGGGAGTGGAATTTGCAGTTTCAATAGCACACATTATTCTCAGTTAATTAATTTTCTTTCTATCTCCTGCTTGTAGATAAAACGTAAGCTCTCAGCTACTGTTCCCATGTCTTACTTACCTGTCAGCTCCCCTCCATGATGCTCATGGTCTCATGCTCTGTATTGTAGATGCACATTAAAGGCTTACTTCAGTAAGTTGCATTGGTCCTGGTATTCTTTCACAGTGATGCAAAAGTAACTAAGACGGTAGATGGCCTTGCTAGACCCATGGGAAGGCAGCACAATGAGCAAAAAAAGCAGGGTGTAAAATTTTTCCTTGAGGACTTCCTTGATTTGGTTGTCATTGGCATGTGCCATCCATATTTAGGCATGTCTTCCCACTGAAAATAACCTGATGAAGCAGATCCCTTTCAGTTCTGCCAGTGCCTTATTTTTTGTATATTATGTATTCAGTCAACTTAAACTGGACCATAACAGTTAATATAATTGGCATTTAGGGGTGTCAACTATAGACTGTTTCTTCAAGATACATTTAGCCTAACTACTCATCTATTGAGACAGAGAGGACTAAGTTCTATCCTTGAGGGTCTATAATAAACTGACCCCTGAAGAGGACAAGTTTTTCCATCTGTTTGCTGAGTTACATTGGAGAAAAATTTAGGCTTGAGACCTTATTATCTCTAGAAAATGTTGAGAGAGATTTACAGTCCATGTGATGATGGTATCTTTAAGTTTGTTTCAATAAATATGATTTTTATATAAGCTATACATCACTGTTATGGCTGATAACATTATAGTGGTTTGAGTTGAAACTTTTTTCTCTAATCAGAGAAAATGCAAAAATAATCTCCGCCCTCATGCTCTATGTCCTCCACTTTAGTTATGTCTTGTTAGTTCTTGTATGGAGATAAAAGTAAGGTGGGGAAGGGTGGTTTCAAAATAGCTCAGACAGTGAAAGTACTTGCTGCACAAGGCCGATGCCCCGAGTTCAACTCCTTGTGCTCAAACCCATAGAAGCAGAAGTAACTCCACAAATTTGTCCTCTCACCTCCACGAGCTATGCCACATGTATGTGTGTGCATGTGCATATACACACATGCATGCACATGCACACACATGCACATATGCAATAATGATATTGATGATGAGCCAATGGTACTAATATGAAAGTAATAAAAGTAGGACCAGAAATAAAATAAATGTAGTCATTTTTTTCATATTTGGAAGCTTTCTTTTCCTTCCTTCCTTCCTTCCTTCCTTCCTTCCTTCCTTCCTTCCTTCATTTCTTTCTTTTTTTAGAGAAAATAACATACAAAATTATGGTGTTATCCAAGAACTTCAAGGAAACAGGTCACAAAACGTTTTGCCTCTGAAAGGGATAAAATAAGGGGTTAAAGTTGAAATGAAGCATTGCATTCAAGGGGGTGGAAGGATCTCTCTGCCTTCCACGGGTCCTCTGACATGCACTGACAGTGGACAGATTGCCAGGAGAAAAGGCTTAGCATGTGTTTAGTATGCTGTATGCATCAGAGGCCCTCATGATATGCAATTCAGAGAGGTCAGGTGAATAAAGAAGAGTATACTCTCTACAGGGGAAAGAGAAATAGAGCCAGTGAGCCATTGACACCTTCATGGGATAGTAAGTGATTTTTAGTAGAGAGGAATGAGCCCCAAAGAGCCCACCACAGATTGGAACCAGGTTGGGAGACACCAGTTAAGGAGACAGGATATCAGTGCAAATCTTATCTTCTGCAGACCGAGTTTCTCTAGAAATACTGCAAATTATGTCATCAGAAGAACTGACAGAGAGTCCATTTGAGTATGTTGAGGGTTGTTGGTGCCTTTCCTTCTCCATGGTTGAGGTTTCCTGGTTACTTTGAAAAGTTTCTAGGGAGAGTATTTAGGAAGGTTGTATTTTGTTGAGAAGTTTACTTCTTTAGATAAGAGGATGTGAGAGAGTTTTTGAGTACTTTGGGGCAGAAGAAGGAAGAGAAAATTAAATAGTCCTTTCAGAGGGCAGTCCTAAGGCCTTCCACCTTAATTCAAAAGCATGCCAAAACCGTACTGTAAAATATTGTTTTGTTTGTTTGTTTGTTTGTTTGTTTGTTTTTATCTTAAGGAGGTAAAAGTGGACCAGATTGCTAAATATGCATTCCAGTTCATATCCTATAGTTACAAATAAATCTGCCTTTTGGTGACTGTAGGAAGACACTGTGGATGACCCAAAGGCACAGAGGAAATACATATCATCAGTCACTCTGTCAAAGAGGAAGTTGCTCTCTTCTTTTTTTAGGAATAAATGTGAGTGAATGATTAAGGACATTGGCAAGCTGGGGTTTTTGAAATGATATTTTAATTCTTTGTCATCATACTGTAAATATGAAGGTACTATTGGAATAAATCCCGTTTTTTCAAATGGAAGTCTGCAAAACTAAACAAAAGCAAGCAAAGAAGTAGGCGAAGAGGCACTAGGAAGGCAGCCTGCTTCTCGCAGTAGGACCTCCGGGAGCCCTGCGCATACCACTAAGTTGCTCCTTTTCAGACCATTAGTGTTTTGAGAAGTGGAAGATCAGTGGTTTTCAAAGTGTGGTTGGGGACATGGGGAAACATAAAATTCCTTTCAGGGGACTCAAAATCTAAACGGTCTTCATAGTGTCATTGTGCTGTTTGCTTTTTTGGTTCTCCTTCTGTCCTGAGAACATAATGGCATACCTCAGGGCATGTGGGACATAGCCAGAGACTGAGTGTAGCAGCAAATACGAGCATGCAGATGGCCTCTGTGAAGCTGGGCATTAAAGGTAGTTCCACAAAGAACACTGCTGCTTATTTATCTCCCTTCTCATTCATTTCTTTTTGGTCGTCTTCTTTCTTTCTTCCCCTTCCCCCTCCCCTCTTCCTCATCCTCTTCCTCTTCTTTTTCTCCCTCTTCGCTCCTCCTCCCTCCTTCCTCCTTCTTTCTCTTCTCTCTTCCCTCCTTTCTTCCTCCCATTCTTTCTTTTCTTTTTTCTTTCTCCTTGTTTTTCTTATTTGCTGTTATTTTCTTCCTTTGTCATCTTTTTCATTGTCTTCTTTGTCATTGTCTTCTTCTTCTTTGTGTTCTTGTTCTTCCTCCAAAAACATTACATTCTTAGCAAATGAACAGTACTTAATTTTTTTTTAGCTTTAATATCTAATGCTGTAATAACAATAGATAAAGAATACACCAGGGAAAGCTTTCAGCACCACGTGCTGGCTGAGATAGTGTGGAAAAGAAATCTGCTTCTGCTGTACTTCATTACACCTAGCAGATGGTGCTTTATGGTTTTGAACTCGAGTTTCAGAATGAGCATTAATATAAAAGACCTAGTATTTAAAACGAAGAAGAGAAAATAGGCTAACTGACCACTTACCATGATGGTTTTAAGAAGGTTCCTTGTTTTTAGCTCTTGTCCATATGTAGGATAAAGGTTAAATATGTTTTCAGTTGCAAAAAGGAATACAGTATGTGAACTGACCACACCTGAAAGAAAGTTTGTATTAAAAGAAAAAAAAAAGAACCTAGAATGATAGAATTAAGCAAAGAGTAAGCAATTATTAAACATTTGCTCCATCCCATTCTTTAATATTTTAAATGGAAAATATGGTCCAACAATATCTACCAGTAATACAAAAATAAAATTAAAAAAAAAAAACCCAAAACAGTTCATGATATAGTGATTTTTGTTTTCCAGGTAATCACAAATTGATTTAGTGCCCAAGTCACAATATTAAGTCATTTCATTAGCACTGAGGTATAAGATTGGTGCTCTGTGTATGTTTTAAAGGCAGGGTTTGACAGAAATGGTACAGCTATGTAACAGTGCTTTAATTCAGTGCCCTGAAATTTTTCTGCGCATGTACTTAATGGAAATTTATTGGAAATTTCTTGCCAGAATAAACACATTTCCTTCAGGAGTGAAGGGCTTAAGGTTCTTCTATTCAGGTGCACCTCTTTTCTGTGAGCAGATAAACCAAATTATTTGGTATTAGTTATTATACTTCTAGTTCACAGGACTCATCTTGGTCTCCAACAGGGACCATAAGAGCTAGAGGTATGGAATAAGAAAATGGCAGCCAAGTTTAGACTTCAGTAAGAGAGAAAACAAAAGCAAAGACATGATACCCACATAGTTAACATAAATAAACAGCAGCAAAAATGAATGGGGAACATCTGTGAACTGGCTTTAGCTATCCTGATGGGTGTCCTGATTAAGGATTGTGAACCACACAGAGGTGAACAGAGCTGCTGATCCTGGAAATATAAACGTTTTATAAGACAAGGTGACTTTTTATGAGTGATTTTCAATCAAGACTGAAAATTCTACAGTGACAGTCCTGATTATTCAGTGATAAACGGCATCAGTCGCCTGGCTTGGGAGCTACATTCCTGTGACATAACCCTGATGAGTGGGGTAGGAGGAAGGATGGGTGTAGCCTTTGAGTTAAGGATTGAGGAGGCCCACAGTAGGCAATGGAGACTGGATGAAAGAGATTCTCAAACCTTCCTCCATTTCCTCCCTAACCCTGTCCCTGAAATCCACTTCAAAGTTGCTGTCGGGGAAAGAGGTATTATTTATGGTGTGGGTGTCTCACTCCATAGCCCAAGGTGACCTTACATTTGCAATGCTGCTGTCTTAGTCTACCGAGTGTGGAGATTGCTAGCTTAGGGTGCCATACCCTACTCCAAGGAGAGACTTTAATGATCCGTCCTTACATTTTCACAAGCAGCATTAATAAAATACGTAAGATCCAGAGAACCAACCTTAGTAAATAAACCTTGCCTACCATCACATCACACTAACTCTCCAGTTATGGTTCATTTCTTTGGAAGGTTTCTGACTTTTCATTTTAACAAACTACTTGGAATTCAAATGGATAGATTTGTCTGAGTTTAAGGACCTGATGCTTCACATGGCATTAAGAGTCTACTCTTTAAATCATTATTGGGAAGATCGATTTAGATGTGAGAATATCATTCATGGATTACTAAAGAATTTTATTTTATTATGTTTCTCTTTATTGTCAATATGTACAGAAAATAAAACTGGTCTAGCAATTATTGTTTCTTAGCAGTCCTTCTTGGAAGATAAAATGCACTTTGAAATTAGAATAATAAAACACTTTCTACCAGTTATTATCCCCACTCAAACAGTACTTTTTAAATAGAAAAGCATTTTATGTAAAGCAAAAAAATACCAGAGATGAAAGTGTTGCTTCTTTGAAGTGCTTACATGCCATTTTCTTTCTATCTGTAAATAATAAAAAATGAAAATTCATTTCTATTCTGTATTGGTTTTTATTGTAAAGTCTCACAATTCAATGTCAGAAGTAAGTGGGATGTAAGTCTAAGGAAAAGTAGTTTACTTGATGCGACAAAGATGTCATTCAAGTGCTACTGAGAGAGGCGGGAGGTTGCTGCCAAGTCTGGTGACCATAGTTCAATGCTGGGGACCTACGCTGCATTGAGAGGGAACTGAGTCTGCTGAGTTGTACCTTGACTTCCACACAAACTCCATGATCTGTGAGCCCTCTCCTACCCACAATAAATAAATGTAATGAAAGGAAATTCCATTCAATTCATTCTTTTCATAAATAACAGGAAATGTCAGAGGCAATTTCAAGTTATTCAGAATTTCCAGTAAATGAGTATTTAGCCATGTTAGAAGTTATTTATATGTACAAGTCATGAGTACATTTATAAGTTTTTAAAGTGCTTTCTTATAGACTGTAAAGGAAATTTCATAAATTAGCTTCTATGTGTTTCACTATGGAAAATAAGATAGAAATGGTGATAGCACCTTATTCATGATGGCTGCAATTGACTATAAGTTGGTTGACTTTGGTAAATAATTATAATTGATAAAAATTATGTACTATATAAAATTCACTTCCTATTTCTTTGTGAATAGTCAATAATCAAGACTCACTCTGCTGTTTTCCAAATACAAAGCATCGTATTTAAATGTGTCTTACTGAAAGGACAAGTTAAGTTGTTCCTTATTCCATGTCATTCTTTTTGGTAGAGCATGCAACTTAAATGAATCATCAAACCATTTCCCATGGAGTGTTACTGACCATAACATCCCTCAATTAACAAAACAAGGGTGAACTTAAAGAGTTTCTAGATTCCCCAGTTCTGTACTGTGATGTTTTAGAAATGATGCCAGTTTCTCATCTGAAATGAACCACGTTTTGTTTTGCATTTATAGTCACAGATATGGTCATTATACCATGAACTCAGAAAGCTCCAGCAAAGCTTCAGAGAGACCTCCATTTGATCGATCAAGTTCTCAGGATTCTTTGGATGAAGTATCAATGGAAGCCTATTGGACAGAACTAGAAAACATCAAGAGGTCGAATGAAAATCGCCAAGAAGGTCAAGAGGCCATAGTTGTCAAAGAGCCTGATGGTAATGTCTCAGTGAATAAGATATGCCGTTATTAGTAGAACTGGATGGCCAGAAAGGAAGAGAACAGATCCCACATAACCCTGATAATTGCTTTTTAACTTGTACATTACTGGATAATAGAAGATAAAAGAGTCCAGTTACCAGTGTACAAGTGTTGTACTTGGTACAAACTCACTTTGTAGTGATAGCCATTCTAGTAGAGATTCAGTTAGATTTGTAGCTTAAAATTATCTACGCTGACTTTAATTCCTTTCATAATATATTAGCCTCCAGGCCTTTTCATCTGCAGGGTGTGTGGATGGTGATGGTAAGCTTCCAACTTGAAGTCTGTTTTTTTTTTTTTTTCTATCTCAGAGTGTGTTGCTGTAATCTTTCTGCTTAAAGGAGGACCAAATAAGTTTATTATACTTTTCCATGTATGGTAATCTTTTGAACATTTGAAGATATTTAGCTTGTTTGTAGCCAATATATTTCTGCATGGCAGACAGGTATAAGCCACCTGTGTATGGTTGATTTGACTAGATCTTGTCCTGCATTGTTCAGCACAGTCTCCAGACAGCATGCTTTGCTAAAGGAAGGACACATCTTTGGACGTTAAAAGACACAAGCATTTTCAGCTCCCTTAGATGCTTATTTCTGGTAGTTAGCACATCAGGTTTCCTACTTTTCTTTTCAACAGTATTTTATATACATTTTACTATTATACTTGGTATTCTAAAGTAAACATGCAATATTTCACTTATTTTTTCCCCATAAGACTCGCCAAGAGAGCCTCACGGGAAATACTTCACTTTGTAATATTTTTCTTAATCTTTGTACTATTTCCTTAGTCTTTTAAATTCACAAAGTAACCATATCTGTGATACCTGATCTGTCATCAAAACTGTGGCTTTCTTTCTGTGCTATTCATAAATATGTATGTATATTTTTGTACCAGTAGTTATATAAATGCCAAAAAAGATAAAGTCATTTTCAGTTCTGTTTTCTATTAATATAGACATCCTCAACTCTCACCTCAGTGTCTGATGAACTACTGAGTTAAATAACCCTAAAGTAGGACTTTTTCTTTTCTATGATGTTTCTTTTTAAAAAATATCTACCAGTAGTAATCTGGGGCCTGGCTTCTTGTTTAACAAGGTCTCACTACATACAACATAATTGCTTTTAATCTTTTAATCCTCCTGCCTCAGCCTTCTAAGAACGGGATTCCAGCTGTGTATCACTGTACCAGGCTTGAATATTTTTCTCAGTTTAATGTTTCTCAGACTAATAAAAGAAAACCATAGTCAACTAATTTGATTTCTCATTCACTTTCTCCTGTAGTTTCCTAAATACATTACGAGTAAAACTTATCTTATTTGTTGTAATTATTATCTTTCAGTCATGTGTTTCAAGACAGAAGCAACTTGCCAGTTATGTTTCCCCTAACATAACAATATGTTAGGGAAAACCACAAATAAGCTTTGGCTGTTTGATAATTCCCCAAACTTAAGTTGAATTCACAGAAGATGAAAACCAATGAACATAATTCTATATGCTCATATTTTCTTAGATATCATTATTATTACTATTACCATTATTATTATAGCTCTCCTGGTACTCACCATCGATCAGGCTGGCCTCCCACTTTTAGAGATTCATCTGCCCTTGCCTTCTGTGCTGAGGTTAAGGGCATGAACCACAGTACCTGCCTTTTTCTAAATTTTAAATAGTTTTTGAGTTTTCCTTCTATTTTTCATGTAGTAAGCGGGTGTGACAACCTTGTTTTCCTTGTCATGACAATGTCAAATTCACTCCTCACCATCACTCTGGGTGGCACACCTGGAGCATCGTTTTACCTGTCTCTTCATCAGTAATCGCAATGACCAACTGTTTTCCTTGAGGCCCAGGCTGTTAATGCTTGACTTCTACATTCAAGGAGTTACTCTAGTGCAGAAGGACAGACACCAGTCATGAGTGATACAGATGATAACATTTGCAAAATATCACCATTTTTCATCATGAATTAACTCTGATGGCTCTCCTTTAATTTATACAAGAAAAAGCAGAATTCAGTATGGTCAAGATTCTGAAATGTGGTATAGACTTTTGTTTGTGTTGTTTTTTACCTGTCCTTACTTGCTTATTTCTCTCTAAACATGGTTCTTGAGGTGTGTCTATTTTCCATCTAGTTTTCCATCTGTTTTTCTTTAAGTGTCATTAGGTCTTAGATAATATAGCATCCCTTGACATACAGGAAAGGATTGGTTCCAGGACCCCCAGAGTACCGAAATCAACAGATAGATACTGAAATGTCTTTTATGAATTTGCAAAAACCTATTTATGTACTCTTGTGTTCTTGAAATCATCTCTGTATTATTTAGAGTTTTTGACGCAATGCAAAGTATTATACAGATAGTTATGATGTTGTGTTTAGGGAATGGCAAGACATTAAATGTTTATGGTCAGGCTTGGTTGGGTATGAAGGAGTCTGTTACAGAGGGCACGGGAACTTAGAGTCCGCCTGAGCTATAGAGTGAAACTCTGTTTAAAGAAAAATAAAAAATAAGGGAATGGAAATACATAGATCAGGCGCTGCTTTTAGCAGCACATCAAATTTAGGTTAGTTGAATCTTCAGATGCAGAGACAACAGATGTGGAAGGCAACTGTATTTAGTTTATAGTTGAATTCCTACTTTCCTTGTTCTCAACTGATTCCATTATCTAATTAGTTTTCATGCAATCTCTTTTCATTTTCATTGAAAATATTGTGCTTTAAGAAATTCCCTGATATCTATATTATCCGATGCACCCATTTGAGAAAAAATTAGAAAATTTAATTTGAAATTCCCAGTTATATTTTTTTTCACTACTTTTCCATATGCCTCATTAGCTACATGGAACTGAGAAAAGAAAGCCTTTTGGAGATTAGTGTTGGGCTCCAAGATAGCCTTGAATTCAAGCCAAGAAACTAGGCCTCCATGCATGCTCATACTAACTTCCTGTGCTACCCGCCGGAATGTGTTATTTCTTCATTGCTTGCTCGCCTCTAGGAGAATGACAGTACAGACTTTCTCAGTTAATATGCAGGAAATTGTGGAGGTTAATTACATGTGAAACAATTTTAAAATTTTTAATTAAGCATATATGAAATTGACCCAAAATTTGCTATCACTATGGCCAGAGAGTATGGCAGTTATCCAAGTTTCAAATAATAATTCGCAGCTCCATGGCTTGGTTATAATAGAAGCATTTCAGTCAGGATTTCTGATAGTCTAAAAATATGAGCGTTTTTATTCTTTATGATTTCAAAAACATTTCTTTCTTTCTTTATTTTTCAAAAAAATAAATTCCATTTTAGAGGGAGAACTGGAAGAAGAGTGGCTCAAGGAGGCGGGTCTGTCCAATCTTTTTGGAGAGTCTGCTGATGACCCGCAGGAAAGCATCGTGTTTTTATCTACACTGACCCGGACTCAGGCAGCAGCTGTTCAGAAACGTGTAGAAACAGTCTCCCAGACCTTGAGGAAGAAAAACAAACAGCACCACATTCCTGACGTCAGAGATATATTTGCTCACCAGAGAGAGGCACAAGAAAAAGTAAGATTCTTTTCCGATACGAAAGTGATGAAATACTTAGAGTTATTTGGAACAGCCCAGTTTAACTGAAGTCATTACAAACTTAATGAGCACCTGTTCTCTACCCAGTGTCAAAGCACTATGGAGTACATGTTCCTGTCACACCATTGAGTAGGCCAAAGTTGTAGAGAAGGCCTTCCACACAGCTTGGGTGCCAGTTGTTTCTGACAAAAAAGCAGGACCCAAGACATTAATCCTTATCTATTATTGCTTGAGGAAACAGTTGAGTTTCCAGTTCACTGAAGGATAGAGGTGGAGTATCAGGCAAGTGATAGCAATCCAGGAACTGGGTCCTTGAGATATGAAGGAATGTCCTCTTTGTGTCTAGTCCCCTGGACCTTACATGGCATATAGATTCAAATTAAGGTGAACCCAAATGGTTAATGTTTTCACAGAAGATGCGGATGCTGATGGAAATAGAAGAGTGTTAAGTGAAGAGACTTTAGGAGACAGTAGAAGTACTAGACCTGTGTGGCCCTGAATAGTGGTGTGCAGACTAGCCCACTGAGAGAACACCCAAAGTTTATCTATGAGGAAATAAGGAGCTTGCATTGGATTAAAATAATCATATGGAAATTTTATCAAGAAGGTCTTGCTGCTAACAAGGAAAAGTCCACTGAACTAAATGGTGTTTTTAAGAGCATAGAAAATTTTGCTTCCTGGTCCTATCAGCTCTGTTTTAGAAAATTCAGTAGAATCATTGAGAGAGTAACAAGAGGATTCTTGAATATTGGATATAATGACAACATTAACAGTAGCAATTGCTGCCAGAGCTACTGAGCTAACTGCTCTACCTGCCTGAGCTCATTGAATCCCCACAGCTGTCTTCTGAGTGAAGCGCTATCATTTCCATCCTGTGGCTGAGGTTCATAGACTTTAAGTAACTTGCTCAATGTTCTCTAGATGCTAGCCCCAATTTTGTCTGACTTTAAAGCGTTTTCTCTTCTGCAGTATTTCCACTTTCAAACATGACTCTGATAGTAAGCAGTCTGAACTTGAGAATCCATTTACGGTATAAGCAGTGGGCAATAAAAGTTTCATGGCTTTTCATAAAAAGCAGAATGGAAGAGTTTATATTAAAGACACTTTGTTGTTGATGCTGTTATGTAGAGAGCCTTTACTTTTTGCAATTGCTTTGCTTTTCTGCAGAATCCTTTCAGTTGCAGGCTGTTACTTTGCTTGCATGGTCAAGTGTAGATCAAATTCATCCCATTTACAGGAAATTCCTGGGTCACTAGATTGCTCCAGGCACTTGTATAAGTCACATTCTTGTTTGCTACCCAGTGGTTATTTGGGCCATCTACCAGTGCTGGAGGATGGAACTAGGCTTTCAATTATAGAAAAATGAATGGTAAGGATATACAATATGACGTTTCCTTCCTAATTAAAGAATACTCTTCCTCCCTAGCCCTACCCACTAAGAAAGCTCAGAGGAAGTGAGAAGCAGGAATGGGCAGACTTAGCAAAATATATGGTGTGGGATTCCTGCTAGTCTTGAGGACAATGTTGCTACTTGGTGCTAAAGGAAACTTTTTATTTTCCCAGTAAATTCCTAGAAAAGTGTAACCCTCATGGTTTAGAATCTAAGATCATTGGTAGCTTTTATTATTGGTTTGGTGTCATTAAGAGAGAAGTAACATAAGCAAATTAAGATAATGTTTTCCTTTGCTGGATACCTTTAGTTGAAATACCACTATTTTGTAGAAGATGACTTTCAATCCCCCACCCTATCTTTGTTTGTGGTTCTTCTCTTCTGGGATAAAGGTGTATTCAGCTTTTCCAGCGTCCATACTTAAGCACAAAGTCTGTGCTGACACCAGGAAACTTAATGCCTAAATGTATCCATATGCATGCCTATCTTCAATTACTGACAAAAACAGTCTGACCACATACTCCATATATA
>JANHMN010000003.1:7431287-7487935 GCA_030674055.1 Rhabdomys pumilio | reverse complement strand
GAGAGAGAGAGAGAGAGAGAGAGAGAGAGAGAGAGAGAGAGTATATTTGATTAGAATCCCTGGCTATGTTCACTGTGCTGTGGAAAGCCAACCTTCTGAAGACTTAGAAGCAGAGAGAAGGAGAATGTCTTATTGTAACCAACTAAGGAGTACCATTGACCATACAATGTGTCACTTCTGTGACTTGACATTGCCTTGAGTACTATAAGTCTCTAACTCATATGTTAATGACATATTGATGCCACTTCTGGTAAAACAGTGAGTGAGAGAGGAGAGTCCTTTGTGGATAACACACACACACACACACACACACACACACACACACACACACACACATACACGATATACATATAGATATATATCTGAGGTTAATTGTGCTCTGAAGAAACTAGATGGGCTAGTTTTGAATGTATAGATGGAATCCAGTAGAGTGATTATTAAAAATAATCCATTCAAATAGACTTCCGTATAGTTAGCCCAGGGTCCCTTTCCCAGGGTCAACTCTCATAGAGCCCCATCTGAACCTAGTTCTAACTCATCATGCTTATAACCCTTGAAAAGCCAGATCTCTAAGGTGTCATGCTCATGGCAACAATCTCTTTAGCAAAAGAAAAGAATTCCTTTGACTATGTCACTGCTTATTGCCAATTGGTTTTAATTTATCTCACATTTCTTTAAACCACTTATTTTGTGTGTACATATTTATATATGGGTGTATGCACACATGTTTGGAGGCCATATCTTGACATTTAGTATCTTTCTCAATCACTCTCCACCTTACTTTTGAAGCCAAAGCTAACCAATTTGGCTAGAACGGCTGGCTAGAAAACTTTAGGAATTTACGTGTCTCTACCAGATACACACTTCCATACTCAGATGTTTATACACATGCTGGGTTTGAACTTGGGTCTTCATGTTTGTTTGTATAGCAAGCACACTACTCTTTGAGCTATCTTATATTTAAGATTATCATTTATTTGTTTGTTTATTTATTAGAAAACACGTCTCTCCTTGTATCCCAATCTAGCCTTGAACCCATTATACCAACCAAGACTGGTCTCAATCTCATGAGTATCCTACTGCCTCAGTCTGGGAATACAGAGTGAAGGGAATACATACTTGGCTGGTCACTATTTTTTTTAATGTGAAAATCTTTATTGGATATTTTATTTATATTTCAGAGGTCATCCTTTTCCTTATTTCCCCTCCCTAGAAAACCTCTATCCCATCCCCACTTCTCCTTTTTGCTTTTATTCTATTTTTTTAATGTTAATCAAAGGCTTTATAGGTTTGGTAATGCTCAATATCAATCAGAAGTGTAACCCAATACCCAAACTAGATATATCAACTATCTTTGGCTGGCTTGGTCACGCAAACATCCACCTCCATGTCCCCGCCCCCTCACCTAGCTCCTCCTCTCCCTTTCCTCCTCTCCTTTCTCCTTATCTTCCTCTCCTTACTCCTTCCACCTTAGCTCCTCCTACATATCACTGTTCCTGTTAAAATAAAACTTTTCTCTTAGAATACAATTAGAGCATAACTATACCAATTTGTGTCAGTAAGGTACAAGATAGACCTAATACCCAGTCCATCATTTTGTTGACTAAACAGAACCTCTGTTTTCCATCCTAACTAAAAGACTTAATTCTGAACCTGGCTTTTTTTCTTGGCTTTAGAATGAATGTCAGCTGAAAACCATCCTCTCAAACCTTTTCTCTCAATGGTCACTATTTTTTTTAAGAATTTTTATTTAAATTTTAATGTGGTAGCTAGTACTTTTGTTTGATTATAGAATTGTTGAGCTAAACTCCACATATTATATGATTACCCAATAAAGCATAGAATTCAGTCTGGGAATGATTGTCTGCATGATGCAGGCCAGGTAACAAGTAAACTATATCAACAACAATAAGAACAGCAACAAAAAAGAAGTTATTTTCTTAACAGGTGCAGTGACTATTTAGCTGCCCATGTTCCAGTAATAACTTCTCACCCGTTCTTATGCAAGGGATTCTAATTAAACTTGTAGGTCACCCCTCTCCCCCAAAAATAGACATGGAGAAGGATACTTGTTTGGAATAAAGGGTTCCATGAGAGCAAAGGACAATAGGAGAAGGTATTAAGGGTTGTTGAATATTTGCATGTATAAATTTATAAAAAAATAAATATTTAAAAACCAATAAAAAAGAGGTATATAATCCAGAGATTTCTGCCATCATTACAGTCAACTATGACACATATTTATCCGTGCCCTGCAAAGAAAGCTCATACCCATCAATAATTACTTTCTATATTGTCCTGAATAGATGTGGATCTTTGGGTCTGTGTGATTTGCCTGTTCTGGACTTTTCAGATAAATGGAATCATAATATACATGGCTTTTGGTGACTGTTCCTTTCACATAACATAATATTCATTAATGTCGAAGCATGTGTTTAGACTTTATTTTTGTTGTTGTTGCTAAATTTTATGTCAGGGTTTGAGTAAACCTCATGTATTCACTCATTGCTAGATGCTGCTAACATTTCATCTAGATAGCAGTGTTTCAGATAACAGGGACACTCTTGGCATCTTTCCTGTTCCCAGTTGTGCGTAGTGTGTGTTCCACTCCTATAAGTAACCATATACTCACTGGATGATTGTCTATTGATTATAACTGTGGCGCTCTGGTTTTTTGCCTGTGACTTGTAGTCTTGAGTCCATTTCTTGTTCTCTGAAGGTTATAATGGGATTATTTACAATGTTGTTTTCTCCAGTTGTGAGTTCTCTAGATGACTAAGTGGCTCCTTTTCTCTGTTCAGTCTCCAGATGACTCAGACTTGCGGTCAGTCAGAACAAACGAAAACAAAGGCCAAGGAAAAGATGGTATGTTGGACTTGTGCTCTTGGCTGTCTTTTTAATTACTGTAATAAACGGAACTCTAACGTAGTCCCTTCAATTCTACTGAGCAACATCTATGAAAGTATTAATGTAAGGTTAATAATACAGATAAATATATGATTCTGAACAGAGTTGCCCTTTATTATTTTATGTATCCCCATCTGATCTCAATGTATGTATACATCTTCGTGAATGTTTATCATACCTAGAGTGACATGGAGAGCTTTTTGCCTCATTCCATATGGTTAAGAATCTTTCCTGGCTAATAACGCCTCTTCAGAACTGAAGCCATGTTTTCTGTACCATGCCTCTGGACCTTGGAGTTAATACCATTTTTGTGAATTATAAGCCTTAAATTGATAAATGGTTTTGTTTTCAGAAATTTTAGAGAAACCTATAAGAAAAAGAGATTATTTTTTTATAAATGAATTATAGTTCTCCTTTTCATGCATTTCACATTAAACATTTATTTCAGAGATGAATTAGAATTAAAATGAATATAAAGATTCTATTAAGCACCACGAAGAGAAAGTTTACAATTATTGTGTTTATAAGAAGCTAAAATGTTCTTAGTTCAGGTCCTAGGTTGACCCTTAAAACATTCGTCCACTAGTTACTTAAACACTGGCACAGATGAATTATGCAGTTATATTCTCAACTCCTTAGCATCTGAGGCATTTGCACATGGTTGTGTGGTCCTGGGCTTTGAAGTGGCAGGGTGAAGGAATGGCTGTCAGATAAACTAGAGACCCTAGGAGCATCCCCAACCTTCCTTTAAAATTCTTCTTTAGGATGGAGTTGTATGAGAAGTTTTAGAAATCTGAGAACACATATAGCATCTTTGTTTACTTAGACTTTTCTCAGCACTTCTCTCTTGTATTCCTACCAGAAAAATAAAACCATACAGTACACATATATGTATATGAACATCATGAGTGTGGGCATACACACACATATATGAATATCACACATCTGAGTACACACACACACACACACACACACACTCACTCACATTTATAAAAACACTCTTTTCTCTCTCTTTGGTGGAGGCCTCTGTAGCAACATGTGCTGTAGCAGAATGAACCATTGAGTATTTCCCCCTGTCTGTGTGCCAGCAGACACTGAAGTGGCACACAGGCTGGCAGTGCTGGCCTTAGCCTGCTGGAGAGCTGGGTCCTCAGAAACACAGACGGATCTTTTGTGTGAGTGTCAGTATGCTTTGGGGAAGAGTGACTGCCAGTTGCTTAACAGATATTGGGGAGAACATTGTCCTTTCTTCACGTTTTCGTCTCTTGGCAGACATCATAATGTAGGCTATAGCAACAAAGGTTCTGTGAGACAAGTCTGTTATATGATCGCTTTCAGGCTGAGATTGCATTGGGCAAGAGAGATGTGACAAACTTGTGGCCTGATTTATATCTGTTTCTGCTGGAAGGGAAAACAGTAGGAAGCAAGCTGCCAGCCAAGTCGCCAGGTAGCTGCTGCTGCTGCACCTGCACCTGTTTGGGACGGGGCCCGCTCCTTTGCTTATCATGAACTAATGGTGTTTTAAACACATTGGAAAACTCAGAAAGAGATTTTCCTAGATTTATGTCAGTTTTTGTCATTGCTGCTCCGATAAAACCATTCAAAAGCAGCTCGAGGGAGGAAAGCATTTATTTGGCTTACAAGTTACAGTCTATCATTCAGGGAAGCCAGGGCAGGAACACAAGCAATAGATGGATGGTGCTTTTTGTCTTCCTTCCAGGTTCAGGGGAAGCTATGTTTCTTATTCAAGTTGGGGACAGTTGCCAAGGAATTGCACTGCCAACTGTAGGCTCAATCCTGCCACATCCATTAACAGTCAAGGAAATGCCACACAGACATGCCCACAGGCCAATCTGATGGAGGCAATTCCTCAATTCAGGTTGTCTCTACTCAAGTGTGTTAAGTTGACAATTAAGGTTAGTCATCACCTATCTGCAAGGAAACATTATCTGGAGTTTGTAAAGCCAGGCTGGTTCTGGTTAAAATCTGACAGCACAAGTGTCTAATCTAAATGTTTTCCCCACACTTGAGTTTTATTCATTCTGAACTGCCTGTTTTGGAGTTGGAGAGGTAGCTGAGCAGTTAAGAACACCCTGGTTCCATTCACGGGACCTACAACCATCTGTAACAACAGTGCTAGGGAATCTTCTGTTCTCCTGGGCACTGTGTACATGTGGTGCACAGACAAACATATAAAACACTAATTGTGGGCTGGAGAGGTGGCTCAGTGGTTAAGAGCACTGACTGCTCTTCCAGAGGATCTGAGTTCAAATCCCAGCAACCACATGGTGGCTCACAACCCTCTGTTATGTAATCTGATGCCTTCTTCTGGTATGTAGATGTACCTAGAGCAATCATATACATAAAATAAATAGATCCTTAAAAAAAAAAACACCAATTACAAATAAAATTAAAAATAGACCTTTAAAAAGCAGTTCAAATTAAAAACTAATAGACTTTGAATGTTGCAAGTATTGTCATATTTCACATTAATTTATGTTCTTCACTCTTCATAAAATTATACAACTCTGTGAAAGGCCCAGCATTTGTGTTTATTTATACATATTAAAAAATTAATACTTAAATTTTTAATAGTGATCTGTATATTTTTAAATTTCATTTCCATGAGAGAAGAAAGGTATTTTTAAAATAGATATTTCTATTATTTTGGATAACTGGGCAATTTTTTAAAAGAAATTATGTAAGCTAGCCTTGTTGCCTTCTTTAAAATCAGAAAGGACTGGAGGGATGGTTCAGTCACTAAAGGGCTTACAAGTAAAATGCTAGCCCTGTAAGGATGTGAGGACTTGGGTAGGATTCCCACAATCTATATAGAAAAGCCAGATACACATAATGCTCCACATACATGCATACATACCTGTGAGTCCATGTGTGCAAATCAATGAACACATAGAAACATAGAAAAGAGGAAATTGATTAAAGAAATTATATGCACTGGAAAGGTGGGTCTAGACATGTGGGTCCCTAGGTTTGCTGCTCAGCTAGACTAGCCTATTTGTTAAGCTATAGGCCAGTGGTCTCAGACTACTTGTCTCAAGGATAAAGCAGACAAAGCTGAATGAGTATCATTCAGGTTTTCCTCTAACCTCCCCACATATGTGTGCACACCTGTGAGTCCACCTGCACAAATAGACAAACACATACTCATGCAAACCACTGCACTCAAGAATGCACCCGTACACACACACACACACACACACACACACACACACACACACACACACGCGCGCGCGCAAAATAGAGTAAAGAAATTATATTATTTACACTTGTGGACTTAACAGGCAAGCAATTCATGTCTATATTTTTCTTTAAGTTCTCTGTGTGAGTCTGATGGGTCCATCACTTTCCTTAGCCACATCGCTGTCCACCTTTAGTGTCCACTGTCACCGACAATTATTTTCTTTGTCCTCTGCCTGAACTTGGTTTCACATTTGAACCGAGGTTTGTGGATTTTGTGCTTTTTGTTCTTGTGACCCCATTTTCTTGAGGGAATGAATTTGTTTTAGGTGTGTTCTGCATGACTCTGTTTTGGGCATATTTATTTTGGTTTGCAAAAGGAGGATATGATTATTGTAATTGACATCAAAGCATTGAAGAGAATCAATTTTCAGTTCTTGTCCACCGACATCCAGAAGCTGAAAGCAGCTTCTAATTTACAAAAATGGCTAATCATTTTTTTCATTGAATGGTTTCCTAGGAAACCAATAATATATTCACAGCAAAACATATAACTATATAAACTAATGGGAAATAAAATTAATTTTTTTGACATATACGATAATACTTTAAAAATTAATCATAAAAGTTATTAAGTATTTTACTTAAAATTGTCACAGACTGTTGAAAAACAGAAACGTAACATAGATGGGATCAGATAATACCATCTTGGAGCTTTCGGTTTATTTTAATTTTGGGGCTTGACGTGGGTACAGGCTTGCTTGCTTGCCTAAGAGCCAGCTGACCTGGCTCACACCAAAAATCTAGGCTTTCTGTAGGTTTCACCTTGGCTATAGAGAAGCATTAAAACAAAGGCAAGACCTTTCTGAGTCCCATATGGCTGTGTTGCCACATGGTCATGAAGCTGGCTCTGCTTCACTGTGAGAATGAATAAAACTGGATTCGTAGCTAAGCCTTAGTTTTATTTTGATTGAAACAGAAGGTTTTTTTTTTTTTTATGTTCTATTAAGCAATGACAAAAATTGTCCTGAGCAGTGGCCTTTAAGTGATATGCCTCTGGATTTCTGACATGTACTTATTACGTTTTTAAAAGTAATTGCCCGTTGTATCTTTTTGTTTTACAGTGTCCAATATTAGTAGGCAAACATACAAAGCACCGTTTTTGTTTTGTTTTGTTTTATTGTTTGAGACAGGGTTTCATTTTGCTCAGTGAGAAATTAAATCACTATTTGGATTGGAAGCAAGTACTAATCATGCCCAGGTGTCAGTTTAATTATTTACTTGGGGTTTATTAATTTATTTAAGTTTATTCACTATTGTAAATTATGTATTGTGTATAGGTATGTGTACTATTATCGTGTATATGTATGCTGCATGTGTGTGTGTGCAAATGTACATGCTATGTTGTACATGTGGAGGTCAGGGAACAACTTTGAGTTATTTAGTATTGTGAACATGTATGCTGCATGTGTGTGTGTGTTTGTGTATGTCCGTGTAGACATGCACACGCTATCGTGCACATGTGAAGGTCAGAGAACAGCTTTCATTCGTTAGTTCTCTCTTCCTACTGTGGGATCCAGGGAAGGAACTTTGGTTTTGAGGCTTGCATGGCAATGCTTTCACTCTCTGAGCCACCTGGTCATCCCTACTTTTGCTTTTAGAGCCAGATTCTCCTAGCCCTGGTGGTCTCAGAGTGATGATGCAGTGATGAAGACCCTGAGCATCCCTCCTGAGTTCTTAGCATCCCTCCTCAGTGCTGGAGTCACAGGGATGGGCAGCCATGACAGGCTCTTTCTTTTCAGTTCATGGCATCTTGTAAATTATTGTAAGTCAATGTTTGGTGGTGGAAAGCAACCTCACTGTTCGTGCTAGCATTTTTCTAAAGTGAGTTGCAAGGAAGGAGAAAAATTTACCAAGGCAGTTTGGAAGTGTGTTCTTCCATCCCAGGAGTTGTGGTTTTTATCAAAGAAAAAAAATCAATGTTAGTTACTTCTTAGAGGATCGGCAGCCGACAAAATAAAAGAGCCCACATAAAAACTTTAAAATGTTGATGCAAATACCCACAGCTTCTTTGACTCATGCTGGAAGGGGCCTCTATGCTCTTTAATAAAATCAGGTACAAAACCTGTTGATTCTTGTACCTGGCACCTCCAGATTCCACTTTCGGAGTGATGACTTGTTGGCATCAGCTGTTGTTTTGGAATTCTTACCACGCTACATAGGTAACATTCCAGAAAATTTTAGGGTGTGGAAGGAGGTCTGCTCCAAGATGTATTCCACTCTGAAGAAGGTTAAGGAAAGGCAGGAGGCAGAGATACAGTGTATCGCCTCTCTCTCTTCTGCTTTTAGTTCCTCGAGACAGAATAAAGCAGCAGCTGCGTCTACTGAACTTTATGAGACTATCCATTGAGTTTGTTGACTTCTGGTAGTCTTTTGAATTTATACCCAATCTAAAATCTGTGAGCACAAAGATTCCCAAGTTGGACTCTGGTTTATCAGTCACTTCTTTCAGCTTTCACTCCATGAACCACTGGTACAGTCCCTCCTGTAAACATTTTGTTATCAAAATGGCAGTAATTTGTTGCCTAGGGAAACGAGTATTCCTCCCACAGGTCTGGTTAATATATTGTAAGTTTTTAAAATAAAAGGCATGCAGCTGAGTTCTCTTTTTCTCTCTTAGACCAGCCATCTAGTGGGGCTGTTGATAACAAGGAGCTGATGCCACTGGTGCCTGAGGACACACCTGCCTCTGAAACAGACATCAATCTGGAGGTGTCATTTGCGGAACAAGCTGTCAATCAGAAAGAGTTCAGTAAGGAGAGGACACAGAAGATCAAAGGCAATGATGCCTCTTTGCCCGTATGTAGTACACATTCAAATGGCTCTAAAAGAATTTCTTTTGAACAAGCTTTGTATTTTTAAAATTTACAACCTATAGAAAAGTTGGTGGCATAGCATAGCAAGTATTACATTGCCATCAACAGCTGTCTCAGTCTTCTGGGGCTTGGATTGTAAGCAAGCCCTCACACACACACCCCTAGATCTGCTGGTTGCCTCTCTTGTTCAGAACGTGCTTTTCCTCCTGTGCCCTATCCCAGCTCTTTCAGAATTTATTGAAGGCACCTTGTTAAATTCAGGTGAGTCTCACCCTCTGACTCCTTCTGTCCCCACAGTATAGTTTTCTATTTCTATGTGTTTATAAACTAGTTGATATCAGTTATACCAGATTTCGGTTCCTGGGTTTGATTTGGTCTAGATGCTTTATATATGTGGTCATGTTTTCTCTATTGGTGAGTATCTGCGTACATTGTTTTGTGTAATTAAAGCTTTGGTTCAGAGCCATACCTAATTCCACTAATTTATTAATGATTCAAATGGATGAGGTTCTAATATTTTCTTTTTTTTCCATCTATTATACTGGATATTTTCTTTTAGAAATCAATTATCAAGATGGTTTACTTTTCCATTTATGTAAGTTTTCACTTTTTATTTTTGCTTCTTTGGTATCTGTTGCATCTATTACCAGTGACTAATTTATGTCTGTGTGCATTTATAAATATGGTCTCTTAAACCATAAATTCATACATGTTTAATGATACCATGAGAAAGTATCTCTGGGCTTATCTAATGTATTTTTTTGCTCAAGACTTAAAAGTGTCTCTATTTGCAAGTATCTTTAGTCCCATGAAGTAGACATCTCTGCCTTGCCCACGGTGCTGGGAGTGTTCAGTTCTCTGGGCTGGTTCTCACTTGGGAGCCCTGTTCAGTGGAGATGTAGGGTTTCATCTTCTTTTCTTTTTTTATGCTGAGAAGCACAGTCTTTGGAAATGGCAGCTGACAGTATGTGTACTGTCAAAAATATCCTTGTTTGTTTATTCTGCATTAACACGTAACATTCTGAGAATGCCTGAGCTGGCCACACTCTGTGTGAGCACCTCGGAATGATTTAAACTTTATTTCTCCAGCCATGTATGCTCTTCTGTATGTCCCAAATGGGACTCGATACAGTAGAGCTCTGAACTATAACTTTTTAAGGGAGATTCTCTGCATGGTTGGGTTAATTTGCTTTGGTTTTGGTTTATTCTCAATATTTGAAGTTTGCTTTTTCTTAAAATATTTTATTTTCGAAGAGTATGAGATAGTTGTATATATAGTTGTATGACCCAAAAGGCAAATATAAACCAAAGTAAAATAATTCTGGCTCCTATCTTTGACTGATCCACCCTGTTTTGGCCCTTTTAAAAAATCGCCCTTTGGATTTATTTATTTTAAAATATTTGTACACTTTTGTGGTGAGGGTTTTGTTTACATGGATGTATGTGCACCATGTGTTTGCCTGGTGCTCACACAGGTCAGAAAGAGGATGTCAGACCCCCTGCAGCTGGACTTACAGATGACTGTGGGCCAGCACGCAGGTTCTGGGAACCAAATCCGCATTCATAGCCAGAACACCAAGTACTTGGAGAGCTTTTGTTGTTCTGTTTCATCTGCTTCCCTAAAAATATTTGCCCACTGCTCATGTTTTTCTCTGTCTTCGTTCTATTTTATTTTATTTTATTTTATTTTATTTTATTGTCTTAACTTTTTCAGGGCTTCTAACACAATAAGGCAAAGGCATCCTTTCCATTTCTTTTCCTGAATGTGCTCTTCTCTATTGTAAGGCTGTATCTTGATGTATTGAAGCAGCTCTTAGTGATAGACATCTGGCTATTTCCAAACTTTCTCATAAATTTTAAGGGATCTGTTTTCAAGGCTTAATGGGGAAATTAGAGGAGATTTTAAACGTTGGCACACAGTAATGATCACCACCGCCATCCTCCCTAAAATCAGGAGAGCTCTCAGTGTGGCAGAGTCCTCCTCACTGAAGACAGAAAGCCTTGAAGCTACCAGAGGGGAGGCTTTAATTAAACCAAATAAAGGTGTTAGTGATTTTTAAGTTGTCACCCAGAACAATGAAATAAAAATATGGTTAATCTCCATTTGAGGGTCTTAAAAACAAAACTCCATCTCTCATTTATTTTTTTTCTACCCATTTAATTTGTGTTTGACTCCTTTCCTGATGGCGCTGCTGTTGTGGGGCTGTTATGTAACACCTCTTTTTTACCCATCTTCTGCTGTTGCATGCTTACCCGGGAAACTCTCATCTGTCTTCGGAGAGCTCACTTTTCATCTCAGTTTTGCTGGACTCTGAACTCTGTCTATCAAATATTTGAAAGTGCGTTTTCGGTGATCAGTATCATACTTGTGGTACTGTCAATCATCTCTGCATTTGGTTTTCGCCTGCATCCACCTGTTTCTGTCTACAAGCACGGTATAGAAATGCTTTCTATGCATGGGCATGCAGGAGAGGTTCCACATGTCCTTAACCTGGTTGATGAAGTGACTATCTGCTGGTGCCACACTAAGCTGATATCTAAGCAGATAGAACCTTAAGTTCCAATTTGTCCCTACACTTCTCTTCCCCTGCAAGTAAAGAGGCTTTACATAACGAGCTGCTCTCTGGTGATCTCATTTCTCACTCTCTTCCCTTTTCAGGCAACACTAGGCAGTCTTTGTAAATTCTTTATGGGCTCGCAGTGGACTCACGTTTCTTCTCTTAACATTTGCAGATCACATTTAATATCAGGGTGCAGCCCTTTGAAAACTCAGCTGCATGTCTAGCAGTGATACTTGCCGCTCATTCCTCAAATGACCTTTGCGCGATAGATCCTAGTTTTTAAATGTGAAAATAAGTTAGATGATGTAGCATGATTTCCAACTTGAAGCTGGAGTGGGAGTGGTTGATGAGAAAAGGAGTCAAGTTTGGTGTTAGTGCTAAAGTCTAAGACATTCCCACCCCCTGCCATACCACAAAGCCGGCAAAAGAAGGGTCTGGTTGGGGAGAACTGCATCACCCATTTATGTTGTTCAGAAGCCCTGACAAACTTACGCATTCTCGAAATGTTTTCTTCTTTTAAAAAAGACATTATTAAAACATACATTATTCCAAAGGTAAGGCTCTTTCCTCTTACTGACACTTCACTGTTTCTTCTTAGCCAAAGAACTGAACCATTCAGTCTACTACTCCAAAATACACACACACACACACACACACACACATACACACACACACACACACACACACACACACACACACACACAAACAAAATGACAGGAAACTTCATAAATATTTAAAACAGCTGCTATGAATTAAACATTGGGATAAAGAGCCAACTCCTTTATTAAGCACAATGTTTAAATAAATAAATAAGCAAGCCTGTGACATATATTGCCAGGTAAATGAAATGTTTGTACTAATAACATTCCGGGTTTCTCTAAACATTTACCTTGGGTAATACTTTTTATGTAATTATATTACATGGTTTATTAGATCCAAAGCAAGTGATTTTAGTGAAACACTTGAACCGTTGTTTTTTTAAACATGTAAATGGGTAGATAGAGTTGGTTCCGCTGGTCTGAAAGCAAAACCGGGTGTAAGAAAAATGGGGTGTGTTTTTTGTGGGTGCTGATGTGGCTCAGAGACAGATGTTTGCCCAGCACTGCATTTGACACATGAAAACTTAGGAGCTGGGACAGATCATCAGGGAATGCAGAGCATGAGAGTGGTGAATGCAGGGTACAGGGACACACAGCTAAAATCCTAGTCCTCGGCAGGTGGAGGCAAGGGGATTTTGAATGTGTGTTCTGCCTAGGCTGCAAGGAGATCCTGTCTCAAACCAGACAAACAAAAACCAACAGAAGAACAACACTGGTGAAGTGGCTTCACCGGGGTCATGCTGTCTGGGCGTGTCTGCTTTCCTTCACTAGACTGGCAGAGCACCTTAAGCATGCTACGCCAAAGACTGGGCCTGGAGAGGTGATGAGGATGTAGCCCTGCTCTTGAGTGGCTCACTCCATCAACTTAGACTATCCCCACATGCCTGGTGGATGAGGAGGTAGAACGGAACGGCAGTGTTGCCTGATAGGGCAGTCAGAGGATGATGTCGTCATCTATATGGCCATGCTCAAATCTTCCTAAAAGCCTGTTTCCCACCTAGAATATGCCCCATTCTTACTCTAGTGAAAACATTTTGCAGACTATAGTGAGATACAATTTAACAAATATGAGTATTAATCTAAGTTTTTTTTTTCTTCTCTGGCCATAACATGCAGGGAAAAACAAACAAACAAATAACAAATATTTTAAATGATTTTTAAAATTCACTGAAAAAAAATGGAGTAATAGATTACATATGAGGGCATGTGTCTGCATCTCAGCACTTTGGAGAAGGCCGGGGGAATCAGAAGACCATGTCTCAGAAATCCCTAATATTTGGTGCAAATATATGGTGTGTGTGTGTGTGTGTGTGTGTGTGTGTGTGTGTACATGTGTACTTAATACTTTCTGAATGCTTACATGCGTCACTCTACCTGTAAGACTGGGTGGTAGGATCTGTCGTATTTCTACATTTTACAAATGAAGGAATAAGGAATTATATGTGTTTTCTCTTTCCCCCCTGTCTCTTTCTCCCCCTCCCTCACCCCATTACCCCCAGTATATCCACTTCCTTTCCATCTGTCTGTCCCTCCTTTCCTTTCTCCCCTCCTGTTTCCTGGCCACTAGGAGATGAGTTTGACCGCCATGCTCTCCCTCCCTACTGCCATGGACTAAAACCATGAGCATAATAAATGTTCTCCCTTAAGTTATATTTTTCAAGCAATTTACCACAGAGATGAACCCTAACCCAGCCAATGGGAACGGAGACAGGACACACCCTCTGCTGTGTATCTCCCCAGTTCCCACTCTGAACAAAGGGCATGCGAATGAATACTTAAAATGTTCTTAGATTCCACCTTCTCTGATGCCCTTACTGTTCTGTTTAATATTCTCAGAGGAAAAGAATGAACTGCCAGGTCAGAAAGACACCTTCTCTTTTTTGGTGGACCCTTAAATCCTCTGGAGTTGAATGTACTTGGAAGGTTACCTAATCTCCAAAAGTTGCTGATTGATGTTAACAATTGCTCTATGTTCTACTAGGAAATGTTCGCTCAAACATTTATGGTCTCATAATTTTATTATGGTCTTAAAATTATTTAAGAACTCAAACTTTTACATCCATTAATTAACTTATGGATGTAGTATGCCCTGAAATCACTATGTAACCCACATTGGTCCCAAACTCACAGCAATCCTCCAGTCTTAGCCTTCTGAGTACTAGGATTAAAAATGTCTGACACTCTCTGGATATTTAATATATCAGAAATTAAAATTTGACTGTGGAACTATATCTCAGTAATAGACTGCTAGGTGAACATAGGCTTCTTGCCAAGAATGAACAAGATGCTAGTTTGATTGTCAGTATGCAAAAAAAAAAAAAAAAAAAAAAAACAACCAACAACAACGAACAAAACAAAAAACCCATTTGTTTGGTTTCTAACACCAAAAAAGATCTTCAGTTAAAAAATTAAAATAATACATCATCATTAACTGTTACTGGCATGAATACCGTTTTAAAAACAGAAACAGCAATTATTGTATTTTGTCTGTTGGAATATACCTGCCATTTACTTCTGGAAAATTCTGTATACCCATGAGAGAGTTGGTGTGGCAAATAAAGAAAGTATGTCTTACTTTATTAATATTTATTATTAAAGTTAATTTGGGGTTTATAAGCTTGGGCTCTTGGACTAACTGGTACCTACAATGGTCCCTTAACCACACTTGGAGAGGGAATCTGTTGACTGTTTTTAGTGACTCAATGAAGGAATTCAGAGCAAACCCTCTCCTCTGCCCACCCTGCTACCACATCCCCCCCCAAAAACAAACCATGATATCAATATCATGGTCTTTTAATTAAACTGTTAAAGAATGATCATTTTTTTTTTTTTTTGCAAATGATTACAGAATTTTTTTTTTTTTTTTTTGCAAAAAGAACAGAATTTTTTTTATAATCATTGTTTTATTTACTAAACACAGTGGGACTGTAATTTGTATTAAATATGGTAAAGAAATTTGTTTTTGTTTTGTATCTTTTTTTTATATTTAATGTGTTTAATGATAAAGGAGTGCTGAATCATTAGGAGAAAAAAAATCGAGGAAGGATTTGCAAAACAGCAAAGTCACCGCTTATAGACCTGTGATCCTGGGTAGCATCTTGGCCTGCGTATGTCCAACAGTAAAGCAGTAATAATAGCCGACACAACAGTAGTTAGTTGTATTGACATTAAAACCTCACGGCAATGCCCAGAATGCGAGGACCTTCTCTTTCTCCTTTCCCTCTTTCTCATCCTAATTAACAGAAAGAGCAGTTTCTCAGTTACCCAATCCTATAGCTAGTCAATAACTGGACAATTGATGACCTTCTGGCTATAAAGTCCAGCCTGTCTCACTCTAATGGTGGCTAGCTTTTCTTTGTCGACCTTCTGGTTTTTAATGACAATTAAGAGCACATCACGCACGTTGAGGATACCTCGAACATCCTAAGTCCATCCTCAAGGACACGACTCTTCTTTCTCTCCCTTCTATTTATTTTTGGCAGATTGTCTAACCTCTCTTCTTTGGGCATCCTCTCTGTGTCCCCTGCCTGACACCTGAGTATCATTTCTTGCCATAGTTACAATGCTTTCTCCTTTAACTACAAAAGGAACAAGAAGGGATAGATGCTGATAACCTTTATTATTTTAATTAATTTATTATTATTATTTTTTTTAGAGTTTCAGACTGCCAAAAGATAAAACAGGTACAACGAGGATTGGAGACTTGGCACCCCAAGACATGAAGAAAGTTTGCCATCTGTCCTTGATTGAACTCACTGCCCTATATGATGTGTTGGGCGTGGAACTCAAACAACAAAAGGCTGTGAAAATCAAAACCAGAGGTAAAGTTACTGTTGCTTCCTACATAGCAAAAATCGACTTGAGTCTTGGGTGCTATTTTTGGTGGTTCAATGGAACACCAACCAAATAAATCTGAGACTGGAGTATATCTGGAGTTCAAACAGAAAAAAATACAACCAAAAATAATTAATTCCCAGAAAAGGGAATTGCAATTCAAGGAATTATCATGTTTATGGTTTCCTCTTTAGAAAACTTTTTGCTTGAGAAAGGAGTTTTTGGTAATTCTTTTTATTTTCAAGACCAAATCTTAGAAAATGGCTTTCAAGGGCTTGCTTTTGAATGGCTACTTTTGTTATTCCGTGATGAATCACGTTCCCTGTGTTCAATCACATTCTATTTTTAAATGTATAATGTGCACGTGGGCGTGCTGGCACTGAGTGTGCATCTGGAGGTCAGAGAACAATTCTAGTGATTCAGTTCTCCTTCCACTGTGGGTTCCAGGGATCGAACTCTGGGTTCCT
Source organism: Rhabdomys pumilio (assembly GCA_030674055.1). Taxonomy (NCBI): domain Eukaryota; kingdom Metazoa; phylum Chordata; class Mammalia; order Rodentia; family Muridae; genus Rhabdomys; species Rhabdomys pumilio. The sequence goes on along the minus strand of JANHMN010000003.1, from coordinate 7,471,493 downwards.
GGCTTGCACGGCAAGCCCTTTGACCTGACGAACATTGACCCTACACTCTATTGTTTAAAAGTTTTTGACCAAACATTCATCTCTCTGTAGAGAAAGCAATTGTGAGATGCAGTGCAGTACAGTGTTTTTATTCTTCATGTGCCATCTTGATTTTGCCAGCAGCTTTCTTAATCTAATATAGCCACAGACTAATTCTGATAACACGATACAGTGCAGACACCTTCAGTCTTTGTTTCCTTTCTTGAACCTTTGTTCCCTTGGTCTGGAAATCCAGGTAATTTTCTACTGACAAAGCTTTTTCTGTTTAGGAATCTCTGTTCTCTAGTTTTAACCTTACAGATGTCTCCTAAAGAGCCACTGGGAATGAGGATTATTAAGTTGCTATGGTAACATGAGCCAAGACAAGTATGTACCTGCTTTAAGTTGTAGAGATAGATTCTCTGAAGGGAAGAAGTGTACCTTTCTTGTCTTTGCTGTGTATCTCTGTCCAGAGAGACCATAAAACCTCTGTTCTCTGCTCAGTTCTCTGGAGTATTTTAGCTTAAGGTTTTCAGTCGTGAATGTCTAAGTTCAGTGGCACTTCTGGTTTCCCCCAAATCTGTGTGAAGAATGAAGACTTCAAATGCTCCTGTCAAAACTCATTATGACACGTTCTCTAATTATAAAGTAAAAATATAGTTTGAATATCTATGACTGCATGCCCAAGATTTTAAAGAGGTGTCTTGTTGTTGTTTGTTTGTTTGTTTTATTTTCTTGTATGTTTTTGTTTTCTTATATGTTGGAGAGAGAAATGTTAAAATGTTTTTTAAAAATCTGGCACCCTTTCAATGAAAACCTAGGAAATTTGTAGTTTTTAAAAACATATATTGCTCACCTAAGATACTTAGACCCTGAGTGCTTTGAGTCCTTAAAAATGGTTCTCTGCTTGATGATCAGACCAAAAGGCAACCTATTATTTTTCAAATGCCTTCTCCATGTCCATATCTGCCCTCATATCACACGTGAGCTCCTTCTCCCCTTCTCCTGCCCATAGATGAATGTTATTTCTTGATTGTGTCAGTCCTAAAGGACAGAGCTCTCACATCTATGCTGTCAGTCCAGAAGAAGGTTGCAGGTAGGAGTTATGCTCATTTAAAACTTAAGGCATAAGAGATGAGTTTAGAAAATGTATAAATATTACTTATCTTTACACACACACACACACACACACACACACACACACACACACACACATGGGGGGAGGAGAGGGGGTGGCGGGCGGAGGGAGAGACTTAGTTTGTGCTCAAAGAATTTAAATGTAACAATGCTAGATACCGAAATGCTAGGTATTTTTGGAAGACACATTTATAGAACAAGATTGTAAAAATAGCTGAATTCTCAAAAAGCAAATAATTATATGCAACCGTATGAGGGAGTGTTCAATCAACGTCCATTCAGTCAAGGGAGGTGTTGATAACTGCTGTTTGATTATACGCCAAAAATTTTAATTTGACTGCACCTCAACAACTGTTTGAATAGTTTACATGTCCTAACAATAGTATGTTTGTCTTATGCACCAGTTTGTTCTTTCTAATTGCTTCAATGACTCTGCAATCACTTGTACAGATACCTATCCCTGGAGGATTGTTTTAGAGAATTAGAGCTGTGATTTGGCTGTTTTGGCTTATGTCTACTCAGTGGCTTCATGGTGTTCCCCCTTAGTATAATAATCTGATCAATAAATGACAATGTAAGAAATTTCACATTTTCAGTCTTTATTACTGTTTTATAGGTTGATGGAAGTGAAGAGCTTTTGTTTTCTTGTTGCAGACTCTGGTCTTTTTGGTATTCCTTTAACTATATTGTTAGAACAAGATCAAAGAAAAGTGCCTGGAACGCGAATACCCTTGATCTTTCAAAAAGTAAGTAGGCCTGAACTGGCTGGCCAGGGCAATAAGAACATTCCTAGGCTAATAGTGGCGTTTTACACTCAGGCTGTTATGATATAGTTTTCCCATTGGTAAGCTGTTTTATTTTATACTTTGATTTCTATTCAGGAAGCAAATTTGTTTCAAGGGCTCATAACTTTTATCTCATGGTGATGCTTTCTGTGATATCACTGTAACTATGATTACCTGGCGTCATTTTCCTGTCCTGCATTAGCTGCCTTTGTGTAATTGAGATTTCAGCTCTATAATACATAGGAGCAGGAACTGTGGATGAATTCCTAGGGAATTGAATCCTCATGAATATTTCATGTGTGTATGTATTTCCCAAGCTTTCCGATTTGCAGTAGGGATGTCCAACTTAATTTACCAGCGCCTACGTGCAGAGTAGGCAAAGAAACCATAAAGCAGAATTAGAAAATGATTGCTAAACTATCAAGCTGTTTCTGGACTCACCACTCAGTTATTCATAAAAGGATTATCTGTTGCAATAAAAAGAGTTTCAGCTCAACCTCTGAGCCATCATTGTGCAGAACAGATTACGTTTGATAACATCTAAGGAAACACAGGAAGGAAGGAAGGCCAAATAGTCATGGACTATCCAAGCTCTAGATACTGTGCACCAGCCTCAGCATATAGGTTTCTGTAATTTCTAGGGACAGGAGAGATGGTTTTTGAGTTGGGTGACTCAGCCAATCCTAAGGCTCGGTCTATTTGGTACTCACTGTTCTGTTTTCTGTCAGTTACTACCCGTGTTAACCACTTGCTATCCCACTCCTCTTGCCATTGTTTTTGTTATGTTCAGAGGATGGAGTTACTACACAAAGATGGATTCTAAAGCAGTATCTCTACAGTATCTGCTTCAGGTTAAATCCTGCAGAATCAATAGAAGTCTATGTCTCTAGACCTATATGTATCTTGTATCTAACATGTCTTTTGATGAGTATTCTGTAGATTGTTCTATGATGGCCTGTTGAACCTGGATCTGTATTAATAGTTCATAACAGTTATTCAGATAAGATAAAAGAATAGAGACTATACATTCCATTGCTTTTTTAATATTGAAAATGGAGTTACTATAAAAATATAGATTCTAAAGCTATATCTCCGCAGTATTTTTCTTAGGTCAAGTCCTCTAGAATCAATAGAACCTATAATTACACCTATACCCATGTCTCTGTCTACACCTATACCTATATCTATGTGGAAAGGTTTCTTTTAATGATTTTGTTCATGCAGTTAATGGGATCCAGCAAATCTGATATATGTGGAACAAGACACCATGAGAGCCACTTGAGCAAGAGTTGATGCTGCAGTCCTGAGGAAGAAAGTCTCTTTGCAAACCTCTGGCTTTGCTTTTGCATCTTCACCTGATGGGAGAAGGTTCACCATCCCACAGAGGGTGACCTGCATGCCTTAAACCCTGTAATTCTTATGTTGGTCACTTCTAAACAGATACTGTCACGAAAGCCTCTAGACTAGTGTTTGACTGAACCTCTGTGCACTACAGTGCTAACCAGTCTGGTATACACAGCTTCTTATAACATGGAGAAGTCTGGTGAACTTAGGTTCATATTAAGCTCAGTGAAGCTTCAGTCTGTATCCAGGAGCCCGATAAGGAGTTGACTGCAAGGTGGCTTTCACCAGTTTGCATTTGCTTTGTGTTTTAATAAATAAACCAGAGAGATGTGTTGCGAGAAGCATCTTTTGTTTATTGGCCCACAGCTCATTGTTTGCCCTTCAACTTTGTAAAAAAGTGTAGGGAGGGGAAACACCTGATTTTCAGAAACGGTTCACTCCCAGACTCCAGAGTGTTCATCTTTGAGGTTGAAGGGACAATGTTCAGTAGGTGACACTAACAAAGTTTATCTCATATCGGTTCATCTTTTACTTTTCTTGCTCTGCTTTTCCTTTCTTCCTTTATCCCTCAGAGGCAAACAATGGTTTGTTTTAACCATGGTTCATTTTTTGGAAGACAAATGTTCACTTTATGTAAAAAGTGCATTTTCTAATCAAATTTTCAAATCCAATGTCTTTGTTGTCCCAACAATCCCTCAAGTCAGTGATGTGCCAAGAGACTGATTTTATTTCCATTTTACATTCTTCAACACACACACACACACACACACACTTACTTGAGAAATATGGAGCACCAAGTATGAACCACCCGTTTCACCAAATAGCACAATTACATAGAGTTATTTTTTTGTTTATTTTAAGTCTGAAAAACTAAAAGAAAGCTGGACTATGTTTCCTGTTAATATAAAAGCTAATAATATAGCTAATTAACAATGTAGCTAAAATATGTGATTTTCAAAGTGAGAAACAGGAGAAACACATGGTTAGCATCCAGCACTAGAGACCACTAGGAAAAGATTCAAATACAGAATTCAGAAATGAATCTCAATTAGCTGTCTTGAAGCTTGTAATTTTCTTTTGTCCTTAATGAAAGTAAAAAGTATAGATGGCTAAAAACTAATTGTCTTCAGCAACCTGCATTCAATTGGATGTTTTAATAAGACATGCAAATATTTTATAAGGTAAAATAAAATGAAAATTGGTCGTACATGGAACATTTTAATATCTGGTATGAAATACTTTATCAAATGATGTCCTTCTAGTCTCAAATAATTCATAATTATTTTTACTTTGAGTTCCTCTGCAGTGGTACTTGAAAAATGTGGTCTAGGAAAATTTGAATTTTAAAAATTGATGTACTTTGACTGGTCAGTTATGCCTCACCCAATAATGTATTCTTAGGAGAATTTGAGACTCTGAATCTCTCTGTATCAGTGGGTTTCCTGGTCAAAATCAATTCCCTGACCAGGGCAAAATAGGTGGTCAGGGAAAAGTTACCAACACTTTTGGATCCACAAGCTGAGTTTGGTATACCTGATTTTTGAAACCTGTAGCGCAGAGGTCGAGAAGGGAGGCCAAGGCATGCTAGGCACTGTTGCTAACAGACACTTATGTGAAAGGTGAAGTAGCGAGCTCTGTGTGGTCTGTGGAGTGTGATAAATCATTAACAGAGGGTTCCCCGAAGAAAACATTCGTTTTCAAATACTCTTCTGCACCCTGGGGGATTTCATGCCCAAGGCGAGCAGAGAACGTTTAACTAAGGTTGGAGGTGCAGGGGGGCTATGTCTGGGTTTCATTAAACAGAAGACTTTTGAGAAAAGAGGATGAGCTGCAGGAAAGAAACACCTAGTGCTAGTAATTGTCTTGTATTTATGATGAGGAGGTGGAAAGTGATTTCCCTATATATGCAGAGGCTGCTCTGTCCTTTGTAAGCTCCACCATGTAATGCCCAAGGGATGTGAGACCCAGGTTTCCCAACTGGAAGCTCCCTGACACGGTGCACAGCACTCATCTTCCTTACAGATTTTGAACAATCTTCCTCTGTAACGTTTCCTATTAGACTGGTTTTATATAGTTTTTAATATTTACTCCATTTTAAAATTATGTGTATTTGCATGCGGGTATGTGCATCTGAATATAGATGTCCACAAAGAACAAAGACACCATCCTGATCCCCCTCCACCTGGAGTTGCAGGCAGTTGTGAACCAACTATACAGTAGCTGAGATCTGAATTGGAGTCCTCTGAAAGAGCAGTACATACTCTTAACCACTGAGCCATTTCTCCAGCCCCATGGCTGCTACATTTTTATTTTAAGTTATTTTAGTGGAGTCATTGAGCTAGATTCGTGCTCATTCATTGAGTGTGAGTATTACTTAGAAGCCCTCTTTGAGAGAATTTTACTTTAGGCTTGCCACCAGAAGCTTAGAATGAATATTAGCAACAGTTTTTTTTCATATAAAAATATTGTTTCCTGAAACAAATTAAATACAGTTACCTAAATGTACAAATACTGGAATTGCATGGCATTTAGTTGATTGTACAATGCATGTTGCTGGAAAAGCAGACTAGTGTTCTGAGTTGCTTTTACACAGTGAACATCTTTTCTCTGATCCTGTGGAGAGTCCCAGCTGTCGTGTGAAATTATACATTTTTTTTTTTAACAAAGGAGAAAAAGACAAACCTTTTCGAATTACAACTCAGGTTTTTATATGTCTAGTTTTGAAGACGCCGGTCCCGTACCACTCACAACCTCATCAAATCCAGTTTGCATGCCATTGGAATCAGCTTTCACTTAGTGCAATGGGGGACAGATGTTAAACTGTGTACCTGTTAACAAAGACCAAGACCTAAATGTTTCTTGGCTTATCCGCAGCTGATTTCCCGCATTGAAGAAGGCGGTCTGGAAACTGAGGGCCTCCTACGGATACCAGGAGCGGCCATGAGAATCAAGGTAACTGGATCGCTTCAGTTTGGTTAATGTACAATTTTATTGCTTAATTATGCTTATGAATTTTAAAGGCCAACTTAGCCTCCCCACCCCTTATTCTTGTTAGCAGAGGCGATAAAATAAAGCAATAAAACGTCTGAACATCCAGTTTATCGTCTCTCGACAAACTCTTTCTGGTTTGCCATCAGTTTTTATTTTTCCAAATCCCCACATCACCTATTTCTAATCCTGAGAGAGTAAGAACATCGTGACTCAGGAGGTAGTAGGGAGCTGGGTGAGAAATATAGTCAGGATGAGTAACAGCAATTGAGTTTTGATTTAAAAAAAGAAAAAAGGGAGCACCTCAGGTGGGAGCAGATGAAGGCTCTTGACAAAAGCCACACAGTTGACGCGACCTTGGCAGAAGAAACAGCTATGGGTAATTTCTATGAAGGGCAGTTAAGTGGATTCAACTGTGTCAACTGGTCGACCCGGTCTGTTTTCATAGGCCGGATGATGCTGCAGCCAGCCCCTTGTAAATGATTTCCAGGGGATGTGCTGATGGTTGGTCTCCCTGCTCCACTGAGTGTTTTATACTCCTCTTTCCTCTTTCCCTCATTCAGTGTTCATCTTTCTCTCTTCATTTCTTCTTTCTCCATTTTTGTCTCCACCTTTCTCTTTCCTCCCTTGCTTCTCTTTGACTCTACCTCCACTTTCTGAGGTATCATCCAATCATCCATGTTTCTCACCAATTACAAAAAATGATTATATATAATAATATGAGATTATTATATATAATAATATGATATATATATATGATTCTGTTAGGAGAAAACATGGTAAGTTTACTTTTTCAGGAGAGGATGTAGTTCAGTAATGGAACACTTTCCTAGCATAATGAGGCGTAGGGTTCCATCCCCAGCACTGTAGCAAAACAAACCAGCCAACCAAACAAAGAAACAAAAAAAGCCAAAAACTCCCCCAAACCATCCTTTGGGAAATTGGCTCCAGTAGTAGAAACTTGGAAGTATTTTTGACACAATAGGTCTTGTGCCACATTAAAAATGAATCTTGAAACATAGAACTCACAAACTAACTTGATTTAGTAGCAGTACTAGAAGATTAGACACTTCTCATAGAGTGCCTGAAGTGAAGGCCCTCAGCTTCCTCACTCTGCATGGACTGGCCATGTTAACTTGAGCTGGCAGCAGAACAGTGGTACAGGGAATGCAGGTATCTTTATATATTTTTTGACTCCTTATCTACAGGATTTAAAAGCTTTACATTTCTCAGAGATGACAAATTAGAAGTAAGGTCTGTGTAAGATTTGGATTTGTGCGTTTTTGTTATGTAATATGCCTCTAAATAGATTTAAAAACATTCGTCTTCAATTGTAAATGTTGTTTTTTTAAATGACAAACGTTAGCGTCTAGGTTACATGCTGAGGGGAAAGTGATTTTAACCGATGTTTTAATTAAACCTTTGCTAATTAAAGTGTTTAAAATTTTTTCTTAACCTTGGGTGTAATTTCCTCATGGAAAGGACGATGGGAGTTGGGAATGGCATTTTTGTGTGTAACAGAAAAACATTGACTTTTACTACTTATTATTACTTGTTACAGATTAGAAATCTTGTGAGGGGAAAAACATATCACACTCTCAACAGGGAACAAATGTGCTTACTGATAATTTCTCTCTCCCTTTGTGCCGTTCAGAACCTTTGCCAAGAACTAGAAGTGAAGTTTTATGAGGGAACTTTCAGCTGGGAAAGTGTCAAGCAGCATGATGCCGCCAGCCTGCTGAAGCTCTTTCTGAGAGAGCTGCCCCAGCCACTGCTGAGCATGGAGTATCTCAAAGCCTTCCAGGCTGTCCAGAGTAAGTGGTTTCTACCTGGAAGTAGCCTGGGAATGAGTTCCACCCACATTAATTGTCTCAGTGACAACTGTCGTTATAAGGTACCACGCTACCAGACGTCTTTGCTTAGACATGTTGATTCACGAATGTCAAGGGTTGCACAGATGCCACATACTCTTTTCCTTTCATTCACATACATGTCTAAGGAAACATAACAGAATACTATCTCCAAACGAAGATTAGTTGTGTGGCCTTTAAGAACACAATATATCTAGAGTTAAGACCTGGAAACTTCCAGTTTCTCCCTTAATTGTATGAGTCATATAGATCTCTGTTGTGGTTTTCTTGCCAAGTGTTGAAAACAACACACAGCGGAGAAGCTATGGATTATTAGTACTTACTATAAAAACACAAAGAGATTTAGTATCTATATCCATTTCCTGAGAATGTAATTCTCGAATTGTATAGGAGGATGGGACCCTAGTGCTTTGTTACCTCATTGGTAAAGGGCCGCACAATTCTGGTGTTTGGCCATTTTCTGGTCCTGGAAAACTCCAAAGTAAAATAAATCATAAATCTTGATACCTTTCCAGGGAAGGAATGTGGAGATCTTACAAGGTTTATATGGTGGTAGAGTTGCCTCATTTAGTCCTAGGGACCATCAGGACAGGAAACGATACAGTGATGATGTCCAAGTAATGTTATCTTTAACATCCAAACTAAAACACTTTGTGAGTGAGTGAGATCATTGTTAACAATGACAGACAGTGCCCACCAGCACCATCGCATGCTAGACGTTAGGTGTGCAGTTTGGGTTAAGCGTCTAAGTTATCTTATATCATAACTTTTCCCCTCAAAATATCTAAAGAAGATAAGAACACTGCTATTTAAAGTACTTGTTTAGTTTCTTCTTTAAGAAAAAAAAAAAAAAGACAACCCATAAAACAAAAAACACAAAAAAATGCATACCTTTTGTTAATTTTGTGTGTTTGTTTGTTTATTTGTTTGAGACAGGGTTTCTCTATATAGGCTTGGCTGTCCTGGAACTCACTCGGTAGACCAGGCTGGCCTCGAACTCAGAAATCTGCCTGCCTCTGTCTCCCAAGTGCTGGGATTAAAGGTGTGCGCCACCACTGCCCGGCAATTTAAAAAAAATAGTTTTAATAATTAAATTCCACTATTTAGAATATCCTGGATATATGGACCAAATTGTTGCTGGCTGACAAAGTGGTCCTGATGAGATTTTAAATCTCTGTGGATATTAGGCACCAAAGATAATGGCATAAACTTCCTGGAACCTTCACGTACTGTTTGGTTTCTCATTCATCCCATAAGTATTTATTGGGCACTTACTGTGTTCCAGGCCCTGATTTGCTTATGCCTATCAAAATGGATAGACTCTCTTCTTGTGTTTTGTTCCCTTGACATTTAAAAGAAACAAACCTCAGTGCTCAGGAAGCCCTGTGGGTAGCATCTCGTGGGCAGTCTGATCTTCTCTATGTTTCCATCGGAGGGTAATTACCACATGGAAATTAGAATTATTTCCAAATCACTGTTGTATGTCTGCAAACATAAGGCCGCTCGTCATGTAATCACAGTTGGAAGCTAGCATCCTAGGACTGAGGGTGCTCTGAGCAGCTGCTTGCTCTGATCTCCAGCAAATACTCCCGGTGAGGCTGGCTGCTCAGTCATGGTGTCTAGCATTTCACTGGAATGTTTACACCAAATAACTTTTTTTCCCTTTCAAAAATGGAAAAAAAAAAAAAAAAGAAAGGAAAGTGTTCCCTAAAGTTTTCATATTTCTTTGATCTATCTACAGATCTTCCAACCAAAAAGGAACAATTGCAGGCTTTGAACCTCCTTGTCATTCTTCTACCTGACGCAAACAGAGACACCCTGAAGGTCAGCTCTGAATTTACACTAAATATTCCTTTGATTTCTCATTATTTGTGGAAAAACAGTCTGGTGCTTATTTTGGAAATAGCAATTTTCATCTGAAATCGAAAAGTATGTTTTTAAGGGCAGACACTGAGAGGTAGCCTTTCACTTAATTTGCTCGGTTGCTAATTTTATCAATGTTACTAAGGGTTTTAAGAGGATTTATTTTTATGTGTATGTGTGTGAGGGTTTATTTATGTGTGTGTATGTGTGCATGTGTTTGTCTGTCTTCTTGTCTGCTTCAGTGTGTGTGCAGGTGCCTGTAGTAGCTAGAAGAAGGCATGAGATCTCCTGGCCCTGGAAGTCTATGTGCTTTTGAGCCTCTCCATGTGGATTCTGGGAATTGAATGTTGATTCCCTTCAATAAGAAGTGATTTTTGCCACTTAGCCACCTCTCCAGCACCCAGGTTATTTTATTTTGCAGCTTTTGTAATTTTTTTAATCTCAGCACACAGGAGGCTAAGAAAGGAAGTTGTCAAGTTTGAGGCCAGCCTTGGCACATATACATAGTGAGACCCTGACATCAAAAATAAAATGAAAGTTTATCATGTAGTCATAAGGGTTCAATTATAAACTCAACAAAAAGATAGTAAAAAATTCAGAAGCTGTGTTAAACTTATTGTGTAACTACATTGTCTGTGTGTGTGAGTGTGTGTGTGTGGGGGAGGGGTGTGTGTGTGTGCGTGTGTGTATGGGGTGTGGGTGGATGGTGTGTGTGTGTGTGTATGGGGTGTGGGTGGATGGTGTGTGTGTGGTGACTTTGCCTTTTTGTCTTCCACACTTCTTTCTGTTTATAATGAATTTTCACTTGAAGAAATTTTAAGGAAACAAAGGAACCAGTTGTTAAGTCTTGAAACTTTTTTTCCTGCAACTCATTAAAATTCCCTAATGGTTGGGGCTGTGGCGTGGCCAATAGAGTTCCTACTTAGCATATAACCTTATATAGAAAGTGTATCCAAGGTCCATCATACACCCAGAGCACACATGGCCACATGTTTATAATCTTAGCACCCAATATCAGGAGGCCCCAAGCTGTAAGGTCAACATTAGCTAAGTAGCAAGTTTGAGGTTAGCTGAGAAAACATGATCTCCTGTCTCCAAAGAGAGGGGGAATAACAAAAAAATGTACTGACTGTGACTTGAGTGACAGCTTTTGACAGCTACAAGATGGATGGATCCCCTCCTGTACTTAATGATGCACTTTGTGAACACAACAGAAAACACAGAATGTCTACCACAGGAGAACTTCCAAAGACTTGCTTCTTCACTCACAGGCAAATTCGTACTTCGATTGTCAGTACAATTTCAGAAGGCAGCTTTGGGTTTGGTTTTGAGACATGCCAACCCTGGAGCAATTTATTTCAAATTTGGTAGCGGAAACGGCTGAGTAGGAGCATGCAGACTATGGCTAACGTTGGTCTAGGATAAAGTTGGGCCAACCATGTTCTTGACTGAGTCTCCAACACAGAAAGGGGAGGAACATGCTTTTCTCACATGTTGTAGTGCTTGCTTTCGTGACAGGCCCATGAGAATGAGCTCTGTAAGAGAACTTGAAAGATCCATGAGTTCAAATCGACCCTCACTTCTTAAGACCAGTTAGAGGAAGGGCATTCCATTGTGGTTGCTGGTGAGCAATGTGGCTCTAGAGCCTTTCTTTGAATTGGCCTTTCAAGTCTAGGTATATTCTTTTATTATTCTGCTTATATATGGTGTGCGTATATGGATAGCTAAACATTTTGTGTGCTTTGGGTGAAAGGGCAAGTTTATGATTAAATATAAACATGCTATTTAGTGAAATTTTGAGATACAGTCTAGTAACTTTACTTATATAGCTGGTGTGTTGATGAGACTTTCAAACTAGCCTATTAATAGAAGCATCATTAAAGTATGAGGCAGACTGTATGTTTACGAACGGTGAATTATCTCCACAAAGGAGAAGAGAAACTCCTTTGAGGTGTAACTTGGGGAAGCTAATGTGAGCTCCTTCTCCTTATCTGTTCCTGCCCCACTCCTTAGGTTGCCATCTTATTTGTGAAAAATAAGCCAAGGGTGAAGCTGATGGTTTGGTCAGGGTGGGACAGTACATTCTGGTGGAGATCGACTATGACAGAAGCCATTGGGAAAATTACTTCAACCTTGCTTTTCTCTTGGGTTATTACCCATTGGATCAATGAGCTGTATTTATATTTAACTTGGAACAATAGAGATTTATTTATAGTCACCAAGAAAGGGTCTATATTAATACAGTTACCCACAGTTATACCTTGTATAGTTATAAGGGTTTTTTAAAGATTTTTTATTTTTTAAGTGTGTGTGTGTACATGTACATATGTACGTGTACATAAATGCGTATATGCATGTGTGCATAAATGTAGTACTTTTGGGGTCCAGAAGAGCGCATCAGAGCTGGAATTCCAGGCATCTATGAGCTGTCAACATGGGTACTAGGAACTGAACTCAGGTTTACAAGAACAGGGACTGCTCTTAAACATTGAGCCACCTGCCCAGCCTCCCCAACCCCCTTTAAAAGGTTTTAATCTTTTTTTTTTTTTTAATAAATGGGCTTAAGTATGAGTATCTGCAGAGTCCAGAAGAGGGCTTGAGTTACAAGCAGCTGTGAGCCACCCCACACTGGTGCTGGGAATTGAACTCTTGTCCCTCTGCAAGAACACATTTCTTAACTGCTGAGCCATCTCTCTGCCCCCCTCTTTTGAAATTGATTTTATTTCATTTTAAAACTTGATTATATATTTTGTCACATTCCTTGAAGACTAGAAGAATAATATTTCCATTTTACATAGGAATACATTTTTAAGGAGCTATTGAAAACAAACCATTAAGTATTCATAGCTAAGGAGTAGCTACCGTCCTGGGTCTCAGGCCTCAAGTGTAGGTTTACAGGGAGTCAGACCTCTCACTGGGCTCTCAGTATTGTTTATAATAGCTTAAAACATTGCATCGCTCATATACACAAAACTACTGTCACTATTTCAAGGACTAAGCCAACATCTTACTAACTAACCTTCTCTTTTTTCCCTTCCTCTCTCCCCCTTCCTCTCTCTGGCATTCCTCTAGTATTATTTTGAACAAGCTTATTGCATATGCACACCACAATTAAAATAATTATCTAATCTTTGTAATTTATGCTCATAAAGAAAGAGATACACTTGGTCCCTGAGAAACCATTCTAGTCTCTGAGGAATAGAATTAAATATTTTTTCCTAAACTTCAATTAATCTTTTGTCCTCATTTGTGAACGAGTTGCTTCAATACAACACGGTGCTTGGATTACAAGTTAGCTCTCTGAGCACTGTCACAGATATTAGATACATAAATTTTACTGTTAGGTCTTAAAGCCTTTGCCTTTAGCTTGATTCAAATGTCTGAAGTCTATGCCTCAACTAAACCTGACTCGGGTCATCCTCTTAGCATTAGAATCTAGCCTTGGTTTTTGTTTTTGGTTTCTGCCCTGAAATCTTGTAAAAAGGGCAGTATTATCTGGCTCATTCCATTTTTGGTCTAAGCTATTTAGGCTAGCTGTCAAAATGTAGTTGTGTGCATAGTTAAGCGTCCAGAAACAGAAGTCATAGAGACCTGTAATTAAGTTCCTCCTGCAGTTTTTCCTGGTCATGCACCCTTTAGTGATTGTTGAGGACTGAACTCTGCCTGGCTTGGGGGCCAAAAACGTCCCGACCTGCACTGCTGCTCCAGTCCACGGGTCAGGGTTTAGCAAGAGAGAGAGTGGGGGGAAGAAGGGGAAGAGCCTCAAAGAATAGAGACAAGCCAGATGATCTGTAGTAAAGTCTTCTTTACTGTCTCCACCATACACACACCACTACACCTACTACTACTACACCACACACCTACAACAAGGAAATCCTGGGTATTTATAGGCTTTTGCCACGTGCCTTGTAGGCGTGTGGATACCACGTGCCTTGCAGGTGTGGATATGACGTAAGCCTTACAGGCGTGGACAGCACATGCACCTTACAGGCATATATGGCGTGGATAGCACATGGACAACACGTGCACCGCATGCCTTGTAGGCGTGGATACCACGTGCTCCTTGTAGCTGTGGGCACTAAACAGCAAAACAAGCTATGTGGAATATCAGAGTGTGCTCAGCTGTTGTAGGCTGTTGAAAACCAAGTCTCATGTCAGGGTATATGGCTCAAGATGGCTGCAAAGCTGATAGCTGCTTTCTAGCCGCTTTCTGCTTAAAGTCGGCTCCCAACAAGTGATATCCTTTAAAACAGAATTTTCTTGTGTGGACACTGGGGTGGCCATAGTGCCTGCCTCCTGTAAAGCTCAAAACGATGACCTTTAACACATACCTAGCATGCTGCTGCCTTCACAGAGCGCCTTCAATGCATGTGCAGCTAATGTTACTCTGGAGAAAATCAATTCAAAAGAAAAGACAAAAAGAACTCTCTGCCTTGGCAGAGAAGGGTGACTGCTGGTGGCTGAGGAGGGTGACAGCTCAGTGTGTGATGGACATGGAACTAAGAACGTGATGTTGAATGAGGTCTAACTGGTCTGCAGAGGTCTGGTTCATCAAGTCCACCAGTTTTTTAAAACCTCTTTTTTTTTTTTCTTTCCAATCACAAAGCTCATTTTGTTTAGGTTTTGTTCCAGCAGGCTCTAGAGTCCCCTAGTGCAAATGAAACCGAGGCAGAGGGTGCTTGCTCAAGGACATTCTATTCCTTCTTTGTTTTTCCACCCCTTCGTTTTCATTTTCTTTACTATCCTTTACCCTCTGCCTCTCTCCCTTCCCCCATCTTTCCTTTTTCCTTTCCTCCCTCCTTCCTTGAGGTGAAATAATGACCACTTTCTGACACCTGGGAATGTTTGTATGCTATCTGAAACTGTTTTCTAGTGCCCTGCAGTTCCCATAGGCTGAGGGCTGGATCGCACATGTCTGTCTGCTATGCCAGACACACTCTCTGCCCTAACTGCCCAGTGCCATAGCCTCCTGAGAAGTATACACCATTTGGGGATTTTCCAGTCTGTTGGATACAGATAGAGGATTGTGGTTATGCATAGCTCACGTGCACAGGCCAAGTGCTTGTGTGTGTGTATGTGTGGGTGCCTGTGTAGGCCAGAGGTCAACCTTGGGTGTTACGCTAAGGAGCTGAACACCTTGTTTTTTGAGAGATGGCCTCTCACTGACATCTAAACATCACTGGATTCTGCCAGGCAGGTTGCTGAATAGGCCTGTTTCTGCCTCTTCAAACACACTGATTAACCCAACTTTTTACATGGGTTCGAGGAACTGAACTTGCGATTGCATGCTGGCATAGCCAGCACTTTACCACCTGAGTCCTCGGTCGCCCTGACTGCTTAATTTTATTTATTTATTTATTTATTTATTTATTTATTTATTTGCATTTATTTATGTGTTTATGTGTGTGGGTGCATTGTGTTGGAGCATATGTAGTGGGTTCTTCACTACGGTCTATGATCTGTGTAGCCACAGGGTCCTGTCCCAGATAGTGGAGACAAGTGTAGTTTCTTTCTTGTGAGTAATCAGGAAGTGGTTGGTTGCTGCCGTGGCATTTGTGCCTCTAAGTACTCCAATGGGAACATCTGGCCAGGCTAATCACTACTGTAGTTCACAGAGCTCACAGCCGGATAGAATGGATGTCTACCTTTCTCTTCTGGTTGCCCATATAGCAGCTTCCAGCACCATGAAATCTAGCAGGTGGGGATGAAGCTTTGAGGTCACTGGTATCTTGATGTTTCCATGTGTGGTGTCTCAAGTGACGCCACATGTGATTTCTCAAGTACATGGTGTCTCAAGCAGTGTCTTTATATTGTTAAATTCTGAAGGATAATCAAGAGCAATGGAAATAACTATTGACCAACAACTCAGAAAAAGGTAGCTCATCCCTGGTCCTAGGCTTTTCATTTGGTACCCTGTGCTGGTTAGTAAGGGGTGCTGTCTCCTTCAAGGTATTTCCATTTAAACTGCCAGGAATATATTTTAAGAAGTTATATAATAGCGGTCTCCATATGACTTTTTCCAGAAGCCCTTTTAGAGTTAAATATACTCAATTTTAAATGACTTAAAAATCTTGTATAATACAGCACCTTAACCGCCTAGCTCCATGTGTGACAGAAATCTTGGTCATCTTTGTTTTAGGCCTTGCTTGAATTTCTCCAAAGAGTCATAGATAACAAAGAGAAGAACAAGATGACAGCTGTGAATGTGGCAATGGTCATGGCCCCAAATCTCTTCATGTGCCACACGCTGGGCTTGAAGTCCAGTGAACAGCGAGAATTTGAAATGGCAGCTGGGACAGCGAATGTCATGCACTTATTGATTAGGTACCAGAAACTTCTGTGGACAGTAAGTAAATGTTTTTAACTTAATTTTTTAAGTCAGTGTACAAAGTATTGGGTTTCATGGTGACAGCTAAGTGCATATGTGCCATTAGACGTTTTTTTGTCCTTACTGCGTACATTCCTTCTGGCAAATTCTCTTCCTACCCTCCAAGTGGTACTCTCTTTTTATCTTTTTATTATATGTTTTCCACAACGCTCTTCTCATATACTCTAAGATCTCTTTCTCTTCTCCCAACATTCCTTTCCTAAGACACATGGACACATACACACACATTTGTATATACACAGCACTTTAGATCTAGGTGCTTCCTATTAGAAAAACATGAGGAGTTTGTTTTAAAATTGTAATAACGGTCATGTAATTTCCTAGCATAATTGGTCAGAGTAATCATGAAAATAACTTTATGAAGGTGACATTAAAAAGCAATATTCTCTTTTGTCTTAATGGCTTAAAAATATACTGTCTGTGCATTTGTGAGTACAGAGGTAGGGAAGGCATTGTGAATTTCTAGTTTTAAAATCATAAACTTAGGTCAAGAGAGTGTGCCTGTCACATTCTTTTTTCTGTAGTTCCAGCAGCCACTTCTTCTTGGCCTGGTGTTCAGGCCGCCATATTTTAAAGTGCTAACACTGTCTTGGCTTCTCCTCCCATTCCCTTATCTTCCTGAGAACTGTTATTTAAAGGGCCATACACATTCTGCATCCTGATTGCTGAGGTCTTGAACTCAGTTTCTTGCTTTACTCTTAGGTGGATCTTAAGTTTTGACAGATAATCAACATGCATGTTGATAAGAGATTTGGTTGATTATGGTCTCATTTTCAGTGAAAATTTTTTTTTTTTTGCAGAGAAAGAGTCCTTCTTTATAAGCATTTAGAAAAATGAAATAAAGGAATCTCAAACCAAATTATATTAACAATTTTAATCTTTAATGTGAGCTTCTACTAATCTTAATATTTTGAAAAAAATATAACATGATACTCCCCAGATTCTCAAGGCTTTTTATATTCTATCAAAAGGCAAATGATTCAGGTTGTTTTAAATATATTGGTGTTATCATGTCTGCATCTTTTAGGAACAATGTTTATTATAGCTATGTTGTAATGACCCCAAACATTTGGATCTTAATAGAATTTCTAAGAATAAGTTTTCCCTTATCTTTAGAAGTATAGTATGTCTTTAGGAGTACCTAGAACAAGTTTTGGCTTTGGTTGATGGGTGAACTTCTTTATTCTCTGACACCACAGGCCGTGCAGTTTGTTGGAAGCGACTTGTAGGTTAGATTGCAGGTAGGAGCTGTGGGGAGGTGGTTGCTAAGGAACAGTTGCAGAGGTGCTGGCCTCTAAAAGGTCTCCTCAGAGAATCTCTTCCTGTGTTGACATCCATGGAGAGGCCAGTATGTCCTTGAACTTCACAAAGTCTCTTTTGGAACCTTGCACAGCGGGTGGTAAATTATCCCAAGTAGATGCCCTGTTTCTGGTCTAAGAGGGTTCATGGTTCATTTCTTTTCACAGAGTTAATGAACGCTATATTTAAATGGCTTAGTCTTCAGAAACAGAACCTTTAATCCTCTTGAAATTAAAAACATGAAAAAATTAAAGTATTTAGTTTTAAAATGTCGTGTGCGTCTTTTTCTTCCCCAAGCTGAAGTTTGTTTTTTTTTTTTTTTCTTTACAGATCCCTAAATTTATTGTAAACCAAGTGAGGAAGCAGAATACTGAGAATCAAAAGAAGGAAAGGAAAGCCATGAAGAAACTGCTGAAGAAAATGGCTTATGACCGGGAAAAACATGAAAAGCAAGATAAAACTGCAAACGGTGTAAGCAAATCCTGAGGGTTCATAGTTATTGTGACTTAAGTCTTTCCATTGTGTGGCACTCTCCTGTTAATTGGGCCTCAGTAATAATACGAGTGAAGGAGACCAGTTTCTTTTCTTTTGATGATCAATATTGAAAGTTGGTCAGGTGTTAGAATTCAGTGTGTGGTTTAGTAATGGTGAACGAAGAAATAATGTCAAGAGAAGACTCTCCGCAATGTTCCATATAGGCACACACACACACACACACACACACACACACACCTTTTGTATAGTTCAGATGCTCACTGATTTTATGGCATATACTGAGTGAAACTTCTCTGCATTCCACTAAGCTTCAGCTGTAAGAATTCACAGAGAGACTTGACTGGATTGGGGATGTCTTGAGGCTGAAGATCAATCCTAGACCCATGGAAAGTATTTAAGCTTTGTAATTCAGTCAGAATAATTTTAATTTACATTGTAGAGAAGAAAATGAAGATAAAAGATCCATTACGTACAAACTAGTGTACGGATACAGTAAGAATCGTTTTTGCGATAATGAAATATGCATGAAAATATATTTATGAATTGAGTTCACGAAGCTCTGGTGTTCGCAGCTCTCAGAATGAGGGAGAGGCCTTCTATTGTTCTTAGGGAAAACACCCCTCACCCCAAGTGAAGTTCCTCAGTTTCATGCTGACATCTTGTGGAAAACCAGGAAAATGCAGTCGTCAGCCTTTGTCCAATTTTTCTCCTATGGTCGGCTGGGGTGGGGGGTGGGGTCCCAAAATAATATTCTTTTGGCTTAAACTTATTTGTAGCTCTCTCTCACAAATGATACTTTCTTTGAGATGTAAAACTGTTTTAAAAGTCAACTGTAAGTATCTCTAAAAGATACAAAATAGAAGTAAGGGAAATTATCAATATTGTTTATAGTTGTTTTAGAGCTGAATTTTAAAATAGGACTAGAACGTATCTGATTCAGGCAATTTTTCTTTCACTTTGGAATGCTCTGTCACCTCAAACTCAACGTTAGGGGTCACTGGCCTTGTAGTCCTGCTGTTCAAATTAAGTGAGGCCAAATGGACCTTTTCTTTTCTGAAAAAAAAAAAAAAAAAAAAGCAGATATTTAGAAAAATATTCCCGATCCAAGATACCAAGTCTTAATCTTCCATTAGATATTTAAAGAGACCCAAAGCTGGGTGCTAGCCTTCCCACCCTATATAGAAGTGGGTAGCTCAGACTAGTGTGTGTGTGTGTGTGTGTGTGTGTGTGTGTGTGTGTGTGTGTGATGGAAGCCTGCCCCAGGTACTGTATACTAGGAAGCAGGAAGCAGACATTAGGAGGCTTCAGATGGGGTCATGTCTGCTAGAAGAAAGAAGCATGGGCCACAGAGGGTGTTCCTAGGGTCACAGCCCCACACTTGGAGCCCAGTTTGGCCTATCCTTTAGGTTGAGATTTTTTAATTCAATTCCAGAAGTTTACCTTTCAAGTTGGCATCGTAGAATTAAATTGGTATCTTAGAATCATATGCATAGGAAAAAAATTACAAAAGAGTGAACAAATGCACAAGATGAAATTCAATTGTGTTTGGATTATTTTTTGTGAACGCATCCATCCATTCATCCATCCATCCATCCACCCATCCATCCATTGCTAGAAATGAAAAATCAAAAATTGAAGTTTTAGGTTAGATTTTTGTGACAAATAGGGGGTTGCTACTGCCGAGCAAATGGCTAGCCCTGCAGCCGGTCCCTTTGAGTGCAGTGTGAGCCACCTCACCCTAATTTCCTTGTACTTTATCACTTCCTTGATTCTTCTGCTAAATAGCCTTAATGCTCAGCCCAGGTCCTAAATGGTATGGCTGGGTACTGCCTGACATGCAGTCTTCATTCGTCAGGCAACTATTCATGTTACCACTTACACTGCTCTTGGGTATTTGAAAGACATTATTGAGCAAAATAGACCATCTCTATTAACCATGGAAGTGAACATTTTTAAGTAAAGGAAATAAAAAAAATAAATAAATATAAGTATAAATAGTTTATATGGTATTTTACTATGTGGTATGGGCCATGCTTTAAGTGTGTGTGTGTGTGTGTGTGTGTGTGTGTGTGTGTGTGTGTGTAGGAAGAAGCAGGGGAGGGAGGAGGGAAAGAAGGAGATAGTGAGAGAGAAAATATAAATATGTAATCATGTAGGAGACCCAACTGTGGTCCAGGATGCCAGGATGGCCTGAAACTCACAAATAATAAAAGACGAATTGGAATTTCTGATCATCCTGTGTCAACCCCAGAGAGCTATACTGCAGATAAACACTGCCATGCCCAACTTCTATGCAGTGCCCAGTGGATTTGTCCATGCTAATCATACTACCACTGAGCTGTATCCCCCGCACTCCTCTTTAGTGTTAATACAAAATATTGTGAATATAGCAAACAAAGTGTTTATCTCATTGAGTTTACCATCTTACCTGCAGCAATTTTCTTGATGAATACATGTATCATAATTTCATCTTACCTCTCAATTCTCTCCAATCCATGGTACCTAGGGAATCCATTTATACTGATTAGCATTTATCAAAACTAACCATTTCAATTTTTTTCAGCTACAAAAGTAAAGAGGAGCAGGGAACTAAGAATTGAGTCTCCCTGTGTAGCCCCAGCTTACCTGATGCTCCTTATACAAATAAGGTTGGCTGGAAACATACAGACATATACCTGCCTCTGCCTCCAGAGTTATGGAATTAAAGGTATATGCCACCATACCTGGCTTAAAAATATTAAAAGAGAAAGAAAGAAGGAAAGAAAGAAAGGAAGAAATCAAGCAAAAGAATTTGGAGAGGAGCCTCTTGCCATATTAGCTTAGTTAGCTTGGGTGTTATTCATTGTAAAATGTATGATGGAAGTTTGAGCTTTGTGTCTGTCTCAGGAAGCTCATTCTGGGCAGAGGGAAGTCATAAGGCAAGAATTTGCCTGGGGCATTTGAGCACTAGCATGGTGTGAATGTGTTATTAGGTCACCAGCTTGCCAGCAGGGTGGTAGGAGGTCAGAAGGGCAGTGGGCATAGATCACATAGACCCTTGGAATTTGAATTTAATCCAAGCAAAAATTGAAGCCATTGCAAGATATTGAGAAAGGCATAAATATGTGTGGTACTTAAAAGTAGGAGGAGGTCCTTAGATCCAAGGTAAGGGACAGTTGTGTCAGTATCAGTAGAGGAGTAGTTGGATTCCTTATGTGTTTTAAAACTAGAGTCATTTGGAGTCATTACTTGAAAATGATATGAGTTGTAAAATAATGAAAGAAAGAGGAAAAGAATTACCGCAGCAAAGGCAGGCAGATCTCTGAGTTCGAGGTCAGCCAGGGCTACACAGAGAAACTGTCTAAAAAAAACAAAAACAAACGTGCAGTGGTGGTACACGCCTTTAATCCCAGCACTTGGGAGGCAGAGGCAGGCGGATTTCTGAGTTCGAGGCCAGCCTGGTCTACAGAGTGAGTTCCAGGACAGCCAGGGCTACACAGAGAAACCTTGTCTCGAAAAAATGAAAACAAAACAAAACAAAAACAAAAACAAAAAAATGAAAAGGAAAAAAAAGAAAAAAGAAAATCACTGACCCAAAATTCAAAATTTGTGATATGAGAAATTAGTAAAACAGGGAAGATCCTAATTTCAGTATGAGATCTGTTGAGTATGAGAAGTCTGGTAGACATCTAAAACTAAGGATAGACGTCTAAGTGACTTTGGAGGGCAAATTAAGACCTAGGTCAGCCAGAGAGGTATACAGCATGCTGTGGCCAGTGAGAAAGCAGGAACTGGGTCAAGGCAGAGCCATGCCTCGATTCTGTATTTCAATGGGAATTATGATGAACTGGAGCCTCTAGTATACTCATTTGTATTGTATTTTGGGTCAGGCCTTGTGAGGGACAGTCTAGGGAATACAATGAGGTTTGGTAGAGACACAACTGATTAAAGTATATAAATTGGAACATGCTATTTAAAGAACATTTGTTGACATGTGGCAACCATTTGAAAGTTATGCTGCTTATTCGATTTAAAAAAAAAAAAAACAAATTTTTAATCACATTTATGTTTGTGTGCCAGAGCATGTGTATGCAAGTGTCTGTGTAGGCCAGAAGAGGGGGTTGGCTCTCCTGGAGCTGGAGTTTCAGGTGGTTGTAAACCTCCCTCTGTAGGTGCTGGGAACTGAATACCAGTACCCTAAAGTAGCAGTAAGTGCTCCTAACCACGTTCCAACTGCTTCTTCCACTTGCATCGACATTTTCTCTAGCCACGTTTGAAAATACTCTAATCATAAAGAGGTATCTAATTAGATACGGCATGGTATATTTATATCATGAAGTATAAAAATGTACACGATGTAAAATTTGCATATCATGAAGTACACAAAGTAAAAAACTTATTTTAAGTCACACCAATGAAGAGTAGAAAACAAAACGTGTGAGGGGTGAGATTAGGATTTTATTTTTTTTCTAATTTTGGGGAAAGAACCCAGTGCTTACTGCTGAATCCCTGAACTAAATTCTCCGATTCCCATATTTTGTGTACATTTACCTGGAGTAAGGCACATTGCTAAAGTTTTTATAAACATCTTATTTTCAAATCCTGTTTCTAGTCAGGGTATGTTGTTTTATTTCTCTCAGATAAGGAAAGAATATTTTTAGCAGCAACTTGAAGCTTCTGTAGAGAGAAAAGAGTTGGGATTCAAGACCAGTTATTTTTAAAATCAACCAATTCTTATTGTTTTCCTCAATATTTCCACAGATTATCATTGTGTTTGTCATTATAATGTGTTGCTGATACTATGAAATGACTTGCAGGTTGCTTATAAAGTAACCCGGGGTAGGGGGTAAGGTCCAGTTGAAAAAGAAATTCGGAGCAAGAGCTAGCAGGTGTCGGAAATCTGGCTACTGCTCAAATATTAGAAGTATGCAAGGATGGATATGGAACAAGGCTGAATTCTGTTTGTGAGATTTGCCTATTTAGGGGTGGGTTGCAGTTCCTGGGTCACTCAGAGCTTCAGATACATCTTTGGAGTTAGCCTAGAAATTGTACTAGAGGCCACAAAATGCTGTGTAACTCAAGAAAGAGTCAAGGCGAGAAAACAGCAAGACAGACCCAAGGCATCCTGGTATTTACACAGTGAGAGAAACATGAACAACGTATATTGTCTTAGAATTTCAGGCAAGAAGAACAAACGTATGAAGTGCTGATTTAGAAACACCAAATACCGCAGAGAGGTCAATGATGACTGTCAGTCTGGAGCATCATCAGATCCTGACAATAAAGCCAGGTAGCCAGGGATTGGAATGGTACTTTTTAAGATACTATGTATGCTATTAAAGCTAAGCATATACAACTGGACATTCATGCTATTAAGATAAGCTTGACTAGATAAATGAGTACTTTGAGCCAAGTTATAAGATAATGATTAATTCACCTAATAAGACAAATGTTTTCATGACTGCAATATAAGAAGTGATATGAACATGACTATTCTTAAATACTGTCAAAGTTATAGGCCATTAGAAATAATTATTTTCTGTTAGCAATTAACTTATTGGGATCTTGCTTTCTCCATATACCCAGTTTTGGTGTATGTAAACCTACATTATATTCATAATACAACCTATATTAGTTGTGTTGTGAATTTGGAGGGGGATGGAGGGAGCTAAGGATGGGACCCTCTATTTAGGCAAATAGAGTCCTATGGTATTGCACTCTAAAACCTGTGCATTCTCCAATATTGAAAAAGTAGAAACAATAGCTTATGAACCCCAGCATGAAACCCCTTTGTTGGTGTTGTTCCTCCTCCTACCTCTTCTGCATACTTTTCCCCACTTTAGTCTTATGCTAATCACAGACATTCCATCCCTGCACCTGTAACTCCTCAGATGACATCTATCTAATGAGTATGCAGGGGCAGCTTTGATGGTCACTTAGTTACAAATTGCTGAAGCTCCCAGACTTCATTTCCAGTGTAGTCTTTGATTTACGTGATCCTTCCATTGCTGTCCCAGCTCGCCTCCCAGAGAGAAGCTAGACTTTTCTGAGCTTGTGTGGGCTGGAGGAGTCCAATATTCCTGGTGTTATCTGCCACTTCTGGTCACATGGGCTCAGGAAACCAAAGTTTTCATGGTGTCCTTAACTTCGATGTTCACTCAGGATGACCTGGTGTCAGACACTAAAGCAGAGCTCTGGTTTGAAGCATTTATGAATTTTCCAAAACCCCAGACGATCTTTAAAAGTTTCAGGTTTAAGGACTTGGGCTGGAGGATGCTGGATTCACTGAATAGTAGGCAGGCTCTGGTGGCTTACCCATGAGCCACAGCTTTTCTAGGTGTTCACCTGGGGTTTCATTAAGAAGGTCATCACAGGAATTGATCATTGTGACAGGAATTGGTCATCAGTTCCAGCACTTACTTTTTAGGTCAGGACAACAGAGTCTGGCTTAACTCAGAGACCCATGTAGAAAATCAAATCAAACTATGTCACACTCTTCTTTCATTTTTATGACACACTTCAATCATAAATAGAGAATAAACATATCATGTTAAAAAAAGAAAAAATATTACTTCACTGTGAATTAAGTGCTGATCAATTTCCCTAAACTATTAGAGCCCTTAATGTTTTCTGAATCTATGAGTCAGGCTAAAGTTAAAGGCATTCTGATAACAAAGACCACATTTGGAGCGCTGTTTAAGACAGAAGATCTCTTTCTATCACCACATCCTGGTGTTTGATGTTCACACTAGGGTGATCCACATGCCATTTTGGTTAAGATACTCCGCTAAAATGTCCTCACTTAATTTTCTAAAGTGTATATTACATCTGACCTTTTTAAGAAACCTTTATTTCTAATTTGCTCTTTTGATGATAAAGGGTTTTCTGTAACACTAAAAGTGTCAGCTTTCCATACAAATGTGTTTTAAGGGAGAAGAAGAATGTCTCCTTATGATTGTACAGTAAATTTCTGGAGGGCAAACCTGTAAGGATGTAATGTTTACACCTGACAGAAAAGGCAGGAAAGATCATGGTTTATTTAACCAGATCAGAACTGCAATCAGATTTCTCTAAATATACCTTAGCTCAAAGTACAATATGTGTGAGGACTATTAGAGCACACTTTTCTCTTAACAGTAGTGTTGGTATACGGAGGAAATTAACATTCTTTACATTGTAAACTCATGGGAACTGAGCTGAATGGCACACTACTCCTCATCTATTGCAGACCTGCTGTATGTCAGATAACTTCAGTTCACAGGCAGATTGCTCCCCAATGTAATATGCTGTTAGCCAGAATATTACTCAAGGTTCTCTAGGAGACCAGGCAGGCAAAGAGTGAGCTTCCTTCTTCCATGTCCTTTATATAGGCTGCCACCTGAAGGTATGGCTCAAATTTAAAGGTGGATCTTCCCACATCAAAATATCTGTATTAAAAATGGGTCTTCCTGGCCAGGCAGTGGTGGTGCATGTCTTTAATCCCAGCACTTGGGAGGCAGAGGCAGGAAGATTTCTGAGTTCGAGACCAGCCTGGTCTACAGAGTGAGTTCCAGGACAGCCAGTGCTACACAGAGAAACCCTGTCTTGGAAAAAAAATGGGTCTTCCCACTTTAAATGATTTAAGTAAGACAAAAAAAAATTCTTCACAGGTATGCCCAGCCATTTGGGTTTTTAGTTAATTCCAGATATAGTCAAGTATACAATGAAGAATAGCCATCACAAGTCCATCCCCTGTCCACTTGACACACAACCATATCTCCTATGTCATGCTTAATTTCTAAATGAAAACAATAACCAA
Source organism: Rhabdomys pumilio (assembly GCA_030674055.1). NCBI lineage: Eukaryota > Metazoa > Chordata > Mammalia > Rodentia > Muridae > Rhabdomys > Rhabdomys pumilio. The sequence goes on along the minus strand of JANHMN010000003.1, from coordinate 7,445,528 downwards.
GTCATAATTATACCCAAAATGCTATAACTATACCACATAAAATAGCTAACACATTACATATTTAATTGACTCATAATTATGCCTAATGTAATACAACTATCGCTTGTACAACTGCAAGCACACTATAAATTTAGAATAGGTGGCAATGTCCCATGAGGAACATTCTTTTGGTTTCTTAAACTTAAATACGAAAACCACTGATATTCTTATAATTGGTGCTATACTTCATGGAAAAGAAATTGAGAAAAGAAAGCACAGATATCTATATAAATACATTCTTAACAAAATACAACAGAAACACTTATATAAATTATAATCTTCATTTCTGCAAGCTGGTTCTTATTTGTTATTCATAACTACCTTCCTCTACTACCCATTCTGTATTTCTTTTGCACTTAGCAAGTACCTGAGCAGGTCTTGACTCTTTCTAGGAGGAGTGACCAATACATTTATTCCTGAAGGGACTGTGCCCTTTGTCATGCTGCTTAGATTTTAATCATAGGTCATGGTAGCACCAAAAATGCCCCAAGGAACTCCTGCACTCCAGACATAATCCTTCTTACCTCCATTGTGGAGAAGCAATCCAATTTCCCCATAGTAATTTGGTTCAACCCTCCTAACACTGTTAACTTAAGAGTATCTGAAGCCCAAAGTGGCCAAGAGAAAGTTAGTTTTCAAGACAATGAAATATTGTATCTCCTGGGAGAAGCAACCCTTGCTCTGGAACAAAAATTTATTTCTAGGCCTTCAGAACTTAAGGTCTTGACAACAGGAAGTCATACTTTCCCTAAGACATCAAGAGGGATGTGAGTGGAACTATTCCCGTTTTTACCCCATTGGTTCTTGGACCTATAGATCCTAGCTATGAAAGAAACCATAGTTTCTTTAGTAGAGATTCATAGTAGAGATTGGTTCAAAACATATACTACTTTCCAAAGTACCCTGCCCCAGCCCTCTACACTGATGTCACCTAATTGTTACTGTAACTGTGTTTTCAGAAGGCCATCCCATTATTTTATCAGGCCAGCTGTTTCAAGATGGTGGGGAACAGGGAAAGATAGTAAATTCCATGATTGCAGGCCCATTATCTTGTTTCTCTGTCTGTGAAGTGAGTTTCTAGTCAGAAGTAATACTGTGTGGAATACTTTGATGCAGGGTAAGTCATTCTGTAAGTCATTCAGTAAGTCTAGTGATGGTGGTTTTGGCAGAAACATTAAATGCTGGAAAGGCAAATCCAGAAAAAGAATAAGCCCTTGCCATGGAGTAAATAGTTCAATGTAGGCAACATTCCACAAGGTCACTGGCTGTTCATCCTAGGTGGAAGTGTCATATTTGGTTCCTTTAGATGCCATAAAGGTGCCCGAATCATATCTAGGGCTCAGTGTTGGTCTCTGTTGTTGGCAGATCTGGCACTTAGCAGCAACTGTAGCCAAGTCAGTATTGAATAGAAGTCCATGTTGTTGAACCCATGAGCAGTTTACATATCTGCCACCATGGCCATTTTGTTCATAGGTCCATTGGGTAATGGTAGATGCTGATGGTCCAGAGCAGGGGTCATTCTATCTGCTAGATTACTGCACTCCTTTTCTGCTAAAGTCATCTTTGTTTTTGACTCGCATTTACAGGTATCTTCACATCCTTTGCCCATTTGGAGAGATCTATCCACATTCTTCTTCTCCATATGCCTTTCTCTCCAATTTTCCAATCATGTGCTTTCCAAGTCCCTGACCATGTAGCAAATTCATTAGCTTCAGCCTGTGAGTCAGTGAAGAATCACATCTGGCAATTTCTGCTTCCAAGCAAAATGTATGACCGTGTGTTCTGCCCAAAGTTATCTTTACAGTGAAGTTTTTCTCTTGCTGGTGTTTTTCAGGGTTGTCCCAAAAATTGGTTGTAATGCTGCAGCTGTCCACTTCTGGATGGTGCCTGTATAATGTGTAGAATCATCAGTAAACCAGGCCATAGCCTTCTCTTTCTCAGTCAACCAATCATAGGGTACATCTCATGAGGCTGTAGGTACATGCCTAGCCATAGATAGCAGTGTAATGGTAGTAGAAACCATAGGCATTTGGGTGACTTCTTCATGTAACTTGCTTGCACTTTCAGGATCAGCTTGGGCCCAATCATTTTGTGTGTGTGTGTGTGTGTGTATGTATGTGTGTGTGTATGTATGTATGTATCAAATGGAAGATATATAGCTATAGTATATATATATATATATATATATATATATATATAATTACTAAAATATATATTTGCTGAAATATATATTTTGATAATATATTGCTACTATAATATATATATATATATATACATATATATATACATATATATTTATATAAATTGATTATAGATTGCTGCTGTCAAAAATTATGAGTCAAAAAATACTCCCAGATCATGTTGGGCAGTTCAGGTTACATGGTAACTTCATGGCCCATTGTCAAATGTGAAGTTTCCAGTAAGTCCCTATAGCTAGCCCAGGGCTATTTTTCAAAGGGAAAATTGTCTGTAGATGATGGCCTTCCTTCAAAATCCCAAAGGTCTCTTCTATGGTTCATCTATAGGGGCCTGCCAAAGGTGCCAAACAGCAACCCTATTGATAATTGCCACTGACACCTCAAATACCATTATGTCTGCTGGACCATATGGTTCAAAAGATAGAGCAGCCTGCATAGTAGCCTGGACTCATTGAAGAGCCTTCTTCTGTTCCAAGCCCCAAGTAAAGCTAGCAGCTTTCTGAATCACTTGGTATATGGGCCTGAGTAACACACCCAACTGAGGAATGTGTTGTCTCCAGAATCCAAATAGACTCACTAAGTGTGCTTCTTTCTGGTTGGGGGAGATGTCAGGTACAATAATGTTTTTACCTTAAAAGAACTATTTCTCTGTATCCCACACTATTGGACCCCTATGGATTTCACCAGGGTAGAAGGCTATTGAACTTTGTTGGCTTTCTCATCCTCTAATACTCATATGTGTTACCAGTGAGTCCATAGATGTTGCTACCTCCTGCTCAATTCGTTCAATTAGTATAATGTCATCAATACAATGTGATATTTTGTGGAAGAGACAGATGATCAAGATCTCTTCTAAGTTATGACAAAGGGCTTGAAACTTAATATATCTTTGAGATGAAATTGTAAAGTTATACTACTGGCTTTGCTAACTGAAAGCAAATTGCTTCTGATGGTTCTTATGGATAAGTACTAAGAAAAAAAATCATTTCCTAGGTTATTAGCTGCATACCCATGTACCAGGAGATGTGTTAATCTGCTCAAGTAAGGACACCACATCTGTTACAGCAGCTGCGATTGGAGTCACTACGTGATTTTAGTTCTCAATGGTCAGCTGTCATTCTCCATGATCCATGGTCTTTTGCAGTGGCCAGATAGGAGAATTAAAGGAGATGGGGTGGTGGGAGATGTGGTGGAAACCACTACCTCTGCAGTTTTCAAGTCTTTGCTGATGGCATTAATTTCTGTAATTCCTTCAGGGATGTGACACTGTTTTTGAGACACTATTTTTTTCTGGCAGAGGTAGCAACTGTAATAGCCCTCACTCCACAGGTCAGGGTACCAATGTGAGAATTTTGTCCCAATTATACATGGTAGGACTGGGGAAATAATTACAGGATTAGTTCGGGTAACCCATGGACCTACTGTGAGTTGAATTTTAGCCAAAACCCCTTAATAACCTGAATTCCATAAGCTGCTTTTTTAACTGTAAGGCCTCAGCGTTTCTCAGAATCTCCTGGCGCTATTATCAATTCAGGACCGGTATCTAATAGACCCCAGAAAGTCTGATTGTCTCTTTTTTTCCAATGTGCAATTAATTACCCTTGTAAAAGGCCATAAGTCTCTCTGGGGAAGGGATGGAGAAAAGCTAACAATAAAACTTTTAGGTATTTTATCAACCTCCTTCCTCAGAGGGAACTAACCATCCCTTTATTCAAGGGGTTCTGAGTCTACAAACTGGTTCAAGTCTGAAAATCTCTTCATGGGCCAACATTCTTTTTTTGTTGAGATTCAGTGGAGACATACTTTCATTTGTTTGAGAATCTGCTTATACACATCGAATAAAGATGCAATAGATTACTTATCTATGGCATGCCTAGAAACTTCATGATTGATTAGCCAGTACCAAAGTTCCACATGAATCATGCCACCACGAAACTCCCTTTGCTTCTGCTGACCATTATGGGTTAAGCCATCATGGACATTCCTTATCTGTACTGCCCATTACAATGGCTATGGTCACCTGGAATTTGGTAATTCAGTGCTGTCCTCTGGCTCCTAATACTTCAAGGCCCAATTAAACCCACTGCATTTAATTTAGCAGGGCCTGAAAAGGAGACCAAGGAGCCTCTGGCTTCCCTAATACTCAGCTTATCCATCCTTAAGGTCTGATAAAAGAAAAGGGGACAACAAAACTCTTCAAATGTGCTTTCACCATTTTGTGTCTTACAGGATTTGTGAAGGGCAGATCTTCTGGGCCTTCACATCATGGAAAATTAGGTTTTACACAGCATATCCACTCTAACATTGTAATTTCCTTGATCCTTATAAATCCCTTCATCAATACTAAGCCAAGGGATATCAGGTATTTGCAACTCTTTTTCAGTAGGCCATCTTTTGTTAAATGTTTCAGTCCACCATGCATACAAAATTTTGACACCTTTTTAAAAAAATAGTGCAAGCTCCCACATTTAAACCTAGAATCTCCACTCAGAGGGCCCATATCAATAAACTCAGCCTGACCCAGATTTATGTTTCTTCTACCATCATGCCACACCCTTCAAATCCATTCCCACACATATTCCCCAGACATCTGCCTGAATTCGCAAACTCATTAAGTAAGCTCTTTAGCAGTGTAACACAGTTCCTCATAGACTGCACCTTCTTCCTTCCCTCTTAAATTGTGTGACCTTAAGACTGGTTATAGGTCTAGAGCCAGTTATTGGTGAGCGCTGAGGGACATCAGTATTGTCTTGTCAAGCATCTCCTTTAGAGAAAGTCACTGCTGTTTTAGCAGACATTGAAGGGTTAATTTTCTCAGTCAAAGGCAGAAAAGACAATATTTTAGTGGGTTGTGGTGGAAGTACATCTTCTTCTGGGGGTGGAGAGAGAGACTATGTTCAGATCTTATCTAAAGAAATATTCATTTCAGTATTAAAACACTGTAAATTTAAATAGCCTTCAAAGGGATAATAAATCACAGGTATCATTCCATGGATGTTCTAAACTATAAAGAATGTCATATTAAGTTGATTTCATAAATAATGTCTTAGTAGGACACTGTTGCTATGATGAAACACTGTGACCAAAGAAAGTTGAGAAGGAAAGGGTTTGTTTGGCTTACACACCTACATCACTGTTCATCATTGAAGGAAGTCAGGACAGGAACTCAAACAGGGCAGGAACATGGAGGCAGGAGCTGATGCAGAGGCCATGGAGGCTGCTGCTGCTTACTGGCTTCTTACATATTTCATGCCTGGAAACACCATGACTGATTTTCTAGTACCAAAGGTTTTTATAAGTCATGCTACCATAAAAATCGCTTTGCCAGTGCTGACTGTTGGGGGATAGGCTATTATGGACATTGCTTTGTCTACACTGCCCATTATGATAGTCACAGTCTCCTTGGCTTTGGTGATTCAGTGCTGCCACCTGGTTTCTGTTACTTCAATTAAGGCCATTGCATTTAATTCATCCAGCTGAGCAGCAGCTTCTCCAAGCATAAGGTCTGGCACATGGAGAAGGGACACAGAATACCTCTTCTGCTGTGTTAATGACCCGTTCACCATTTTGCATCTTATAGGATGAGTAAAGGGCATGTCTTCTGGGCCTTTCCATTGTAGAGGACTGGGTGTTGCTTCTACTCAAGCACTGCAATTTCCCTGAGCCTTAACATTCTTTTTAGTAGGCCATCTTTTGACAAATGCTTCAACCAACCATTCATTCCAACAAACTTTTAACCCAGTTTTAAGTGTGTAGGCTTCCGTATTAAATCTAGAACCTCTAGTCCATGCACCCATATCAATAAACTTAGCCTTATTCAGTTTTATGTTCCTTTTACCATTATTCCACACCCATAAAATTCATTCTGCCACATATTCCCCAGATTTCTGCTTGATTAAGCTTTTTAGAAGTGTAGTGCATTTCCTCATGCACTACACTTCTTATCTCCCCTCTAGGAACCTGTTTAGCCTTCAGTCTGAATATAGGTCTAAAAGTAACTAATGGTGGGCCCCAGGGGACATCAATATTGTCTTGCCTGGCATCTTGCCTGAGAAAGATGCTGCTGATTTAGCAAATAATTAAGGATTAATTTCCTCAGTCAAAAGTGGAAAAAGCAATATTTCAGTGGGTTGGAGTAGAAATTTGTAGAGAGACACCTTCCACCAGTGAGATAATCCATTGAGAATCTGAGGATTCAAAGTTCTCAGCTTCAATAGGGTCTTCTTACACATCTTCTTTCCCAGTCACAGGATCCCATTCTTTGGCAATTAATGCCCTCATTTTAACTGATGGCCCCCTCTGAAGCTGAGACTTGAATTTTCACTGTAATTCAGCCAATATTATAAGGAGGGCTTTGGTATGATTTTCTGCAACTTTAGCTCTGTGGTTGCTAAAAATAAAGTTCTCTTCTAGGGCACATTAGAAACCTTTACACTGTTGATATGCATCTAGAGAGATGATCAGTCTTATTGCTGAGTTTATTGTTGTCCTTCACCACATTCTGAGATGCTCTAAGTGTGTTAATTTTATCACAGAGCTCATTCTTCTCCTTTGTCAGTTCATCCAATGCTGCTAGGAGCAACCACCCACCATCTCCTGTTTCCTTATTGTCTCAGAAGCTGTCAAAAGTGTTGTATACAGTCACCAAATCCGCCTATCACAGTTGGTGAATCAGGATAATCACATGACATTTGTCTCCTTAAGTTTGTAAAATAGTTCCCACCATGGGCTTTGAGTGCTCTCCAAACGTCTAGGAGAGGATTCAGTAACTGTAGGTGTCGACAAATTGGAAAGTCTATTCCAGACATGTAATCAATTATCCTTAGACTTTTGTTGCTCTAGAACCACTTCTGGTACCAAAATCTATGTTAGTGAGAGTTCTCTATAGGAACAGAATGTCTGTCTGTCTATCTGTCTGTCTGTCTATAAAGGGGATTTATTTGAATACTTTTCAGGCTGTGGTCCAGCTAGTCCAACAATCACTGTCAACCAACAGAAGGCCCAAGAGTACAGTAGTTGTTCATTTCACCGGTCTGGCTTTCTTAGGTGGTTTTCAGTATATGCCAGAATCCTGAAGAAGTAGGCTCTAATGCCAGTGAAGGAATGAACTTTACAATAAAAACAAGGTTAAACTGGCAAATAGAGCAAACCACCTTTTCCTATATGTTTTATGTAGGCTCCTAGCAGATGGTGTGGCCCAGGTAAAACATGAATCTTTCTACCTCAAAAGATGTGGATTAAAAATGGGGTTTTCCACTTCAAATAATTTAATTAAAATTTTAAAAATCCCTCAGAACTATACCCAGCTACGTGGATTTTAGTTAATCCCAGATATAGTTGTCAACCAAGAATATCCATCGCAGTCATGAAATGTGAAGGTCACAAAGATTATTCTGTGTATAGCTTCAGCTACTATTATGTCATATGCGAGAACATATTGTTTGGCTTGATGATCAGGCACAGTGTCCTTTCAAAGCTTGGCAGCTCAATGTAATTAGTATACTAATACCATTTGCAGTGGATACATTGTGAGTCTCGAGTTTAATTGAGTCTGCAACATACCATTTAAATGAGATCTTTGGTATCATTAATTATCATCTATACATAAATATCACTTGCCATCCCTTGATAATATAATATACTCAGCAAAACTATCTGAAAACATCTTAGGGATTTTCATCTTTACTATCTCCTCTGTACATTTCTGCAAAAGCAGCTTCACACTGAATCGTTCTCAGTTTTTGTATTGTGAAGGATTTAGTTGGAATGCCTTACATGAGTAGAGGCTTGCTTCTGTCTTAGATATAACACATCCTGTTCTGTGGCAAGTTCCTGAGTTGCTAGAAATGTCAAAAGATTACCTGAGAAAGTGCCATGTACCCCTAGTGGCTTGGGCATTGAAGTACTCACTAAATGTGATGAGACAACCTTTCTACAGTGCTTAGTTTGGGAAGCGTTAGCATTAAACTCAAGTTGGCCTAACTTCACTCCTTTTTGTACAGAGAAATATGGGAGATGGTTTTATCCACAGTAACGGGAGCTTGTGGTAGAATGTCCATGTGACCCACCCCAATTTAGTAAAAGTCAATTCTGGTGCCTTATATGCATAACATGTCAATTTGCTTACATTATGGGTATACTTCAAATTATGACATACCCTCAGGTTTTTGAAACTCTTACTTCCAAACTTTCTATGAGTGTGTGAGAGGTGGTGCTCTCTTAGAAGTTCTGATACCTCACTGAAAGTCAGTATTTCTTGAGAAAGCCCATTGCTTTCCAAGTCACACTTCCTGAGCTCATTTTGAAAGTGTAGGATGTGGGTCACATTAGTATAGGTCTTCAGTTTTTTAGGGATATCTCAGGAAAAGAGAGGCTACTCATCAAACAAGGATATGCTACTGCCGAGAACCTTAAACTTTCCATGGCTTCCTGAAGGACGAAATGACTGAGTTTACCTCTTGTAGCACGATAATTTCCTTAACAGGAAAAAACATTAATTTTTCTGAAATTCTGTCCCTTCTTGTCTTTGCAGAATGTAGGGAGAAATACAAAGCGACAGGGGGCAATTGGGTGTATTAATCTTTGACAAAGTGCATACATTTTTTTTAACCATTAAGAAAATGCATACTGACACCCAGGATCACAGGTGAGGCCACAACATCTGCCCCAACACCCAGAGAAACTAGGACCCTCGAGATCAAAGCACACAGGAACCCCTACCCAGCCAGATACAGGGGTTTCCCTTTGTTTGTACAGGTGCTTGGGTGGACCCAGGGCTCTATCTCCTCACCCACTCCTACAACACTCAGAGGAAGCTGATCACCCAGGAGATCTGACACACCCAGGATTACAGTTAAAGCTACAACATCTGCCCCAACACCCATTGTAACTGGGATCCCTATGGAAACCAGGAAGCCGAACTGCACCCCACCCAACCCCCTACCACTACCCAGGAGAGGCAGAGGTTCCTTCTGGCTTGTACTTGTGCATGGATCAGACCCAGGGCTCTGGCTTACCACCCACTCCTGCAACACACAGAAAAAGCTTGATTCCCAGGAGCTCTGCCACATCCAGGATCTCAGGATCACAGAGACAGCTGGACTCCCAGGAGTTATGACATAACCAGGCTCACAGGAGAGACAGGTTCCAGTCAGAAACAGCAAGGGCAGTGAGAATTAGAGATAACTAGATGGAGAGAGGCAAGCTCAAGACCATAAGCAAAAGAAACCAATGCTGTTTGACAACATCAGAACCCAGTTCTCCCACCACACCAAGGCCTGGATACTCCAACACACCTGAAAAGCAAAATTCAGATCTAAAACCCATCTCATGAATATGGTAGAGGATTTTAAGAAGGACATAAATAACTCCCTTAAATAAAGGAAAACATAGGTAAACAAGTAAAAGTCCTTAAAGAGAAAACAGAAGAATCTTTAAAAAAAAAAAAAAGAAGAAGAAGAAAACACAATCAAACAGGTGAAGGAATTGAACAAAACCATCCAGGATCTAAAAATGGAAATAGAAACATTAAAGAAAACACAAAGGGAAACAACCTGGGAGATAGAAAACCTAAGAAAGAGATCCGGAGTCATAGATGCAAGTATCACCAACAGAATACAAGAGATAGAAGAGAGAATCTGAGGTGCAGAAGATACCATAGAAGACATTGGCACAGAAGTCAAAGAAAATGCAAAAAGCTCCTTACCCAAAACATTTAAGAAATTCAGGACACAATAAAAGACTGAACTTAAGAAAAATAGGTATAGAAGCGAGTGGGGATTCTCAACTCAAAGTGCCAGCAAATATCTTCTATAAGTTATAAAAAACTTCCCTAACATAAAGAGAGAGAGATGACAATAAAGAAACACCATATTGAAAGCAGTAAGGGAAAAATGTCAAGTAACATATAAAGGGGGACCCACCAGAATTAAACTAAACTTCTCAAGAGAGAGTCGAAAAGCCAGAAGATCCTGGACAGATGTCATGCAGACCCTAAGAGAACACAAATGCCAGCCCAGGCTACTATACCCAGCAAAACTCTCAATTACCGTAGATGGAGAAACCAAGACAAAACTATGAGAAAACCACATTTACACAATATCTTTCCACAAATCCAGTCCTACAAAGGATAATAGATGGAAAACTCCAACACACGTAGAGAAACTACAACCTAGAAAAAGCAAGAAAGTTATCTTCTCAGAACAACCCCCAAAATAGAGAACCAAACAAGCATAATTCCACCTCTAACAACAAAAATAACAGGAAGAAACAATCATTAGTCCTTAGTATCTTTCAACATCAAGAGACTCAATTCCCCAATAAAAATGCATAGACTAAGAGGCTGGATATGTAAAAAGAACCCAGAATTTTGGTGCATACAGGAAACCTACTTTAGTGACAAAGACAGACACTACCTCAAAGTAAAAGGCTGGAAAAAAATTTCCTGGCAAATGGTCCCCAGAAACAACCTGGAGTAGCAATACTAGTCTCCAATAAAATAGATTTTCAACCAAAAGTTATCAAGAAAGATAGGGAAGGATACTACATACTCTCTCACCATGGACAGATCATGGAAACAGAAACTAAACATAGACACAGTGCAATTAATGGCAGTTATGAACCAAATGGACCTAACAGATATCTAAAAGATGGGGGAGAAGTACAGAGTCAGGAATTTGAAAGGAGGTATAGCAGTGGGGGTGTCTGTGGAGGAAACAGAATAGGCACTAGGAAGTCCCAGATTCCAGGAACTGAAGATGTTCCCAGGACCCAACAGGGAGGACATTAGCCAAAAATACCCAACAAGGGGAGATAGAACCTATAGAGACCATATCCAGTGGGTAGATATGGCCCCAAGTTGAGGGATGGGGCCATCCACCCACCTGAACAAAAAAGAATCCAGAATTCCTGTCAAAGGAAATGCAGGGACAAAGAGTGGAGCAGAGATTGAAGGAAAGGCCATCCAGAGACTGCCCCACCTTGGGATCCATCCTGTCTATAGACACCAAACCCAGACACTATTGCTGATGCCAAGAAGTGCTTGCTGACAGGAGCCTGGTAAAGCTGTCTCTTGAGAGGCTCTTCCAGACCCTAACCAATACAGATGCAGATGCAGGCAGCCAAACATTGGACTGAACATGGGGACCCCAATAGAGAAGACTAAAAGCTGAAGGGGTTTGCAACCCCATAGGAAGAACAACAATATCAACCAACCAGACTCCTCAAAGCTCCCAGGGACTAAACCACGAACGAAAGAGTCTACATAGGGGGACCCATGGCTCCAGCTGCATATGTAACAGAGGATGGCCTTATCTGGCATCAGTGGGAGGGGAGATCCCTGGTCCTGTGAAGGCTTGATATCCCAGTGTGGGGGAATGCTATGGCAGTGAGTCAGGAGTGGGTAGGTGAGTGAAAGAGCATCCTCATAGAGGCAGGGAGGGAAGGGGAAGGGGATAGGTGGTTTGTGAAGAAGAAACTAAATAGGGGGACAACATTTGAAATGTAAATAAATAAAATAACCAATAAAAAATTAAAAAAGAATATGCATACTGATATAACTTGGTATAGAAAAGTGTCATCCATTTTTTGATGAAAATATTGTTAAGTAATTTTATTTCCTTTGATTCTGTGAATCGTGGTGCAGTAGGTAGTTTCTGTGGAGTCTGAAGTATTTTAAATGAGTCTTGGACAAGGGTTGGTTGATATATACCCACAGGGCATAGGACCTACCAGAGAGGACAGATTTTTTTCCCCCAAAACAGGAAAGTAAACCACAAGGAATAATGGGAGGATAAGCAAATAGGTGCTGAGGGTGCCATACTATTGAGCTCTTCGTGACAATTTTTTCTGGTTCATTCTGGTTTTAAAAGGGTTCATTGTAGACCTTCTGAATATGGAATTTTATTTTAATCACCTCAAGTGTTTGCCTGTTAATTTAGCCAAGCACGATACATTCTCGTTCCCTAGGGTTGGGCAAGAGGTGACTATGGAAAGAACTTTCTTTGTTACTGCTTTCATTAAGCAAATTTAAAAATAGTTGGTACTTTGAATTAACCAGGATTTCCTAATTTTAATGTCATCATAAGTACACAGTTATATGCAAACCCTGGTTTTCCATTCAGGGCTGTGTGCAAAGAAATAGTGAGGATGGAGTATGTTAATTCAAAATTCCACTGTTGGTTTCTGTCACTATATGGACAAGATGAACAGGGGGTTGTGAACACAGCCTCAGGATTTCAAGTATCACGATTACAGTTTTTTCTCCAACATTCAGTTGTTGGTATCAGCTTATTGTCTTCTGCTTCCTGTGATGGAAACAGCTGCAACTAAGCCGTTCTGTAAAATGTTCAGAGTAAGAGAGAAGCTAGAGAGCGATCTCAGGGGCACGCACATGCTCACGCACACACAATCACACCATAGGAAATGTTCCATCTGCTGTTGAAAGTAGCTCATTTTCCAGTATGTTACAGATGAAAGAAGTCTGTCTCTTAGTTACAACATAAAGTGGGCTTGCACTAGGTGTCAGGGTCATGGCAAGGTCAGAGTATACTGCGTCAGTTGAGACAGATTGCATATCCCAGAACGGAGAAGTCAAGATCAACACTTGCAAGATGAAAGGGCGCTGAGACTCTGCATGTGGTTGGACCTGGCAGTCGGTGCCCATGCTTGCTGGGCATTCTTCTGCAGTGCTTTTCTTTTCTCTTCCATTCCAATATGAAATTTCTCCTGTTAGTGAGAACCAATTTTAAATGGTTTGGGGGCATTTGCTTTTTTTTTTTTAATTTTGCCTAGTTCTGGAAGAATACTCCCATTTAATTTCCAAAGACATTCACAGCATCTGTGATATGGTCATGCTTTATGATTAAAACCAAATGGAAATCAAGACCATATCCATTTAATAGGCGCAGAAGTAATGTATGCTAAAGGATGTGTATCTTTCCTATCTGGCAGGTAAGTAGACCTAACATAGTACTCAGTAGATGCTTATAAACTTTGGCTGAATTACGTAGGGTATGTGTAATATTTAAGGATCATATCTAAACATAATTTGAGAATGCTGGTCTCAAATCTGTTTAAGACATATGGTTATAAATAATAAATTAATGTTTATTTTAGCAAAACCATTTAGGAATTAATTAAGCCTATTATTTTGAATGTCATAGCTGACATTCTGGCATTACAAACCTTAAAATGTTTCACTGGTATCTCTAAATCCATAAAGTGTCCTGCACATCCAAAGACAGAGGGCTTAGAATTGGATCTCCTAAGTCAAGAGTATAATAAGCTCATTAACCCAGTGGGAAGCAAATATAGTAAAAATGAATCAGGGAAGCCTATTTCTTTTTTCCCACCCCGGACATAAAAGATAGAGGAATTTGGATACCGAGTGGGAAGGTTTTGTGAAGCACACATAGGCACGGCACCGAATGGCTTCTTTCTGATTCAATTTCATAAATTGCTACATGAGGAAGCACTCTCTGGTAGACAACCCTCAGAAATCAGCACTTAATATGGCAGTAATGGTTATTGCTGTCATTCTTTACATCTTTAAAAATAATTAAGCATTACTGCACAGGCATTATAAAGTTCCCCTCTCACCATTAAGAGGATATTTGAGGTTTGATGTAATTTAGCAAATTACATTATACAGTAGTTAAGGTTTTATGCAGTGGAGTTAACTGAGTGGTAGTTAAGCACACTTCCCATACAGTGCATTGTACAGTTGCATGTTCCAGCTGCTGTCAGCTCTGTTCCAGTGTCATTATTGCTTTGCAGGCTGATGTTCCTCAGGGAGTGATTCGAGTGCAAGCTCCCCATCTTTCAAAAGTTTCCATGGCGATACAGCTAACTGAAGAACTGAAAGCCAGTGATGTACTTGCCAGGTTTCTCAGCCAAGAAAGGTAGAAGCCTGTTTTAATTATTCTGTTGGATAACTCACTTTTATATTTATTCTCTCTCTCTCTCTCTCTCTCTCTCTCTCTCTCTCTCTCTCTCTCTCTCTCTC
>JANHMN010000003.1:7245695-7431277 GCA_030674055.1 Rhabdomys pumilio | reverse complement strand
CTCTCTCTCTCTCTCTCTCTCTCTCTCTCTCTCTCTCTCTCTCTCTCCCTTCCTCCCTCCCTCTTCTTCTCCTGCCTCTCCTTCTTCTTCGTCCAGCTCAGTTTGTGTGTGTGTGTGTGGTGTGTATGAGAGAGATACAGAGACACACCATATGAACAGCAGAGCAGACTTGACAATGAGACCCTTGGAGAGAATAGTCAGAGGTAGACTGTGTGCAACTTGAAGTTGTTTTACACAGCGTGTGAGCAGCCCTTCACCATTTGCCTACAATGAGTTTGGCAAATGAAACTACTCAACGGTCTTTCCAGAGCACTTGGTTGAAGGTTAATTATTGTTTGTAGGCTGTTACAAAGATTGCTAATTAGGATGCAGCAGGATTAAAATGAAGATGTAACTTTTCTCTATGAAATTTAATGAATAAGAAAGAAATGTTCCATTTGAAAACTGAAAGTTTGGGTGATTGCAAAGGATACCTAGGCCCTGAGGTTTGAAGTCGGGAGAGGAGAACAAGCTGTCCTCATTATGGGAGGACAATGTCCTTTTTTGCCCTGTGGCAGATACTATATAATTCTTAGAAAGCTCCTCCTTCTCGTTGTGTACATTATAGTCTATGTGGTTTCCATGAGACCTGTCTTAAATTTGAGAGGTCCTATAGCTTTTCACATTTAAGTATCTTATTTTTGGCTTATATCACTTTTAGTAACATTCCTCCTATTTATGCTATGGAATTAAATTTTTATTTTAAAAAATGTATGTGTGTGTGTGTGTGTGTGTGTGTATGTGTGTGTGTGTACGTACAAATTTGTGGATTCCATTTACTCAGCAGTCTGCAGACTAGCATCAACTTCCTTGCAGTGGAAGTCTATAGAAAACACCTTCATTCCTTCTGTTTCACAGATAAGAGCTTAGTCAGGGAACACATTTGCCTCAGATCACACATGAACCTATATTTTGTCTACAGAAGCATCCCCTAAACTCATCCGACACGAGCCTCTGGGAGTCACACTGCAATTAAAGCCCTGAGTCGAATCCCTCAGAATTAGGGGCTGGGTGCATTTGGAATTTCTCAGATTGATCTTTTCTCCCTGGAGTGTCTCTACTACAATAATGTTAACTAGCTCCTTCTCTCATTCCCAACTTTGACTTGTAGATGCCACATTTGACCTTTCTTTCCTCCATGGGCTTGTTCCCTTCCCTTCCAGATGTTTTTCTGGAATTCCAGATAACTTAAGACAGGAGACTCCTACAAGCTGCAAGGACTTGTAGGAGTTCATCCAAGTTTATCTTTTCTATATAGATGTTTCAATTGTAACTCCTTATGAAGTTGTACAATGTGCTCAGCTATGACTTTAATAGTTTGGGTACAACCAGAAACACTAGTCCGTATATTCAAATATATTCAAATGCATGCTGTGACGGTTTGTATGTGCTTGGCCCAGGGACTGGCACTATTAGAAGGTGTGGCCTTGTTGGAATAGGTGTGTCACTGTGGGTGTGGGTTTATAGCCTTATCCTAGCTGCCTGGAAGCCAGTATTCTGCTAGCAGCCTTCAGATGAAGATGTAGAACTCTCAGCTCCTCTGGCACCATGGCTGCCTGGATGCTGTCATGTTTCTGCCTTGATGATAATGGATGGAACCTTTGAACCTGTAACCCCAATTAAATGTTCTTATAATAGTTGCCTTGATCATGGTATCTGTTCACAGCAGTAAACCCCTAACTAAGACACATGCTATTTTGGCTTCAACTTTGTGCTGGTGTTTTGAAATGCTAATATTGTGATGTATTCTGTGTGTATTTATATGTGCACATGGGTACACATGCCACAGTGCTTGAATATGTTTTCTCCTGCCATGTTAGTTCTGGGTCATTGGGTTTGGCAGTAGGAACTCTTTCCTACTGAACATCTCCCACATCCTATCTTAAAGTCTTCATTTTTCATTTGGAGGAGCAGGGCAGAATAGAACTTTCTTAAATTCTTGTGGGAATTGAGTAGAAAAGTGACCACTAAGTCATATTGATGTATGTAGGACAGAGAGTGAGGGCAGTTCTCAGTAAGAGTCTGTACTGTGTTTTTCCTCTAATCTGTACTTTTCCCCGTTTATATTCCACCTGTTTGGAACAGTCGGGAAGCTAGCTCACTTTCCCTCACCATTCCCTGTCTGACTATCTCAGCCCAAGCCAATGAGCATACATCAGAGCAAAAACAACAAAAAAATTGTCCATTCTCCCATCAGTCTTTGGTAAAATATTGATGCCTTTCATTTTGTGAGGAATTTGTTGATTTTATATGAAAGCTGTCTTGTGCCAGAAAATTTGTTTAAACTTTCTGGAAAATGAAAGAACTGTATAGATAATTGAGAGAAATATTGAGAAGTTCTTAAAAATCAAGTCTTTTATAATATTCCTTTGGGGTTTTCCAGCCACAGTAACTCTTGGTTGGAATCGGAGTATGACTGTTGGTTGGTATACAAGGCAGCAGGTAGAAACTTAAGCCTGGGCAGACAGAGCTGCAGTGGGCATGGTGCTGGGAAGAGAAGATGGGATAACCAGAGAACCACGAAGTGCTTAGTAAAGCTGCGCTTATGCTAGGAAGTCCTTATAGTCTGAGTAGAGTCAGACTTGCTTATTTTCCTCTTGCTAGCATTATGTATTTCCTCTAGGCTTGAAAAAATTATGTGTGTGGGTGTTTTTGAGTGTGTGTCTATACCATGTGTATAAATGTCTGTGGACTCACAGAAGGTGTTTGATTCCATGGAAATGGAGTTATAGCTGGTTCTAAGCCACCTTTTCTAAGTCCTCTGAAAGGTTAATCAATGTTCTTAACTGCTGATCTATCTCTTTATCCTCTCTCCTCTGGACTTTTTATTAGCAACCCACAACTTTTCTGTTCACCTGACCCACATACCGCAGAGGATTTTAAAAGCAAATTCTTGAGCTTCCTCCTAGAAATATAAAGTTTGGCTTTAAAGTTTTATCAGATTCCTGACATAATTCTTTTATAGAATTACTTAGAAAAAAAATCACTGAATTGGAAGTTTTGGTGTATGTGTGCACTTAATATTTTTAAAAAGTTTACCTTTGTAACCAATATGGAAAACCAAAAAACATACACAGGTATGGAGTAGCAAGAGGTTACCATTTGTGGACATACTATGTAAAGTCAAAACATGGCACGTTATATCTATTGGCTTAAGATACAACTGTTTTTTTTTTTGTGGTAGATGGAAAAGTCTATTCTTTGAAGAATGTAAATGTATAAACAGCACACTGAGTGGTGTCAAATCCCGAGTGCTCACTTCTGCGCGGTATGGGTGGACACACCTTCCAAATTTGAATGGCCAGCCTATGGGACAGGTCCCAGTTGCTTGTGGTCATCTTGTACACCACTACTGTCCTCTCACACAGTCTCATGATGAATACTAAGCACAATGAGAAAACTGAGTCAGAGCTTGGCCTATACAGGAACAGATAATCATATTAATAATCATGCAATATCAATGCTGTATCAACTTGGGTTTTCAGTGCTTATGCATTTAGAATCTGATTTATCCCATTGCCATTAGATATCTGATTCTATTTATTTCATTTCCAAGTGTGACACTTTTATTACCGGTTGGGCATATTTAACAGGTGGGACAAAATACAAAAATGTATAACTGCAGTTTGTGTGAGTTATTAATTTTCTGTGCTGGCTAGAACTCCCTAGCCTGTTAAATACATTTATCTGCAAGCTGTTTAACAAGGCAGCTAATCAGTTTGTTTTGTCCCTGATAGTGGGGTGGCCCAGACACTCAAGAAAGGAGAAGTTTTCCTGTATGAGATTGGAGGAAATATTGGTAAGCACAATTTCATTCTATGTGGTGATGTTGCCAATAGTTGATATTTATGTCTGTAGAAGAAAACTGTTGCTA
This sequence comes from Rhabdomys pumilio, assembly GCA_030674055.1. Lineage (NCBI taxonomy): Eukaryota > Metazoa > Chordata > Mammalia > Rodentia > Muridae > Rhabdomys > Rhabdomys pumilio. The sequence continues at coordinate 7,427,364 of JANHMN010000003.1, read as the reverse complement.
TATTCGAAAGCCATCATAGCAAGCCATAAACAGTTGCTGGTTGGTATGGGTCTGCTAAGTGGACTGACTGTTCTTCCTGGGGATTCTTTTTGAGCTCCTTCTGTTTACAAAGTCATTCGAACTCACCCTTTGTACATCTGACTGTTCCTTTCACAGTTAGATCTTGGAAATTAGTGTCACTTCTTGGCTGGATTAAAAATGACTGCTATGTTTAATAAAGGTGGGGATGGTTTTAATGAAGCATGTAAAGTCCATCACACAAAGCCTTTTCCGCATCTTAATTTAATTTGATTCTGATATTTAGAGAATGACTAGACTACTCAATTGGCTTTTTCAATGCCCGGGCTAGTGCTTTGAATGTTGTCATGAGGAACCAGGATGGGAGAGTGATAAAGACTTAGAAATCTAAGCTCTTGAGCCATTGCTATTCTGATTGTGCCCGCTGTGTTAACTGACAGCACATCTCCTTCACAGGGGAACGTTGCCTCGAAGACGATACATACATGAAGGACTTGTACCAACTGAACCCGAATGCCGAGTGGGTCATAAAATCCAAGCTGCTGTAGACAACTATCCCGAGGACATGTCATCATTCTTGCTGTGTCAAGAGTGTGAATAAAAGTAGCAGGTTTCTTAACTATTCAGCTGTACCCAATTATTACAAAGTGACACCCTCAAGCCTTAAAATTATAGATTTTTTTGTGACTTCCACAATTGTTAATTATTTTTATTGTTATTAGAAAACAAATATTTTTGAAGTAAGGGAAAAGGGGGCTTGTGGGCTGTTTATACACACTTAAAAGTGTGTTCACATGTGACAGTTCCCTTTTGTATGAAATAATTTCTCTACCACTTTTTTTTTTCTTTATGGTACTAGGTATTGAACAAGAACTTTGCTCATAGTTGGCAAGTGCGTTAGGACACCTAGTGACAGCCCCCAACAAATTAAATACTCTGTACTAATAGATTTACTAATAGAGTTTTGGGTTAATTACATTTTAAGAATGTTGTCTTCCCTTTCTTACCTCTACCCATTTACTTTCCCTTAATAAAATTTGCTTTTTAACCAGAAAGAGATAGTTAATAGCAGGTATGGAAAGCTATGATGGCAAAGATAACTCAGCAGTATTCTTGTTACCACCAGATGCTAGTACTCATGGCTTGGAATCATTGGTCTATACAATGCAGGCAGTTACTTCTTGAGCTTATCAATCTTATGTGCACAAAGCTGTATTCATCGTCACGACCTAGACTGCCAGGACCTTCCAGTTATCACCAAAGTATTAAATGCTTAAACACTCAGGAGAAATAATATCGAGCCACAAGGACTAACTGAGTCACCTATGACCACAAAGGGAAAAGCTGTTTGTGTGTACAACACTTTTTCAGATGGAATCTGAAGAAGTCACATATCAAGTTACTTGGTAACATTATACAAACCATAATAGTACAGCCTGGAACCATTGGAGAATGCATTGTAAAATGCCACTTTTCCTCTTGCCAGAATGAGTCTACAGGGTGTGACAATCATTTATGTGAACAAGGTTTTTGCCCATGTGTATATTTTAAAGAATCTGAGTTAGTTTGTTAAGATGCTGTTATTATCCCCAGGGCTTTTTGTGCACAGACATACTGTGACAGAACACGGACCTCTGCTGTAAATAAGAGGAATGAAATAAGAGCAAGGTTAACTATTTTATAAGGATAGAGTGCCAGTGACAAAAGGTGGCATGTGTGGATGAGGCACCAATATGTCGGTGACACTGTTCATAGTTTTTTAGGAGAAGCTGTGCATCCTCAGAAGCCCTTGATGACGCTCTAGGAAGGAAAATGCTGTTCATGAAAACAGGGGAGTGTTGAGCATACAATGAGGAGAGTTGCCTGTGGATGGATGGGCCCTTTGGTAGCACCACGGACGGGTGCTTCGGTAACGCCATGGGGATTTGTGCCATTGCTTTTTGTATTTAAAGAAATTTTATAATTAAATGACTTTTTTTAAAACTATCTTCTCTTGGAATTATTACTTTTATACAGGTGTATATTCATGAGTCTATGTTTGTTTAAATTATTTTAATTATTGGTCTATTTTCAATGTAATTAAGTCCTTTTTACTACTGTTCTTTATTGGTTCTATGCTCCTGTGTAGTTTTTAACTTCAGAAGGCATGTGAGAGAAACTTATTTTCTGTTTTAGGTTTCTTCCCTTGCACCCCCTTACATAAATATCTATCCTTTAGGGCTTTCAAAATATATGTTAGTCTATTTTTTATTGTAAGAGTATATTTATTTCCTGTTTTAACAAATTTTTATTTATGATTTATTGTTCAATGCAAACAATGAACAATTCTGAAGAAAAAAATATGTGCCTGAAACAGTTAGGGCTCTTCAGACAAAAGGCCAAGAGTCAGGACAGTGATGTAAAGAAACATTTCTAGAACATATGTCAAATATTTGTTAGCAGACGGCCTGCCTGCCTGGGTGGGCTGGAAGGAGAGCTCCCCGGCTCTGATGGGGAAAATGCTTTGAAAGGCTGTTTTATTCTCAGCCATTCCTAGAACTCATGGTCTAAATTCACTGGCACTGAACGCATATGAAAAAACATACATACATATACACATGTCATATACATAATGCAATATATGTACACACGTACACATGATGCAATATATACACATCTACTTCATAAATATATATCGCATATATTATATATTATATATATTATATATATTATATATATATATATATATGAAGTACATGTGCTTCTATTTGGTATATGTCTGGCCATTAATGCAAATGACTTTACTGTGAGTTTTTTTTTTTTATATCTATTAAGTTTTAATTTTCAATGAACATCTATTTGGCTAAGGAAGAGACCGTAATGTGAAAACAAACACATTTGCTTTGAGTCTCAGATCTTTTTGAGTTCTTGCTGATAAAACTCTGAGAGTCGGTGTTTACCCCATCCTGTCAGTTGGACTTCCTGTTCCCATAGTCCTTCTCTTGCTTTCCTGCTTGGCCACCTCACTCATTGGCATAATCCTTTAAGATAATTCTAGTCCTTGTTATTGCTTTCACTTGTATAACCTTGACTTAGTTATGGGAGATTGATATAAATTCCTTGTTGACCATCTCTGGGAAAAGTCCATTATTGTTTTCTCAAGTTTGTAGAACTGGTTTACACTTTGTGGTTGTCCTGATTTCCCACCTGCTTGTCAGTAGGTGGCAGTATTGGGCAGAGATTCCTTGAATCCAAAGAAAGACGTTTTTAGACTTGAATAGGAGTTCATACATATTATGCTGCGACTCAGTGCCAGGCACCTACAGCAGTAAGATGATAACACTGTGGGGCTCTGTTTGAGTTACTCATTCAGAGATTGTAAATGATAATTAACATCACAGGGTGTGTGCGAGTGACTGTGTGCATGTGTGTGTGTGTTTAATGAATTTGTCTGCTTTAGTCCTTAATCTATTGTATGAATATGTGATATGTATATCAGGCACAGAATTAAACTTTCAGTAATGTCTTGTTTAAGCAAAAGTGTTGTGAGGCAAACCAGAAGGATATGGGTAAGAAGCTCAGTAATAGGAGACCTCTGTTTCTATCTGTCTTAGTATGTTTCTTCATTCAACAAGTAATTATTAGACGTATGTAAGTATGTATGTATGTATGTATGTATGTATGTATGTATGTATGTATGTAAGCGTGTGTGAAGTAGGCTGTGGCCTTGGAATTCCTCAATAGACAAAATAATCACAGGCATTGATCTAGTAGAGTCACATTTTAATAATGGAGACAAGTAATGAATTAAACACAAGTAACAAGTGACTAGAGCTACAGAGTATAAAGAAAGGTGCTGAGGACAGCAGGGGTATAAAGAGACGAAGGGGTCAGTCAGCCGAGGATGAAGACCTGAAACGAGTGCTCTCCTTGAATAGTTACAACTAAACAAAGACTTGGACAAAGAGCAGATTTTTTTTGTGTGAATATTTAGAATGATATTTTAAACAAAGGGAACATTTAGGACCAAAGTCCGCCATAGGAATGTGCTTTGTCAACACTGTGGCTGGAGTGGACTCAGGGCCAGAGAAAGAAAGCAAAGGTCAGAGAGGGAAATGTAAAGGCAGTTCCAAGATCATGAATCCTGGGTTAGGAGGGTGGTAATTTACTGCTCATGTCAGAACAGTCATTCAGAACACACTATTGGCAAAAGTGATAGCTGTGAAGAAATGACACTCTGCTCGGTGAAGGCAGAGCCTTCGGGGTTTATTCCAGGAGACAAGAATGTTCAATCTCGAGAGTTTTAGCTTGGCTCTTTGTAGGGTGGAGTCTGGATTAAATGCGCTCTTGGCTGAAGTCAAGAGAAAGAGAGTGTGGATTTTTAGATAGAAAATAGGAAATGGGGCCCTAAAACTTCCTGATGTTGAAGTCTAGGAAATGAATGAATGAAACAAAAAAGTATGAGAAAGAAACGCCCCCTGAAGTGAGAGATTATAGTATATGCGAAATCACAGAAAGGCACCAAAGTCCTATCAGATCCTCCTTGTAGCTCCAGTGAGTTAGGATTGCTAGATCATAGGATTTCCCTCTGTTGATCTTGATGGTAGTTGAAAGTATTAAGAGTGATTATAGCTGAGCTACGTTCCCATAAGGTGTTCTGCTTCTGCATCCTGTAAGTGGCACTGGCTTCAGGGGGAGGCCTTCTGGTCTAGTTGAGGTTTTGAAGTTTATTTACTGTTTTGAGGAAAGCTGTCATAGGTGCAGCAGACAATATGGACTATTTTAGTGTGACTTTGGGCACATTTCTTACCTGAGCTTCATTTTTTTTTGTTTTGTGTAACATTAATGGGAATATTCAATTTTTGGTAGCTTTTTAGAATCTTTCCGTGTCAAGAGCTTGGCAGCATACTTACCTGGTAACATGCAGTCAATAAATGACAGTATTTTGATTAGTGGTTATCAGAGCTGTGCCATGAGAATTCTCACAATATCATGCTAGTGATCTGTGTTTCCCCTCGACATAGAGCAAAGGTTCAATAGACTTATTAACACTAGATTAGAATCAACAAGAGAATCAGGGAATGGGGTAGCAGCTATATTGGGAAGAGTACAGTACTCACATCAGGAAATTCTCACAGTAACTCTTATGAATATTACTTTCTCCACATTAGGAATCACTTTCTACCTAGATACTTAAGGACTGTCCTTCTCCCCTTCATAGCACTCAAGGCTATAGGTCAAAGGCCAAACAGTTTCACTGGAAGACTGTAGTACCACATCTTTCCTTGAAGATTGGTGTCACTGTCCGTTGGATAGAACATCTTTTTTCTCCATTTCATATGAGCTCAGCGCACCACTGAAGGTGATTTGTTTCATTTACGATGAAGACTGCCAGAGGAGTAGAGTTCTCTTTCATCATGTCAGACCTGGAAGCACAGGGATAAAGCAAACCTAAACCTTATTTATTTTATTTTACTATTTTATTTTATTTGTATTTGCTATGACTAGGAGGACACGGCATCTTGTGTCAGCTGTTCCCGTTGACTAAGGTCCCAATTTATTCTCCTGGGCCTTTCTCCTGGGCTTCCTCCATAGGCTTTCTTTGGCCTATGGCCTCTCAAATTCTATACTTAATACACAATAGACATCATTTGCCTTCCACCTTTACTGGCCCCTCAACCTGGATCTGGACTTGGCATCACTTTCTCTTTTCACTGTGACAAGTATTGTGTGGAACAGCCTACCTCTCTGATCAGAAGGATATGAGAGGAAACAAAGAACCCTTTCCCTGTTATAACCATTTCCTTAACTCTTTAAGGTTTATTTGGAGGAGACTCTCAGGTTATTTTCACATACATCTGCACTTAGTATGAGTGAAAGCACTTGGCTGCCAGGATAGACACTTGAGGTGCTTGTACCTGAAGTTAAGACTGGCTTTGTCTAGAAAGGCTTTCATCCTAAGCTTCTAAGTCTCTATTTCTCAACTAAAGCAGCTCAGATATACTTCAGGAAGAGCTTCCACTCCTGTTTATTCTGTTTTTGATGTCTAGACCCGACTGCCTCTCAGCTGTTCAGCTCTGTGTCTTGCATTTCCTATAAACCTTATAAAATGTCCTCTCTGCTTAGGTCACCTTCTCCTGCAACCAGGAATGACTGAGAACAAGGCTACCCCTTATAGAGAGTCATAAGGAGAATGATCCTGGCATAATTCTTACAAGTTCTTCAGTTAACATTTACTTTTTTTCTCACCTTCCTGTAGCCAGGCTACAGGTACAAAAAGGTGTGTGTGTGTGTGTGTGTGTGTGTGTGTGTGTGTGTGTGTGTGTGCGCGTGTGCGTGTGCATGTGCGTGTGCATGTGTGTGTGTGCATGTAGGGGAATCTTGGGTATCTTACCTTTGCCTGCTTGTATCATGTAGTTTTGAAAAAAAAAAAAAAGGTCCAGGAACATGAGTCAGATACAATACATTTTGTTTGGTACAAGAATCTTAAAACATGTCACAGGTTATGCTTCATTTATTCTCATGCTTGTCTTTATGCTGAGAAGGAAGAAACTGTCATGATTTATTCTACTTTCTTATTTACTTTGGCCCCTAGAATTGAACTCAGGGTATTGTGCATGTTATACTATAATGCTAAGAAACATGCACGTTTTATGATCTTATCTATGTATTAATTAATTAGAGATGAAGGTTACACTGTGTATCCCATGCTGTTTTGAGCTCAGGTTTTTTTCTGCCTCAACCTCTAGAAAGAAACATGTTGGATTCTGAAGCATAAAGAATTAAGGAATTATTAGGTGAACCAGATAATGCCTAAGGTGCTTATTTCTTTAGACAGTATTCCAAACAGTGTTACTGGTTAAGAAAGAAATATGGCTGTCATGGTTTCCCTTCTGCCATTCATTTCTTCCTGCATACATTTTGATGTTTACTATATTTTATACTGTGGTCATGTTGTGGTAATATAAAAAGCAATTGCATGATACATTTCCACAGGGAAATTAGGCTTAGACTTGTGGATTGGAGCCATGGTGAATGTATTCTTTACAAATAGACTCTGCTTTGATGAAGGCAGATGCATGTATAACTAACTGTAGGATAAAATACAGTGAGAACTTAAAGAGGGTGATAGCAGCTGCCTAAGTGATAACAGGGACATGAGTGTATAAGCTGCCAAACCATTTATAATAGGAAATATTAGATCGGGTCCAAAAGAATGAGGCTCAGAATTAGACCTGGTACAGTGGATAGTGAGAGTGAGGAAGGATGATGGAATCAAGAGTCTGGGGGATTCCACAGGTGCCAGGAGAGACAGGGCAGGTTACTAAATAATATGCAAAAAAATTCAAACGACCCTGAGAATGAAGGATGCTGATTTTCAACCAATCTCAATCTCAATCGAGTGAGATACTGATTGGAAGATGAAAGGATTGAAAGATGGATGGATGGAGGGAGGGGGGAATAGAGAAAAAAGATGCAGAGAGAGAAAATAATGTGTGAAGCTTGAGGTGAGGGGTGGGCAAAAGCTGAAAAAGGTGGTATCTTTCAAGAAGTATTTTTTAAAAAATGTAAATTTAGATAATATATGCTGGATGCAGTAATAAAATTAAGTAATAAAATTTGCTTTGATGAAGGCAGATGCATGTATAACTAACTGTAAGATAAAATACAGTGAGAACTTAAAGAGAGGTGATTGATAGCACCAAGAGGCAGCTATGCACCATCTTGAAACCATAGTAATACTATGAGAGAAGTAAAACTCAGAGATGCCAAGGTTTCAACAAAGGAATCGACTGACTGTGCCAGATAACTTGGAAAACAGTAAGACCAGAATTGAGTTGGAAGTATTAGAGCTAGAATTCAGGATGAACCTTCTACCACAGGCGAAGGGTACTTGGGACTGAGTGGAACCCATGTCTTACTATGGAGCAAGATGAAGGTAGGAAGATAGGAACTTAGGTGTGATTCTTATATCATGCATAGTGGAAATGAAGCTCTTTGGGGGAGAATTCTCTGACATTTTGCGTATCTAAAAGATTTTCTAACATTTGAATGGGCTGTATCTCTACATTTAGTTAATTTAAATTTTTTGATGAAGTCCTCCTCTCCAAAATGGTACTTAAAGTAACATTTTATTAAGAAGATGATGTATCTTATAGCCCTAACTATATAGTGGAGATGGCCTTGACTCTCAAAACCTCTTGTCTCCATCTCCCGAGTTGTGTGAGTGTAGGTGTGGACCACTGTGCTGGGTTCATGTGGTGCTGGTGAAGCAAGGCTTAGCTTATGCCAGAGACGCACTCTTCCAACTAAACCACATCCATAACACCCAAATAATTACCTTTTGAAAAAAAATTGACTGTGCCAAATATAAGAATTATCTCCAGGATTTAGCCAAATCTTAAGAGATCACTCATTTATATTTGACTTTCATGACATTTTACATTTAAGTGGCTTTCCAAGTTTAAATTAAATGGTTCTAAAAAGTGTGCTTATTTGGAAGTTGGTCTTTAGTAAGGGTGGATCACACAGATGCACTAAAGCGTATCCATGTTAGTAACTCTCTATACTGGGGGCAAACAGCGTAATGGAGAAGAGGACAGAGGGATGAGGAGGCAAAGGAGAGAGACTAACCCAAATATGTATGAAAACCCACAGGGAAACATCATACTTTGTAAGCAAATAAAAATAATAATAAAAATTTAAATTGGAAAAAAACATCCCTCATTGGAGTTTCTGTTCTCACTGTGTTCAGTGTCTCTATATTGTACTAAGGGTTGTTTCTTGGCACACATTAGTTTATTTACACTAGGTAAATTTTGGGTGCCACTCCAAACACGGATGAAAACAAGTGTTCTACAAAGCTTTGGCCATGTTTAATGGTTGAAATGTAAACAGGGCACTAGATGTTCTAGAATTCTGTTCTTCAAATGTTTCTTCTTAACCTCCAACTATGATACATCACTGTATTAGTCAGAGTTTTCTAGAATAATAGAACTTACAGAATAAATTCATCCATCTATCTATCTATCTACCTATCTATCTATCTATCTATCTATCTATCTATCTATCATCTATATTTCTCTAGATAAATGAATAGATAGATAGATAGATAGATAGATAGATAGATAGATAGATAGATAGATGGATGGATATGGGTTTATTAGAATGACTTACAGACTATGGTCCAGCTAATCCAACAGTAGCTGCCTCTGAATGGAAGATACAAGAAATATAATAGTTGTTCACTCCACAAGGTTGGGTGTCTCAGCTGATCTTAGTATAAGCTTGAATCCTGAAGAAGTAGGATTTAATGCCAGTAAAGGAATGTAGAGTTAGTGACAAGGGAGGGGAGGCAAGAAGAAGAAATTACTTCTTTCATCTCTTTTATGTTGGCTTACAGCATAAAAAGGAGCCCAGATTAGAGATGTGTCTTCCCAGCTTAAAAGATCTGGATTAAAGTGTGTCTTCTCACCTCAAAGACCCAGAATAGAAGTGGCTCTTTTCACACCAAATTATTAAAAAAAAAAATCCCTCAGAGGTGTGCCCAGCTGTGTTGGGGATTTAGTTCATTCCAAATGTAGTTAAGTTGAAAAAACCACGAAATACCCATTTCAGTCACCTTGCAAACTTTTCAAAGAACAGCTAAACATTTTATTGTTAAGATGCTTCTTACACTTTCTAAAACTAACACTTTAATATATTTAATTTATATTTTATTATATTAATATATTTAATATTCAACACACCACAGTGATATAATAAAATGTTTTTAAATGTATGAAACTTAATAAAAATGCTTACATAATTCTTTTACTTGGAGTTTCATACTTCGTTGTATTAGAAGGTCATCCAAAAGTAATGCATTCCACTGTATGAAAATGTTATGTTTCTCTCTATCCAAAATAAATGTTGATGTCAATGAAACAAAAATGTGTCAAATTTTGATAATTACTCAAAATTTAAATTTTATCATAATCAAGTTATTACTGAATATTTTAAGTGTATTTTCCTCCAATTGCCACTGAGTAGACATTATTTAGTTATAACAAATCCAACATTTTATTTTCCTATATATGTATATATGTCAATATATGTATAAACACACAGAAGCCTTTTTACATGTGAATATAAACTGGAATAAGATACTATATAGTTACAGTAGTAGTACATAATTTTTTTTCAATCCTTTGAACATTCGTTATGTGACAGAAGTCATGGTGGTTAGATTACAGTTATTTGATTTACTAGTTTTGAAGATTGTATAATTTGAAGCAAAATGAATTTTGTAATGATTTGGTATCTGGATGTTATGGTCATGCATTTTTTTCAGTTTCTAAAATGTATGCCATACAGTGATAACTAAGGGAAGAGAAAAGTATTTGAAGGTCTCATTGCATATATTGCCAAAGTATTAATTCATATTTCTATTAAGAGTGGTTGAGTGAGATGAAATGTTTCTCCAATATTTTTTTTATATTCATTAATTTCATGTTTAAAGAAATGATACTTTGCTGCTTTAAGTTACATTTTATGGATACTTAAGCTAATCACATCTCATATGTTTATTATAGTACATTCATAAAAGATGGTATCTTGGGCTAGAGAGATGGCTTAGTGACTGAGAACACTGGCTGTTCTTCTAGAGGTCCTGTGTTTAATTCCTAGCAACCACATTGTGGCTCACAACCATCTATAATGTGATCGGATGCCCTCTTCTGGCAAGCAGGTGTACATAGTAGGAAAAAAAAAAACTGCCGGGAATCGCAGTGTCTCTCACACCATGCTGTGTGTAGTTGGCTGAGAACACCCCGGGTTCCTCCAGCTTGAAGTTAGGCCTGGCTGTTCACCACGATTCCTCACAGTGCGGCCCCAACACATGAGGAAGTCTTTGGGTTTCTAAAACCGGTTTATTGGCATGTTGGATAGTGGATGGATCTGGATATGTGTTCCCCACAAAACCCAGGGCAGACCTGAGTTAAATAGGAAGGAAAAGAGGGGGGAGGGACTGGGGAGGAATGCTTAGTCTGCTCCACCCTCTAGCCTTCAGGTACCTTGTTAGCATGTAAATCTCTCTAGGGCCTGGGAACTGTTTGTCACACCCTCCACCTGTGTATATGACTGAAGGGTGAAGGTGGAATGGAGGTTAGACTTCATGACAGGAGCCTGGGTTCTGGGGGCACGGGCGAACCCACAACCCAAGAACCAGGACACCCTTCCATGGCCCAACAATACATGTAAATAGAACACTCATATACATAAGATAAATAAATCTTTTAAAAATGTTATCTAGTTATATTGTAGAGTGAAAAATTATAAAGACCATTTTATGGAATATATACAGGCTTTTTCTTTACACTAGACCTGAGCAAAAAGAATCCAGGTTCCAGAAAGCAGAACTAAATGTAAGATTTCAGGCCCGGATACATTCCAGGGAGAGCAACATTCCTCAAGCCTCAGGGGAGAAAACCCACCTACGGGTGGGGAAGGCCCAAAGCAGGAAGACACATTCCTGACCACAAAAAAAGATGCAAGTCATCTAGGTGGGGCTGGGAAGCTAGTAGCACCATGATGACAGGGCAAGTGACAGGGTAACAACTGAGAAATAGTTGGGCAGAGTGACAGGGCAACAACTGAGAAATAGTTGAACAAGTGACATGGCAAGACCACATTTTTGTGAGGAATGGGTGTGCAGAGTGCTTTCCACATGATCCCGTATTATTTAGGTTTGGGCTTTTCTGGAATGTTCCACTATTTTTATGTTATGTATCCTTGACAACCCCTCACCCCGCTTCCTACTCCCCTGGTTTGTGGTTTCCCCCTTTAAAAACCCTTCCCAGACTGACTGGCTTTGTCAATTCAACTCCTGCACGAGTGAGCTGAATTGACCTTGGCTAGCCAACTCTCCTCCCTAATAAACCTCTGCTGATTGCATCCAGGTATTGTGTCTTGCAAGTTTGTGGGTGGCCGTGACTTCCTGAGACTTGAGTAAGGGTCTCCCAAGTTTGAGGGTCTTCAATATGTTACTAATGGAGAAGCAAAAAAAAAATGTATTTGGGATGTTTAAATTTGTCCTGTCCATATAGTTAGTGAGTATTGGTGTGACAGAATATAGACCTAGCTATCACATGACTCAATGAATTTCTAATGTCAATGGCATCACAATTACTAGTATAGAGTATTTTCTCTGATTGGACTTTAAATATTTCATTTTCTTTATCTCTAAAATTGTATTTTGAAAAATGCTGGAGGCATTTTTTCAGTGAAAAGTACTTATTTAATGAAAATGTTAAGGAGTGAAAATGATTTCTCCAAATGTATTTTTAAAAGAACAAATACCCAGAATTATGGTATTTGGAAATGGGACTTTTAGTGGTAAAGATGGACAGAAGTGCTCAGGGAACATTGGGGAATTAGTGCGCTTGTCACATGACAAAAGAGTAGTCTCTCCATGTGAACGCACAAAGGAAAGGCTATCTACAGAGTAGGAGAGAGTAGTCCTCTTTGGCCAGAAGAGAGTCTGATCCAGGTCATGGACTGTCTATTTCCCATAAGAAATGTGCTAGTTATTTAAGCCACTCAGTCCATAATACTCTATTATGGTGGTGCTGTATTGAAAAGTCAGAAAGCTTCCTTAAAAAGTATGATGTCTGATCTTCAAATTTCCTCATCTGTAACTTTCTAAAAGGAGGCTTAAAATGCATGTGTATATTTGTGTGTGACTGCATGAAGTTTATGTCTGCCATGTGTGTTCAGGAGACTGGGGAGGCCAGAAGAGGGCATAAAATCTTTTGGAACTTGAGTTAAAGATGGCTGTGAGCCACCAGGTGGAAATTGAACTTGAGTCCTCTGTAATAGCAGTAAGTACTTTTAAAGACTGATAAACATTGAGACATCTCTCCAGCTTCATATTTTCTAACTTGATAGTAGTAATTGTTAGCAACATGAATTTTTTTCAGCCAATTTTCTTTCAACCTGAGACTGCCTTAAATCGCCTCTCCCCAAGTAAGTCAGATGATATTTCACCTGATCTATTAAAAAATATTCAAATAGGCTTGTGGACATAAACATGATACTGAAATTTTGACCACTGATGTGCGTGGACAAAGACTGTCTAGAGTAACCCTGTTATTTCACCTGTTATATCTCAAGCGTGAAAATGCAGACATTCAGAGAGAGGAGAAGTAGCCTGTTTTTCAGATATTAAAAATGTTTTCTAAAATGTTTACAACAAAATCTAGCTACAAATACAGTTTTAATGGAACCATAAATCATGTGGTTAGGGAGCTACCTATGCAATGAATACAGAAATGTAATTTTCCTTCTCAGAAATGTAATGATCATGATTTTAAAGATAGATATTAAAGGATCAATAGAAAAAAAATGAACTATAGGCCTAGTTTCTGGAGAGATAGTGTCCCATGGCAAGACCTGGGAAGTCTGCCAACCTTATCCCCATACTTCATTACACACATCTACCTGGTATGTTTTCCAAGTCCACAGCACCTTTTCTACATTTCCTGACTGTCCAACTTCCTGTACTGCTATAGCCTGCAGCTTCCTAGAATCCCACAGCAGATGCTATCCATGTCTTCTCCTACCACAATGAATTAGGACAAGAAATAAATTAGGAAATACATAAATAAATGGAAATTGAACATCCTGCTTCAAAATAGCCAAAGTTTCCTGAATTGAATGGAAACAAAGTATCACATAAATTGTATTATATACAGATATATCAAAAACAGTATTATAAGAAAAATTATAGTAGTGAATGTGTATATAAAAGAGGAAAGGTTAGAAATAATCAATGATGTGTTTTACAGACTTAGAAAATCAAATACTAATTAGGATAAGGAGATGTGATTTATGTGTTCCCCATTCACTCACAGTGAACTTAATAGCGGCGCTATTAAGTTCAACCTTCTTGGAGTGGGTGTGGCTCTGTTGGAGGTAGTGTATCACAGAGGGTGAGATTTCGGAAAATAAAGCCAGGTCCACTGGTTCACTCTCTCTTCCTGCTCTCTGCAGATCTAAATTTAGAACTCCTGATTCCATGCTGCTTCTTTTTTAGAACTCCTTCAGCATCATGTCTACCTGCATGCCTCCATGCTTCCTGCCATGATGATAATGGACTAACCCCATGAAATGTAAGCCATCCCCAATTAAATGCTTGCCTTTATAAGAGTTGCCAAGGTCATGGCATCTATTCACAACAATGAAACCCTAAGACGGAAAGTCAGCAAATTCCTGATTCTACTATTATTTCAACTGCCAATGTGCTACATAATATCTTTTTTTTTCTGGGGGGGGGTAATTATATTTACATTTCAGATTTTATCCCCTTACCCCACTTCCCCCCACCACCCAGAAACCTATCTCATCCCCCTTCCTCTTGCTTCTATGAGGCTGTGCCCCCACCTACCCCCTCCCCACTCCCATCTCCCCACCTCACATTTCACCCCACTTGGTATTCATCCTTCATGGGGACCAAGAATCTTCTCTCCCACCTCAGCCCGACAAGGCCATCCTCCCCTACATATACAGCTGGAGTCATGGGTCCCTCCCTATGTGCTCCCAGGCTGGTGGTTTAGACCCTGGGGAGCTCTGCTTGATTGGTATTGCTGCTCTCCTCATGGGGTCACAAACCCTTTCTGCTCCTTCAGTCTTCTTTCTAACTTCTCCATTGGAAAACCCTTGATCAGATCAGTGGTTAGCTGTGAGCATCGTCCTCTGAAAGTGTCAGTCTCTGGCAGACCTCTAAGGAGACAGCTATATCATGTTCTTGTCAGCATGCACTCCCAGCCATCCACATCAGTGTCTACCTTAGGTGACTGTACATGGATGGATACACAGGTGGAATGGTCTCCAGATGGCCCTTTCTTCAGTTTCTGTTCCACGTTTTGTTTCCATATTTGCTCCCTTGAGTATTTTTGCTACTCCTTCTAAGTAGGACTGAGGCATCCCCACTTGGTCTTCCTTCTTCATGAGCTTCATGTGGTCTGTGAGTTGAGACTTCGCTATTCCAAGCTTTTAGGCTAACATCCGCTTATCAGTGAGTAAATACCATGTGTGTTCTTTTGTGATTGGGTTAACTCAGGATGATAATTTCTAGTTTCATCAATTTACCTAAGAATTTCTCAAATTCATTATTTAATAGTTGAGTAATACTCCATTGTGTAAATGTACCACATTTTTTATATCCATTCCTCTGTTGAGAGACATCTGGGTTCTTTCCAGCTTCTGGCTATTATAAATAAGGCTGCTATGAACATAGTGGAGCATGTGTCCTGGTTATATGTTGGAGCATCTTCTGGGTATATGACCAGGAATGGTATAGCTGGATCCTCAGGTAATGCTATGTCCAGTTTTCTGAGGAACCACCAGACTGATTTCCAGAGTGGTTGTATCAACTTGCAATCCCACCAACAATGGAGGAGTGTTCCTATTTCTCCACATCCTCGCCAGCATCTACTATCACCTGAGTTTTTGATCTTAGCCATTCTGACTGGTGTGAGGTGGTATCTCAGGGTTGTTTTGATTTGCATTTCTCTGATGACTAAGGTTATTGAGCATTTCTTAAGGTGCTTCTCAGCCATTTGAGTTTCCTCTGTTGAGATTCTTTGTTTAGCTCTGTACCCCATTTTTAAATAGGATTATATGGTTGTCTGGAGTATAATTTCTTGAGTTCTTTGTATATCTTGGATATTAGCCCTCTATTGGATGTGGGATTGGTTAAGATCTTTTCCCAATCTGTTGGTTGCCGTTTTGTCTTATTGACAATGTCCTTTGCTTTACAGAAGCTTTGCAATTTTATGAGGTCCCATTTGTCAATTCTTGATCTTAGAGCATAAGACATTGGTATTCTGTTCAGGAACTTTTCCCCAGTGCCTAAGTATTCAAGGGTCTTCCCCACATTCTCTTCTATTTGTGTCAGTGTATCTGGTTTTAAGTGAAGGTCTTTTATCCACTTGGATTTGAGCTTTGTACAAGGGGATATGAGTGGATCGATTTGCATTTTTCTACATGTTGACCTCCAGTTGAACCAGCACCATTTGCTGAAAATGCTGTCCTTTTTCCACTGGATGGTTTTAGCTCCTTTGTCAAAGATCAAGTGTCCATAGGTATGTGGGCTCATTTCTGGGTCTTCAATTCTATTCCATTGATCTTCCTGCCTGTATCTGTACCAATACCATGCAGTTTTTATTACTATTGCCCTGTAGTACAGTTTGGGGTCAGGGATGGTGATTACCCCCAAAGTTCTTTTGTTGTTGAGAATAGTTCTCACTATCCTGGGTTTTTTGTTGTTCCAAATAAATTTGCAAATTGCTCTTTCTATCTCTATGAAGAATTGATTTGGAATTTTGATGGGGATTGCATTGAATCTATAGATTGCTTTTAGCAAGATGGCCATTTTTACTAAATTAATCTTGCCAATCCAGGAACATGGGAGATCTTTCCATCTTCTGAGGTCTTCTATTTCTTTCTTCAGAGACTTGAAGTTCTTGTCATACAGATCTTTTACTTGCTTGGTTAGATTCACTCCAAGGTATTTTATATTGTTTGTAACTATTATGAAGGGTATCATTTCCCTAATTTCTTTCTCAGCCTGTTTATCCTTTGAATAGAGGAAGGCTACAGATTTATTTGAGTTGATTTTATATCCAGCCACTTTGCTGAAGTTGTTTATCAGGGTTAGGAGTTCTCTGGTGGAAGTTTTAGGGTCACTTAAGTATACTATCATATCATCTGTAAATAGTGAAATTTTGACTTCTTCCTTTCCTATTTGTATCCCTTTGACTTCCTTTTGTTGTCTAATTGCCCTGGCTAGGACTTCCAGTACTATACTGAATAGGTAGGATGAAAGTAGGCAGCCTTGTCTAGTCCCTGATTGCTTCCAGTTTCTCTCCATTTCATTTGATATTGGCTACTGGCTTGCTGTATATTGATTTTACTATGTTTAGGTATGGACCTTAAATTCCTGATCTTTCCAAGACTTTTAACATGAAGGGATGTTGAATTTTGTCAAATGCTTTCTCAGCATCTAGTGAGATGATCATGTGGTTTTTTTCTTTGAGTTTATTTATGTAGTGGATTACATTGATGGATTTCCGAATATTGAATCATTCCTGCATTCCTGGGATAAAGCCTACTTGATCATGATGGATGATTGTTTTGATGTGTTCTTGGATTCAGTTTGCGAGAATTTTATTGAGTAATTTTGCATCAATATTCATAAGAGAGATTGGTCTGTAGTTTTCTTTCTTTGTTGGGTCTTTGTGAGGTTTAGATATGAGCATAATTGTAGCTTCATAAAACAAATTGAGTATTGTTCCTTCTGTTTCTATTCTGTGGAATAGTTTGAAGAAAATTTGTATTAGGTCTTCCTTGAAGGTCTGATAGAATTCTGTACTGGTCCTGTACTTTTTTTGTTGGGGAGACTTTTAATGACTGCTTCTATTTCTTTAGGGGTTCTGGGACTGTTTAGATGGTTCATCTGCTTCTGATTTAATTTTGATACTTGGTATCTGTCTAGAAAATTGTCCATTTCATCCAGATTTCCCAATTTTGTTGACTATAGGCCTTTGTAGTAGGATCTGATGATTTTTTTAAATTTCCTCAGTTTCTGTTGTTATGTCTCCCTTTTCAGTTCTGATTTTAATTTGAGTACTGTCTCTGTGCCCTTTGGTTAGTCTTGTTAAGGGTTTGTTTATCTTGTTGATTTTCTCAAAGACCCAGCTCCTGGTTTTGTTATTTTGTATAGTTCTTTCTGTTTCTACTTGGTTGATTTCAGCTCTGAATTTGATTATTTCCTGCCGCCTACTCCTCTTGGGTGCATTAGTTTCTTTTTGTTCTAAAGCTTTCAGGTGTGCTGTCAAGTTGTTAGTGTATGCTCTTTCCAGTTTCTTTTTGTGGGCACTTAGAGCTATGAGTTTTCCTCTTAGCACTGCTTTCATGGAGTCTCACAAATTTTGGTATGATGTGTCCTCATTTTCATTAAATTCTAAAAGTCTTTAATTTCTTTCTTTATTTCTTCCTTGACCAAGTCATCATTGAATAGAGCTTTGTTCAGTTTCCACGTGTATGTGGGCTTTCCATTGTTTTTGTCCATATTAAAGACGAGTCTTAGTCCATGGTGGTCTGATAGGATACAAGGGATTATTTCAATCTTTTTGTATCTGTTGAGGCTTGGTTTGTGACCAATTATATGGTCTATTTTGGAGAAGGTACCATGAGATTCTGAGAAAAAGTTATATTCTTTTGTTTTAGGATGAAATGTTCTATAGATATCAGTTAAGTCCAATTGCTTCATAACTTCTGTTAGTTTCATTGTGTCTTGGTTTAGTTTTTGTTTCCATGATCTGTCCATTGCTGAGAGTGGGGTGTTGAAATCTCCCTCTATTATTGTGTTAGGTGCAATGTATGCTTTAAGCTTTAGTAAAGTTTCTTTTACGTATATGGGTGCCCTTGCATTTGGGGCATAGATGTTCAGAATAGAGAGTTTCTCTTGGTACATTTTTCCTTTGATGAATATGAAGTATCCTTCCTTATTTTTTTTTTTTGATTACTTTTGGTTGAAAATTGATTTTATTTGGTATTAGAATTGCTATTCCAGCTTGTTTCTTGGGACCATTTGCTTGGAAGATTGTTTTCTATCCTTTTACTCTGAGGTAGTGTCTGTCTTTTTCACAGAGGTGAATTTCCTGTATGCAGCAAAATACTGGGTTGTGTTTATGTATCCAGACTGATAGTCTATGTCTTTTTATTGGAGAATTGAGTCCATTGAATTAAGAGATATTAAGGAAAATGAATGTTGCTTCCTGTTATTTTTGTTATTGGCGGTGGAGTTATGTTTGTGTAGGGGTCTTCTTTTAGGGTTGTTGGAAGATTACTTTCTTGCTTTTTCTAGGTTGTAGTTTCCCTCCTTGTGTTGGAGTTTTCCACCAATTATCCTTTGAATTGGTGGACTTGTAGTAAGATATTGTGTAAATTTGATTTTGTCATGGAATATCTTGGTTTCTCCAACAATATTGATTGAGAGTTTTGTTGGGTATAGTAGTCTGGGCTCTCATTTGTGTTCTCTTAGGTTATGTATGCTATCAGTCCAGGATCGTCTGGCTTTTATAGTCTCTGGTGAGAATGGTGTAATTCTTATAGGTCTGCCTTTATATGTTACTTTACCTTTTTCTTTTACTGCTTTTAGTATTTTTTCTTTGTTTTGTACATTTGTTGTTTTGATTATTATGTGGCGGGAGTTATTTCTTTTCTGGTCTAAACTATTTGGAGTTCTGTAGGCTTCTTGTATATTTATGGGCATCTCTTTCTGTAGGTTAGGAAAGTTTTCCTCTATAATTTTGTTGAAGATATTTACTGGCCCTTTAAGTTGGGAGTCTTTACCCTCATCTATACCTATTATCCTTAGGTTTGGTCTTCTCATTGTGTCTTGGATTTCCTGGATGTTTTGGGTTAGTAACTTTTTGTAGTTTGCATTTTCTTTGACAGTTGTGTCAATGTTTTCCATAGAATCTTCTGCACATGAGATTCTCTCTTCTATCTCTTGTATTCTGTTGGTGATACTTGTGTCTATGACTCCTGATCTCTTTCCTAGGTTTTCTATCTTCAGGGTAGTCTCCCTTTGTGATTTCTTAATTGTTTCTACTTCTATTTTTAGATCTTGGATGGTTTTGTTTAATTCCTCCACCTGTTTGGTTGTGTTTTCTTGCAATTCTTTAAGGGATTTTTGTGTTTTCTCTTTAGGGGCTTCTACCTGTCTACCTGTGTTCTCCTTAAATTCTTTGAGAGTGTTATTTATGTCCTTCTTAAAGTCCTCTATCAT
Organism: Rhabdomys pumilio; assembly: GCA_030674055.1. Classification (NCBI taxonomy): domain Eukaryota; kingdom Metazoa; phylum Chordata; class Mammalia; order Rodentia; family Muridae; genus Rhabdomys; species Rhabdomys pumilio. The sequence continues at coordinate 7,407,530 of JANHMN010000003.1, read as the reverse complement.
CGTCATGAGAAGTGATTTTAATTGTGAATCTTGCTTTTCCGGTGTGATGGTATGTTCAGGGCTTGCTATGATGGGGAACTGGGTTCTGATGATGCCATGTAACTTTGTATTCTGTTGCTTACGTTCTTGTGCTTGCCTTTTGCCATCTGGTTAACTCTAGTGCTACCTGTACTCACTGTCTCCAACTGGAGCCTGCCTTTCCAGTTTTCTTGCTTGTGTCTGATCTCCTCAGGGTCCAGATGTCTCTGTGATCTTTTAATCCTGAGCTCCAGCTACACTGAGTATAGTGGTTCCTCTAGAATATCTCAGGATATGGTGTCTCCAGGGTAGCAGACCAGCTAGGTGTCTGCTATTCTGGGTGCAGTGTCTCCTCTAGGATGTCTCAGGATAAGGTGTCCACTGCTGTGAGTGCAGTGGCTCCTCTAAGATGTCTCGGGATATGTTGTCTGTCGCTCTGAGTTCAGTTGTTCCTCTGCCGCTCTGGGTTTAGTGGTACCTCTGCTGCTCTGAGTTCAGTGGACCCTCTAGGATGTCTCGGGTTCTGGTGTCCACACAGGAGCAGACCAGGCAGTGGTCTGTGCCAGGCCTCAGATCTGAGAGAGGGGCAGAAGGGGTGTGGTTTGGGTGTCTGCTGGAATCTGAGCACTCCCTGCACCCAGCTATGGGCATAGGGCTGTGTGTGGGTGTTCTTACCTATCGCTCTAGGTTCAGTGGACCCTCTAGGATGTCTCAGGGTCTGGTGTCCACACAGGAGCAGACCAGGTGGGGGTCTGTGCCAGGCACTACATCATATCTTAAACCTCATTTATAAATGCTTTCCTAAAGAAGGGAAATGACCAAATATCTAAAAACATTTAGCAGAAGTTATAAGGAAATGTAAGTTAAAACACTGAGACATTACTGAATACTTTCTGGGATCTCAGACATGCATAGCCAAACTGGCCAAGAGAAACTTTGTTGCTTGTCTTTGCAGCATGTGTTACAGTTAAATGAACGGGGAGAGAAAAATCCTGGTTCTACCAGCTGCTGCAGCCCCAAACTTGAACCAGCATCAGAACAGTAGAGAGGGACACTGGGATTCCAGCTATCACCTCTCGTCTATTCTGTATGTGACTCAGGGCTGCTCCAGAGCTGGGTGTAAGTGACAGAGCAAAGTCATAGCTCCCACATCACTTTGCTCACTGCTGTGTGAAGGTCTGTACTGCTGCTAAGTTGAAAATGTGTTTCTATCCCTTTATTGCTGCTGGAGATGCCAGTGCCAGAGGCCCTAAGAAGTAGGAGGGTTAGCTAGCATCAGTAACATCAAAGGAAGTCTCCATTATCTCATGGGGCTACTACTCAGGATCGTGCTGGTAAGTAAAGAGTGAGCCACCAATGTTGTCTGGTCCACTCTTGCACAGCTCATGTTACAGAGGTCCTCTGACTACCACAGTGCTCAGTGTGCCTAAAGTCATTGATCATAGCCAAGCAACTTGTGAGGAAACTATATTACCATGCTGATCAAAAAATGAAGCCAACATTTTGTACCTGTACAAAACAGCTGCCCATTAATGTCATCCCGTGAAAGGGACTATGCTAACTGATTTAATAGATGTCCAAATCTGAACATTAACATAAAGTGTGAAACTGCAGGGAAGAGGATGCCTCTGAAGAATACAAAAATGCTCTAGCAACAGACCACAAAGCAATGGTTGTGAAGAAAATGCCCAGAGAAGCGTGTAGGAGTTCAGTGATAGCAATTATTGATGGACCAGCAGGGAGACGTGCTTGTGGTCAAGGCTGACGATCTGCATTCAGTCCCCAAGTTCCACAAGGTGGAGTAACGAACAGATCCCAAAGGTTTGTCCTCTCTCCTCCACATGAGTTATTTCTCTCACACAAATAATTATTTAAAAGAAATCTCAGCGAGATCCTAGAATACAGGTGGACAGTTAAATGGCATTTGAAAGACCATGTCAGATAGGAATAAAAATTTCAGCAAGGACATACAAACAAAACCATCCCAGAATATAATCTGTTGAAAGCTATGGCAGAGGACTAAATGGGGAAAAGACTACTTAAGCTTAGAAGTCTTTAAATGCATTAGATCACACACACACACATACACACACACACACACACACACACACACACACACACACGAGGGGGTGGGAGGGAGACAGCACATTTCAGAGTTTTCAAACAATTGGATAAATATGCATGTTTCTGAAATGCCCAATAGAGAAAAGAAGAATGATAGACCATGGAAAGCATTCAATAAAATAATAAGAGAAGATGATGAGTCATATTCAAAGTCACATAAACATATCTGTCCATGGGCAGATATGACCCCAAATGGTCATAAAAATTTTGTCATAGCATATTATATTTAACTGTATAATACTAAAGTTATAAAATCTACAAAAAAGAAAGGAGCAAGTCACATTTAAAGATATTTCTTGACAATCCTGCTGAGGTGTCATAAGAAATCTTTTTAGTTAGTAGGGAAGGTAATTATGTGTTTCAATTTCTGAAAAAAAAAATGCCAACCAAGAATACTGTACTCAAAGACATTATTCAGAAATGAGGGCCAGAATATAGATGTTAAAGACATACAAAAATGAACGAATTCATAATGTAGACCTGCCTTATAAAATATGCTTTTTAAGAAAGTCCAACATCCAAGAATGAGGAAGACATCTAGTAAGAAGCCAGCATGGGGAACTTAAGTCTCACAGGAAGAGCAGATGCAAGAAAGAGGGAAATAGATCAAATAGTTCAATACACCACACCATTAGATACAAACAAGAAAAAATATTAAAAATAACTGGAAAGTCATCAAGGAGGTAAGGTATAAGTTCTTATCATAAATAAGAATCTTAATTATAAATGAACAATCTCTGATTAAAAGATTCAAACTGGGGTTGGGGAAACATCTGAGTTGGTAAAATGCTTTCTATGCAACCAAGAGGACCTGAGTTCAGATTCCTAGTACCCACAAGTGGCCGAGCACAGTGTTACATATTTGTATCTCCAGTGGGGAGCGAATTTTAGGGGAGGCAGGGACAGGAGGATTTTTGAAGATTTTTGGCTAGCCAGCCTAGCAGTAGAGGTGAGCTCCAAGTTGGTGAGAGATTCTATTTCAAAAAATAAAATAGAAAGCAATAGAGGAAGACACCTGACTTCTGGCTGGGGTTTTCACACACATGCATGGGCACATATGCATATATATTCATAGACATATGTGCATACATGTAGACAGAGATGATGCAAACTGACTGAATGGAATAAGAACCCAGCATATTGGGTGGGCATCTTTATGTTGGGTCAGGACATGGAGGCCAATACTGAGTGAAGAACGAGCAAGGAGAGAGAAAGAGTAAAGAATAAAAGATAAAGGATGATTGAAAAATACATAGGGAAACTGATTGTGGCAAGCACAAGATTTATAAAGGATAAAGCCAGTTGATATTCTAGCCTGGAGGGAAGAGAGGCTCATGAGGAGAGGATACTATTATTTTATGTTTATTTAAAACACAAAAGTATGTATGTATGTATGTATGTATGTATGTATGTATGTATGTATGTATCAATAACAATAAAATGCCATAAAGTTGAAAGGGAGTAAAAGAGAAAATTTCAAGAGTTGCAGGGTGGGAAACTGTGGAGTAGAAATTATATAAATACAGAACTCACATATGAAATTTTCAAAAACAGTATTGAGAGACAACCAGCAAAATCAACTTGACTCACCAGTGAAGACACAGGGTAGACACAATATTATTATACTAAAATGACACAGTATCAATACCCTAAATCTGTATTTCTGTGCCTATAGATTAGTACAGTCCTCAGTCCTCATTGGAGGAGTCTGTGTGTGCAGTGAGTGACAGTTAACCCAGAAATTTGTAACTGATTAAAGTGTAGGGAGTAAGAATCGGTGATCAGCACAAATGTGACACCTATATAACACTACACTTCTTCCCCAGGCTCCAAGACCAGCCATGAAGAGGTGTGGAAAAATGATAAGAAGAGTGAGAGTGGGATGAATCAGAGTCTTGTGGACACAGCTGAGTGGCTGCAATCACGGTCACACAGCACCTAAGGTGGACTGAGCAAGATCTATAAAGGATCAAGCCAGTCAATATTCTACCTTGGAGGGAGAAGAGGGTCAGGAACCCCTACTCCTGGCTGAGGACCTATTGACAGCTGATGGCTTTTGTGTGTGTGTCCCTTGCTCTTTAAAGAAATTGACCATGCTCCAGTGGATTGTCTCATAGCCACGACTGTATGTGTAGCACAAATCGGACTTGGTCTTATTGGCAAGTGTGTGTGTGTGTGTGTGTGTGTGTGTGTGTTGGTCATGATGATGCATAACTTTAAAACAGGGTGATTTCTATGACTTAGAGGTTATCTTGTTGTTTATGAGAGTTCCAGCAACACAGATATCAAATGGACTTAACAGACATTTAAAGAGAATCATATCAAACATCTTCTGACTACACATTCTTCTCAGAAACCTCTGGAACTTTCTCTACAGCAAAACATGCATGGGCCATAAAACAAGCCTTTTATTTTTACATGTGTCTCTGTGTTTGTGTTATGTTTGTGTGAATATTCTTACTTCCATGGGTGTTTAGTACATGTGTATGTTCATGTAGAAGCTCAAGATTGATGTTAGTGTCTTCCTTAGTCATTCTGTGTCTTATTCTTTGAGGCCAGAGCTTGCAATTCAGCTAGCCTGTTTGTCCACCAGCTTGCTCTGGGAGCCCCCGTGTCTGCCTTTTATGTAATGGGAGCTCATGTGGGCCATCACACATAACCAGCACACACAGTGAGCTCTTTAGTCACTGGGCCATCTCACAATGCAAGCAAGTCTAACCTCATCTGAAAACTGAAATCATACCCTGTACCTCTTCAGATCACAATAAAATAACAGTGGAAGTCAATACAGAAAAACCTTAGAAATTATGCCAGCTTATGAAGACTGAACAACACCTTTAAACAAAGGGTCACAGATGCAGTCAATGGCTAAATTATCAAAAATTTTAAAAACATATGAAAATAGAAACAGAACATTTACAGATTGTTGAGACAACAAGTGTAGCAGTTCTAACAATTTAAGTCAAATATACAGAAGGCAAAGAAAACCCAAATTTGTAGAGGGAAAGAAATACCAAATATCAGAGCAGAAATAAGCAGAGTAAAGAATATTAAATGTGTTTAAACAAGGAGCAGGTTCTTCTGAGATCATAAACAAAACGGATATACTTTCATCTAGGTTCACCAAGAAAGAAAGAACAGAGCAAGTGAATAAGATTAAAAATAGAAAAAAGGGAAAAAATAAACAATACCATATGTAGTTAAACAAGAGAAAGAAGCAAAATGAACACAAATAAACAGGAAGAATCCCAATTATCCTTGTCTGTCCGTGACATGGTTTTACAGTTAAAGACCCAGATGACTCCAGCAGAAGGTTATTTGAGCTAATTATCAATTATAGTAAAGGAGCAGGATAAAAAAATCAGCATAGAAAAACCAGTAGCTTTTCTATATGTTAGAATGAATCTGAATTTGCCAGAAACTGATCCCCTTCACAAATAGCCACAAGGAAATGCCCTACGAGTAAACTTAAGAAAGTAAAAGATCTGTACAATAAAAATAATATAATGAAATTCTTATATTAATTACTTTTATTGATGCTGTGACCAAATAATTGACAGGAGGCTATTTGATTCACAGTTTAGGTGCTGAGGTGTAGAGTGGGGAAAATATGGTGGCAAGAGCGAGAAGCATCTACAGTCAGGGAACAAGCATCCAGGGATGTCTGTGCTCAGCTCACTTTCTCCTTTTTATTTCGGCCAGCATCCTAGACTGTTGAATAGCACTACCCATTTTAATATTTGTTTAAATGTGTTTGGATGTTCTGCATGCATGTAGGCCCATGAACTATAAAGTGCTTAGTGTCTGCAGAATCTAGAAGCTAGAAGATCTCCTGGTACTGGAGATATGGGATGTGGTCATTTACCATATGGATGTTTAATAGCAAGTCCTCTGGAAGACTAGCCCATGCTCTTAAACACTAAGCCATGGTTACAGCTCTTATACTACTCACATTCGGGATGAGTCTATTCATTTCAATTAACTTATTCTAGATAATCCCTCACAAACATGCCCAGAGATTTGTTTCCTTACAGGTTCTATATTACATCAGGTCAACTATTAAGATAAACCTTCTCAGAACTGAAGAAAGAATGTTCATAAATTTGAATAATTAATAAGGTTTAAGAAATAATTACTACTAATAATTAATAAAATATCCATATACAGTGCCCTGTAGACTGAAAGCAACCGAAATCAAACTGTTAATTGCATTCTTCTCAAAACTAGAGAAACAATCCTCCTGTTTGTATGAAAGCACATGAGAGACTGGAAAGATGGCTTAGGCATTAAGAGTATGTTGTACTCTTCTGGAGGACTGGAGTTCAGTTCTCAGCAACCATGTCTGATGTCTTGCAATAACTCTAGTCCCAGGAGAGCCAGTGCCTTCCTCTTGCTCCCACAGATACACACATGGTAGAAATGCTCACTTAGACCATACATACATGCATATAAATAATAAAAATAAATTAAGACTTTAAAAAGGAAGTCCAAGAGAGTTGAGTAGCCAGAGTAGCCAGAAGCAAAAGGAGAAAGATGAATGAAAGAGCTAAGCTGGCTTCATGCCACTCTATAGAGGCACGGTATGGCTTTTGTAAAACAACAACAAAAACAATCAAAAATGGAGTCTGAACCAATCAATGGAACAGGACAGCCATCCAAGAGAGAAGCCCAGGTTCACCCATCCCTTTTGTTTGTTTGTTTGTTTTTTCGAGACAGGGTTTCTCTGTATAGCCTTGTCTGTCCTGAAACTCACTCTGTAGATCAGGCTGGCCTCGAACTCAGAAATCCACCTGCTCTGCCTCCCAAGTGCTGGGATTAAAGGCATGTGCCACCACTGCCTGACTGAAGCCCAGGTTTTCATAGCCAACTGATTTTCAAAAAAGGTGCCAATTATATATACTAAGGAATAAAAAGATGTCTTCAATAAACGGTGTTGTAAAAACTGTATATTTATAGGTGGAAGACCAACACATGGTTCTTACCTTTTATCTTTTCTAAAACTCAATTCAAAATAGACCACAAAGGTTTGTAAGACCAGAAACTCTAAAATTACAGCAGAAAACCCTCTGAGAATATTTGATGCATTGGTTCTGTCAATGATCTGCTAATCTAAAAGCATAGAAAACAAAAAATTAACAAATGGAATGATATTAACTGAAATGGTTCTGGAAAGCAAGAAGACTATCAGTGGGATAAAGAGACGACTTACAGAATGGAGAAAACACTTATCAAGCACTATTAGACAAGCTGAATCTCCACAGTATAAAAAGAACTAAAAAACAAACAAACAAAACCCAAAAATGAACCATTTACTTAAAGCTGGCAAATGATCTAAGTAATATTTTTCAAAAAGAATATCAATAATCTACCAACATGAAAAAAATATTTTCTATATCACCAGTCATCATGGAGATAGAAATAGAAACTTATGTGTGACAATCACAAAAGCTAATGAGGGTTGTAAAATAAAGAAGTCTTACACATTGTTGGTGGGATGGACATGACCACAACCATGGCGCACACTGACCATTCTTCAACATACTCTGTGCCGGCTGGGTGTGATGGCACATGCTTTTAATTCCAGTACTTGGAAGGCAGAGGAAGTCAGATCTTTCTGAATTTGAGGCGAGCCTGGACTACATAGCAAGTTCCAGGCCAGCTAAAGCTACAAAGGGAGACCCTGTCTCAAAACAATGAAACAACAGACTACCTGCCTAGTCGTCACTGGGTTAATCTCAGGAGTATCCTCCTCTGTGTGTGCTGACTGACTAGAGAGGCTCCTGTTCAAGGCCATCTTTAGCTCCAGCACTCTGATCCCTACAAGGCTCTGTAGCATCCCCTTATCTGACATCGACTTCATTTCTTTCTCATTCTTTCACTTCCCAGAGTCTTTCATGGTGCTCCCGATGCAAAATTCCCCTAAGTCTTCAGCCTCCAAAGCTAATGAAAGGAGTCAACAAGAATGCAGTCGAAAGCCAGATGTAGAAGTAAATGCCTTTAATCCAGAGGTGCACAGAGGTGCAGAGAGGTGTGGAGATGCTCAGAGGCAGAGAAGTCGATCTCAGTGAAGTGGATGCCAGCCTGGATTACCTACACAGTGAGTTCCAGGCCTTCAGGGCTACATAGTGAGACTCTGTTTCAAAGACAGAGCAAACAAAAACCCAAGCATCTATGGGATGTAAAAATGAAACTTGTATTTCCAAGCATGACCTAGATTGGTATGTTTCCGCAGACTTCCTTTCTGGTGTTTATGACACACATTTTTGTGACTTAATTTCAAACATGAAACCAACAGCTCTGGATATTTCAGAGCATGCTTGAGAAACAGATCCTGGCCATGTGTTTCTGTCATTGAATAAAAGTCTATTGTTTACATTGTATTTTATGCTCAGATTTTAATTCTTTAGTGAGTCATGTATTTTTCAAGCTGAGATTAAAATTCCCATATCTAGTGGGTTAACTGGGGCTAAATATATTTCTGCCTGCACTGAGAAGATAAAACCAGTAGGAAATCAAAGAGTGGGCTGTATTGTACACTAAAAAATTTCAACTTGAACTATGGGCTTTTATCCAAAATGCCAGGAAGTGAGTCTCCTCGAGCTTTTCTTCTTTATAATCACCACAGAAGTCCGTTCGACGCTCCTGCGGTTATGCACTAGAAGATTACATAATGAATGTTTGTTATCTATAGGGGCTTTCCACTGTTAAAACCACGCTGCCCTGCCTCCAATACTATCCAGTGCAATTCAGAAATTCCTGACTGACCTTCACATTGAAAACACATATATACCATTTCTCAGCATGATTTCATGGACATTCACTAACTTGGCAGTTTAGGATTGTGATCAATTCCGAGTCTTGGGCAACTCACTATTACAAAATAGTAAATTGAGATTTTTATTTTTTAAAGTAAAGATCAAGGTGTAAGTATATCTTAGATTATTTTGTGTAGAAATCTGACAGACTCTTATTATTTGCCTCATCCCTAAAGAGGTGTCTAATATGGGTAAAGGTTTAGGGACAGTCTTGGCATGATGAAGATAGGCACCGTTGTGGAGCAGGAGTCCAGTGGGAGCAAGCTCCTGTTGGCCGTGTGCACTTAGCATGAAATGGTGTTTTAAGGATGATCAAAGGCAAAGCAGTATTTCTGTACGTGAAGCCTTGAGAACAAATTTCTCCTCTTTTCTGAGTAATTATTACTTAAGGTCTAGCACAAGACAGGAAATAAGGGAGAAATAGCTCATTGATAGAACAATTTTCATGCAGCATGTGCAAGATCTGAACCCCAGCACCACAAAAGAAATTGTATAATGAAAGTTAATTATAAGGAATTAGCCAAGAGCATTGGCTTTCATCTATAATCCTAGCACTTGGGAGGATGAGTCAGAATTGCTTTGATGTAAGAGTCCCAGGCTACAGAATGTGATCCCACTTAAAACAACATTGCTATTAGCAGAGAGTAAGGCCTTCGATATCTATCCTAAGACTACAGGATGCTAACACATACTGACATGGCAGGTACACAGAACAGACATCATTAGTGAGCTTGAGATGAAGCAACCAAGCAAATGCTAACCTCAGATAGTACTGTCATGTGCACTGGTGTGCTGAGTTCATTGTGGTCATGGGAAGTCTGTCTTCTGGCATCCTGGAAGGAGATTGATTTCACTTAGTACACCTTAGGATCCTACACAACTGTGAGAAGCCGGGGAAGCAGAGAAGGAACCAGTCTCACCCACAGTGAGGAAGACTCTTGGTTTCAGTGTGGAAAGCTGCTCAGAGTAACCCTACCCCTGGAACTGAAAGGGGACAGTTTTCTGGGAAAGCTGCTTACAGTGGGGCACCCTACCGCCATGAACAGTGTGTGGCCTCTAGATAGGATGCTTCTGGGAAAGCTGGCCCCAAAGACCGGTCACTTGCAGCTGACTCCCAGACACTGTGTGTGACTCCATCCACATGACAGAAAGCCATTGAGGTGATCACTATGGATGAGGAACTGAGCATTGATCCCTCTCTCCACAACTAAACAGGGTGTCAGCTAGCAAGGAAGAGACATTTAGTGAGTTCATTTACACTCTCTGGAAATGAAGAGCTGCACGTGGAAAGCTGCCTCTGCAATCTTGATGTGGGCTCACCATATCCCTTTTTCTGAATGCTGGGGTGCCGTTATTCCTAGCTTCCTGGAGAAATTTGACTTAAATGAAAACGTTTACTGTCAGGTGTCCTCTTCTGCTTGCTTAAAGTCCATTATGAGATTCAGCGTCTCTTAAGGAAGAAAGGGACTTAGTGCAGAGTGGAACATGCCCCACACAAAACGATTACAGCTCTGTAAGCCTTCACAAAAGTATTTACAGATCGATTTGAAGCGTTAGTGGAGAAAAGTAAGAAAGCAACTCAGGGAAGCAATAAAGAAACCGAAGGTCGTAGCCAGTCTTGTCGCCGGGAATTACTTTAAATACATCTGCCCTTATAGTTTTCTGGATTGTTTCCTTTGCAATTACCCTGAAGCCTCTAAGGAACCCCTACTTTCTTATCAGCTCTTTTGAGTTAAGGCTGGGGGAGACAAGGCAAATAGTTATTTAGGTCAATGGAGTTTTCCTGTGTATTTATTTTCTGCACATATTCTTTAACAAGGGACATAAGAGAAAAAGCACTAGCTCTGAACATGCAAAAATCGAAAGCATGCTGCTCAGCGAGCATTCCAGCCACTTGAAATTACAGCAGACTCTGCATTTTCCTATGCACCCTGGGAAGGGCCCATCTATGTTTTTGGTTGATAAGCCAGTATGTCATTTTCTAAAGAAAAGTTTCTTCTTGTCTCTGCCTTGGTGTAGCGTAGCCACATATTGAGACAACTCTGATGGGAGAGTCCATGCGCGGATATTGGCTCAGCAAGGGTTGTGGTCAGGTGGGGGGATGAACGGTGGGAGTGGGGGTGCTGATGGGGTGAACAGTTGGCTCAGTGAAGCCTTAGAAAGCACCTGGAGAAGCCTGTCCATGAGCTTGACGTGTGTTGGCTCTTGTACTTCAGAGACTGCCTGCCTCCTGCCTTCTTTTTCATTCCTAGGGCAGATGGAGCCAATAATCCCGGTCAAGATGAAAGCAGCATTTCCTCTTTAGCTAGTAAGGATTTGGGCTAGCATCTTCAAATATGAACCCAACAGGGAGCTTTACACAATAATCGGCACATAGTAAACTGTAAGCAGGAATGTCTGGCACACAGAACAAGGTAAGCTTTTTGCTGCATATATTTTACCTTATAGAGGTCATACTGATGTTATTATATTTGAACATTGTGGTGGAGTTAGCGTTTTAAATTCTGTAATGATGTCTTTTCTCATTTTAAATGTTTACTTATTTAAAAACTATAAGTAAATTTCTACAAGAAAACAAAAATCTTTTCTTTGTAAGATAACTTTGTAAGAGTAAGGATAACAGAAAGATAGACTGAAAGGGAAGTCTGAAATAAGGGAGGCAGGCTCTGAGTTTGCACCAGGACATCACAGGAGTAGCAATGAGAAATAGAGAACTGTTGCTGAGTTTTTAGGTGTACTGTTCTTTAGGGCAATTTCAGAAAGAGAAATAAAACCAATTCCAAGTTTTAACTACATACACAAGGAATCTTAAAATTCAGAAAAGAAAAAAACCTCTTTTGTGCCATTAAACCTGTCCCTGAGGGGAATCTCATCTAGTGGTGCCTCCAGTTACAGACCGATAACGTGGTGTCCCCAAAGCTCCCAGGTAATATGCGGTCATGTGCCATGTCACATCCTCATCTGCTCGAAATTACAGCGAGCTGAGCCTTAAAGACTCATTGTCTGTAAAACTTTTGGAGTTATTATTACTACCATTGTTGTTTAGCATAGAATGGCAATCGGGTTTTGGGGACTCATAACTGACCAGCATATTTTGAAGATTGCCTGACTGACCGTTCTCAGGCTGGTAGTGACCCAAGCCCATTACTGTTGGATAATTGTGCAATCCACCATTGGATTTATGTTTCCCTGGACTCAAAGCTGAGCCAGGGGGAATTTTCTGCCTTTGGAGCCACCTCTCCACAATCCTTAACTTTTCTCTTCCATAATTGTTTGCTCTCCCTTGCTACCTCTAATTTCTGTTGTTTACTGAAGTCCTGCTGTGCTATGATTACATGTGCCATGAAACTTGATCACTTAGCAGAGTTGGTTATAACACAGCCAGTACCAGGAGAGGACACGGATTCAAGAATGTGTTGAATCAGCTTCTCCTGTCATACAAATTACACCCCAAGGGGAGTTATGTTCATTGGGAGACTCTAATAATGTAGGCCACAGGGTTACTACTTTGTAAATTACTATTTCTTCATGATAAGATTCTCTCTTCCATTGCAATTTTCTTGGTTGCTAGTAGTGGCTGACTGCTTGCAGTATTCAAAAGACTGGGGAATGGAGCGATGCTTTGGATATAATAGAAGCCAGAAGAAGAACTTGAAAAAGTTTGGGGCAAGCACAGCTGACTCTAACACATGACCTAGAAATGTTAGAGTGTTTGTCCATCCATCCATCCATCCATCCATCCATCCATCCATCCATCCATCCACCTACCTCTTCATTCAGCTATTCACCTAGATATCAAAATAGTACCATAAGTAAAAATTTAAATACTGTGTAAGGTTGACTGAGCATCATATACCCACAATCTGTAAATTTAGCTGTAAAAAAGAATTAAGCAATTCCAAAATGCAGGATTCCCATGCTGAGAATTTGTATATGCAAATATCATAGCTGATTAAAACTTTCTTTTTGTAACAACATAAGGTTTAATGATACTGGTGCACCAGGGCTCCCTTGCATTGTAGGCAAGAGAACCCCAAGTTGAGGTTAAGAGCAGTTTTTATACAGTTTAAGAGGTATACTACAGAAAGAGTGACTAGGTATAATATGATTGGCAGAACAGTGTGACTTTTAAACTGATTGGTCTTTAGAGAATGAGGTAGCAAGGACCTCCCTTGTCTGTAAGTGTCAAGGGTTGGTCCTTCCTGAGGAATGTGTCTGTAGGCTCTGGATAATCCCAACAGCAGGTAGGTTCTCTTCCAGGAGGTCTGAGGAATGTTAATCCCTTCTTCCTCTGAATATTAACACAGCAGGGTAATCCAGTAGGTGTCCTTGGCTTAAGAATTGTGCTCCTCCCAGGATGTGTCCTGGGGCAGTTAATTTTTAAGTTTAACTGAATTCTTAATATTTTGCCCTTTTCTTTGTGGCTGATTCCAGTCTTGGAATCACAAGCTATCATCTTGGTATACACCATAATATTGTTGTCTAAGCATAAGCACTTGTATGGTATTAACACTATCTTTAACAAATTTAACTAAGCGATTTAGAATGTAGAGGCCAAAGATGAGCAATAGAAGCAAGATTATAAGGGGTCCCATTATGGCTGAAACCAAGGTAGTAAGCCAGGGAGATTTATTGTACCATGACTCAAGCCATCCTAGATTCTGTTCTCTTTCTCTTTGTCTCTTATATAGCTTTTCTCGGACCTTGGCTGTGGAATCTTTGATTACTCCTGAATGATCTATATAAAAACAACATTTTTCTTTCAAGGCTGCATACAACCCGCCTTGTTGGAGGAAAAGGAGATCTAATCCTCTTCTGTTCTGCTGACTACTTCAGAAAGAGAGGCCAAGACTTCTGTAATTTAGAGATTGAATCTTCCGTAGCCTGAATATCTACATCTATAGCCTCACCAAGTCTCCAGTAGTACTCAGGCTGTAGAGCTAGGGCAGTTCCTCCAGTAGCTACCCCTGTAGCTACCCGCAAACCCAAGAGGACTGCAAGAGTCATGCTAACGGGTTCTCTTTTGGACCTGTAGAGTCTTCCCTCTCAGGTATCTAAGATATCATTTTCAGCATGGTATATTAGCCTAGGCACCAGCTGGACCATGACACAGAAGTCTTGGGCTTGGTTTAGCACCCTGGAACTAACACAGAGGCTAAGCCCTGTTCTACATGTCTACCAACCATCTTCAGGGGGGAGTAAGTAACTAACACTGTCTGCCTGTGCTACATGGACAGTTGTATTGCACAGGTGAGAGTGAGTATGTGGGACCTTTCCCAGGCAGAGCCCTCCTCCAGAGACCACTGTTAGTGTGGTCTTCGCACCTTGAAAGGTCCAGTGGCAGCTTGACGGTGAGACAAACGTTGAGTAATTACCTATGAGCCCCACAGCCTCATAGTAAGGAGGGGCTACATTATAACAGAGTAGCCTCTGGGTTAGTAGAATTTAACACCTGAAAAGCCTGCTCTATTATCTGAACCAGCCTGAGTTCTGACTCATCCAAATTTGGGTGAGTCTCATCTAATACTGCTTTCTGGATAGAAAGTACTGTGAGCTGAGGAGACCTGTTAGGCATCAACTTTTGGGGGGACATGAGGATTACCCACAAGGGCTAGTTCAGACCTTTCCACCAGGAACAGGATCACAGTCCAGACCATGAGTACCTCAGGTGGAATCATGTTAGTCAGCTTTAGTTTGCCTTTGGATCCTTATCCTGACTGGGCTTTGAGTGTGCCAGACTATCCAATTGGGCGATGGTCCCTCTGGAGCTGGTTTCACATGAAAGGCATGGATCTAAGCCGATATTCCATCAACTTCACAGCGGTGGGAGTGGTCAGCAATACTAGGAACGGTCCCTTTCAGCTGGACGTAGACCGCTTTGATGTTTCCAGGGTCCCTGGGGCATGGGCCAACAGGGTCCACACTTCTTTCTGTAACACCTGAAGTTTTTTTAACCTGCTCAAGGGAAAACCTCTGACCCCTGAGTTGTGAGGTTCTGAAAGAGCATATCTCAATGGGACCTCCAAAATGTTGGACTGTAAAATCCAAAACCAGGGGACGCACTCCCCCCAGAAACTCACATGGACAGGATTCACTGTAACAAGATGAGGTTTAGTGATACTGGTGGACCAGGGCTCCCTTGCATTGTAGGCAAGAGAACCTGATTAAAACTTATATATCTGAAAAAAAGTTTTGTCTTTAACAATCAGAAATCTGTTTTAATAACAAGGGGGAATTTTTCTGCCTTTGGAACTCTTAACTTTTCACTTCCATAATTGTTTTCCACATTTTTCTTGATGATATCTTGTTGCGGTTAATATTAATAATGGCAAGGCCCAAACTGGCTTGTTCTTATGGGGCTGCCGTGTTCCTGACTAGGCAAGGCCTGAGGCCACTAGTGGCAGTGTGCTCTCGCTGCTGCTATGGCTCAGGCAAGCTAGAAGCACTGGCCATGGCACCCATGAGATGCCAGTGTGGGGGATGACTCTTCCAATCTACCATGCTGTCTCCACAAAGCTGGGCTGTGCCCAGACCATCCCACCATCCATGTGGTACCCAGTAGAAATGAGACTCTAAGCTTAATTATTATCCAAAGGCTTTATATATTTAGAAATGCGCAATTAACAATTTGCCCACATAATTAGAGTTGTTTCCCAATATCTAACCTTAAGATATAAATCGTTATCCAGGACCGTCCTGGACCCATGTGGGGTTCTCCATGGCTCCTCCATCTCTCCTCCTCCTCCTAGCTCTTTGTCCTCCTCCTCTTTCTCTCCTTTGCTCCTCCCACATTAGCTCCTCCCAAACTATTGAGTTTATTGTAAAATGTAGCTGGGGGAAATAGCCCGCTACAATATCTAACTCACATTAGTTCACTTTACCTAAAATACCAATGTTCACTATGAAAATGGATGGAGATATTCTATCTCCACTCTAGTGAAAGGGCTGCTGGAGTCTAATTCTGGAGTCTGCTCGTGACTGACCTGTCTTTTCAGTTATATGGAAAACAACAACAACAATAATAAAACCAAAAAAACAAAACACTCTTGTATTATATTATAGACAAAATCAGACAGACATAGTGATAAGCTATATTATTTGACGTTTGAAATAGGTCCAGGTGCTCTGTATTCAAATATCATGAAAACATTCACCAGAGGGTTTCCTTGTTGGAATGATGGTGGAAAACTTTTTTTTTCTTTTTCTTTTTTTTTGCTGGTGAAATAAGTCATATTTAAGATAAATGCTTGGTTTGAAATACTATGAAAGTATAAAGTGTAAAACTTCAGGAACCCCAGGAAAGGTCCATAGCTATAGTTGTGTTAGAGAGCCAGAGAGCAACAGTACTGTCTATTCTCACCCAGGGTATCTAGTTTGGGACTATAGATGGAGGAGGGCTTTCTGTCCTTGGGCTTTTAAAGCATGAAACTATTTTTTTATACTTTCCTGCTAGTAATGTTTGGGTCCTTTTGATACAAATTGAAGACTAAACATGGTCAGGGGTTTATTTCTTTGTCGTGTACCATCTGCTGTTGAGGTTAACTGCATGCAGCATGTAAGCACTTCTGAGTGTTACTATAATATTTACTTCTCAATCTGCTGCTTGATAAATGGTCAAATTACCTGACATCTGTCTGCAGCAGGGGGTTGGAATTTTAACATTCATGGCATGAGGACCAAAGCCCACAGGTGGCTGAACATGAAATCTGCTGTCTATTCATGAAAGTAAAAACAAAATGTTTCATGGGATATGTCCATAAGCAGGGTGCATAGAAGACTCTCATGATAAGCATACACCCCTAAATTTAAAAATGCACAACACACTCTTATTCTGATACTGTTAGCAAACAAAATAATTGGAAGCATTGCCACTAAAAGAATTATAGATAATAAAACAATTTAGAATAAATAAGGATATAAGGATTTAAAACATTTAATGATTAATGATAATGATTCATAAGACACTCTATAAGAAACTGAATAAAAAAATCAAGAAGACATTCTAAGTAAGATATATATATAGGAAGGTATGAAATAATAAAAAAAATTCACAAATTAAAGTCATTACAATGAAATAGTCAGCAGATAAGTTAACTGGTAGACTATGGTGAAAAGATAACAGCGAAATAGAAGTGAAGAAATCTCAACACAACAGAAACACATGGGACATATGCAGAGCAGGTGTAAAACATGCTTAACAAACTTAGAAGCTTTAGTTGCTGACATGGCTATACATTCCCACCAGGCTATAGAATCACTCCAACAATTTGTTCATATTTTATAACTCTATAGTTTCAAAAGTGAGGTTTTGAACTGCAATTGATGACAACTATTAAAACTTTTATTTCATACAGCTTCATTCACACATTTGTCCATTTTATGTAGACTTGATTTGGGGCTATTCAGCCTGTGTTTGAAGAAGTAAGTTTGTAGTTCTTGTAATTTCTTTGTGTATTTGTTACTGCAGGCATCCTCACCTAGGAAAGGGTTCTAGAATAACTATTTGGCCACAACACTTTGAATGACGGGCATTTAGGCATTAAGGTCTAAGAACCCTTTATAATAGGAAAATACCCCACAGCATTGGGTATTAAGAGAATGAAGAATGAGCTAAGTTTGAGATGTATGGAGTCAGAACGTCATCTTATTTACATTCTGGGATGGTAAAGTGTTAATTATGAATTTGACATAATCTAGCATCACCTGTGAGGGATTACCTTGATTAGGTTCATCAATGTAGGCAGGAGTGTTTACTGGACAGGGATCCTGGACTGTATAAAAGAGAGCAGGCCAAGCATGATTCCACTCTCTCAGTTTCCTGACCATGGATGAGATGCAATCAGCTGCTTCACGATGCCTTAACTTCCCTGGTATGATGGACTGCTCCCTTGAACTGAGCCAAAAATCAGCCTTAATACCTGAGAATTCTATGGCTATGTATTCACCGGGAAAAGAAACTAGGATTTGTATAAACAAAAAGAAGTTTTTCTCCATAATTCAAACAAACAAACAAACAAACAAACAAAAGACAGCACTTATACCCTCAAATAAGGTGCTGCGAGATTAAAGCGAGTTTTAAAGGAGTCTCTGATAGAAGCCCCTTAGAGGAGACACAAAAATA
The DNA here is from genome assembly GCA_030674055.1 of Rhabdomys pumilio. Classification (NCBI taxonomy): domain Eukaryota; kingdom Metazoa; phylum Chordata; class Mammalia; order Rodentia; family Muridae; genus Rhabdomys; species Rhabdomys pumilio. The sequence goes on along the minus strand of JANHMN010000003.1, from coordinate 7,389,452 downwards.
CATTTCTCAACTAAAAAAGAACTTATGCCACTGTATAGAAAATATAGTACTCAAATATAAAGGAGGAAGAGGTATTATGGAGTCAGTACAGAAGTTAATATACATATTATGGCATTTATAGGAATTTTTTTGATATATTCTTTTTTAAGATTTTATTTTTGAATTATGTGTATAGGCTTGTATGTGAGTTTGTAGAAGTGAGTGCAATCACCCAGAGCTAGATTGACAGTAAGCTGTGAGCTGCCCCAGTGTGGGGTCTTAGAACCCAGGCCTAGAGCAGTATAACTTATAACCACTGAGCATTTCTCAAGCTCCTATATATTTGCTTTGTTTATGATTTATAATTTGAGTGATTTTTTTCCCTCATGTTCTAAAGACATTCTGGTTTTCTATTTCATTTTATAGTCACCTTTTTATATCACTCCCTAAATGAATCCCAGATTGTGTAAAGTGCTGACTCCAAAAATCCTGGATCTGTCCCTGGAAGTCTGAAAGACAGGTTGACACACAGAAGACCAAAATGAAAAGCTCCAATTTAATTAATAAAGAGAAAGGGAATTTGAAAGGGACAACATGTAAAGGGACATGTTCAAGAAGACCCTGGAAGGATACTCAAGTCTTAAGTTGAAAAATGTACACTGACATCTGAATAGCACAAATCCAAGCAAACCTTCACCTGATGAATTATAGTCAAAGAGCAGGTGACTACAGACTGAGAAAAACCCTTAACTATTAAGGAGGAAATGAAAACAACCAGAAGGTGCTAATCAGTATCTGTTAGGCATCTTTAATAACACTGAAGACAGTGGACTCCAGTCTTCAGAATGCTGACTGAAGATGTTTGTCTAGAATTCTTTCCCTCGACCTATTAAGATTCAAAGCTAGATAAACACTTTTTCGGAGATTTAACATCAAGAGGCTTAGTTCCATAACAGGAAATCTAGTAATCTCTAGCAATAGAGCAAAGGAATCCAGAGGAAAGAGGGAAAATTAAGGAAGTGACAATGAACCAAAGTGTTGTTAAACCCCAACACATATTATCTGAAAGCAGACCAAAAATCAGTAGTAACGAATTATGGAAAATTTAATTCAACCAATATACTACACACACACACACTCACACACACTAGAAGCTATTCCAGTTTTTTAACCAAATCAAAATTAGACTTCAAGGATTAAAATTCAAGCTGGGCGGTGGTGGCGCAACCCTTTAGTCCCAGCACTTGGGAGGCAGAGGTAGGCGGATTTCTGAGTTCGAGGCCAGCCTGGTCTACAGAGTGAGTTCCAGGACAGCCCAGGCCACACAGAGAAACTCTGTCTCAAAAAAAAAAAAAAAAAAAAAAAAAAAGGATTAAAATTCAAAAGAACAAAACGCGAAGAATCAAACTTCAAAACCAGTAGAGATTTTTATTTTTAAGGGAAGAATTACTCAAATTGGAAAAGAACGGCACAAAATGGAAGTCTGTTGTAGAATGTTATCCCTGGAGGAAAAATGACTGCCATCTTCCTGAGATTAGCTTTGCCTTTTTGCAAGAATTCATTACTAAGAGAACTATCGACACTCCTTCACAGAAGGATGAGTTGGAAGGCTTCTGAAGCCTTATTGATACCACAGGCATGGCGTATCTGTCAGCTCCTCCCAGTCATTCATGTGCAATTCTGTACTAATTGCATATGGCCTAGAGCCTCTGCAGGTGCTAGAGTACATAGACTGTGTTGGTTTGAATGAGAATGGCCCCTATAGGCTTACATATTTGAATGCTTAGTCATCAGGGAGTGCCATTACTTGAGAAGAAATAGGAGGTGTGAACTTAATGAGTAGGTCTGGCCTTGTTGAAGGAAGTGTGTCACTGTGGGTGGACTTTGAGGTTTCAAAGCCCAATTAAGCCAAAGGACTTTCTCTCTTCCTGCTGCCTAAGTATCCAGATGTTGAACTGGCAACTACTTCTGCCTGAATGCCACCGTGGTTCCTGTCATGATGATAATAGACTGAAAATCTGAAACTGTAATCCAGCCCCAATTAAATGCTTTCTTTTAAAAGAGTTACTGTGGTCACTGTGTCTCTTCACAGCATAGAACAGTGACCAAGACATAGGCTGAGGACAGTTAATTGAGGCAGGGCTCCATCTATGCAGGCACAAGGAAGCCATCATCAATTCTGAGAGAAACCTTCCCAGTTCGGTTGCTTTGAGATCTCTCATGCTCCTATAAATAACCCAACACCACCCACCACCCCCCAACACACACACTGTGTATGTAAACCCAAAGAAATCACTGGTTCCCCAGGGTAAATGACGGAATCATCCTGTGATTTGTGTTGGGTTGTTAGGATAGGGTAAATGTTGTTTACGTTTCCCTGGGGGAAGGAATTCTTGTATCCAATGTTCCAGGTCAGGCAGAGAAGGAAGTATTTTTACCTACATTTGGGGTTCAAATATTACTATTTAGCTATCTGACTATAAGCATTTTACCTATAGTTAATTATCTAGATGGTAAAAGTAATCTCTGGGTTTTGGTCTTAGGGGAAGATTATTTTCTGTTATTGAATGACAATTCCTTACTCACTTTTAAGAGGAACTCTGTCTCTGTATGTCTTACACCTGGTTTTATTTGAATGCTTCTATGCTAACTCCCACAGCCGATGTTTCCACTCAAATATTTTGCCCGCACAATCATCTAATCATAGCTCCATTAATTACTGTTGTTCTGGTTTCTCGAATTCTGCATATTAACTGCCCCAAATTGATTGAAGTAACCATCCTCATAGCCTAACTTTATTACAATATCTTGACTTTGAAGTAGAACAACAGATTTGAATTATGCCAAGTTATGCTCAAATTTATTATGCTATTTCTCGAGTTTAACCCACAGAGATTTCATTGGATTTCTTGGTCATGTGTCTTAAGAATGGAGCCCAGTCCTAGAACTAAGTATCTGGTGTCTTTTGTAGGAAGAGCAGAACAGAGTATGTGCCTCATGCTTAGCATAGAACACCTCCCGAGCTGCGTGTGTGTGTGTGTGTGTGTGTGTGTGTGTGTGTGTGTGTGTGTGTGTTTGCCTAGATAGCAGGAAGAGGGCAGAGGTGCTTGTGCCTAGCATCTCTTGTGCCCTGCTCTAAATGGCTGCCATCTTTTTCTTACTGCAGTCTAGTAGATTATATTTATCTTTTGACATTTTCTCTTGCTTTAGTCTAATCTATCAAGCAGATAAGGTTGTATTACTTATTGGTGAACTGAGTGATTTATTTAAGTAAATTATTTAAGGCACAGAAATCTAGACTCTACCTTTCTTCAACAACAACAACAAAACAAACAAACAAACAACAAAAAAAACAAAAACAAAAACCACCTGTCTAGAAGGGCTTTGGCGAGCAGGCAGATGTGATCTGCCTAGCTGATGATCTCTCAGTTATAGGAGCTACATCTTGCTGAGAGGCAGTTTTTTTTTCTTCATAAAACTGGATTAGCTTGACCAATGGGCCAGCATCTTTTATTAGAGTCATGTGGATATACACATGTTCAAGTAATTTAATGTTCTCATTTAATTTTATTCACTGGTGAGAGAGGGAGAGATTTATATGCAAGGCATGGGCTGACAACAAAACAATCCCTTTACAGAAAACATTTGCTTATATACAAAAGCCCTCTTTAATTCCTGTTTTCTACTCAGGACTCAAGTCTTTATAGAACCATTCTCTTCAACATTAAGTTCTATTCAGAAACAGCCTTCTGCTTTTAACATCAAAATATACCCCACACTCCCTGAATCCAATGATACTCTTACTTATCTTTCTTTTAAAATATGCTTAAAATGGCATATAACTAGACAGGAGACTGGTGGCGCAAAAAAGAAGACCCAGGGAAAAAAAAGCAAAAACCTGTGGCCACTTAATTTTTGTCAAAAAAGATCAAAAGAAAAAAAAAATGTAAAAAGACAGTTTGTACAACATATTGTTCTGGCAAACATGGATATCTGCTTGTAGAATGAAATTAGATCAATATCTTTCACCTTGTCCAAAATCAATTCAAAGTGGACCAAGGACCTTAATGTAATACCTAAAAAATGCTGAAACTACTGAAAAACATCCAGCCAAACAGTGAGAACATGCTTCTAGTCACTGAGACAGCCAAGATCTTTCTGAACAAAATGGCAACAGCACCAGGAACTGGCCAAACTGTAAGGAAAAAAAGGTCTATGCACAGCAAAGGAAAGTATCATCAGAGTTGCAGAAGAGAGAACATCTTTATCATGTGTTCTGAAGACGAGTGTCCAGAATTGAGAAAGAATTGCAGAAATTAAATATTAAGGAAATAAAACTTAGTTTTCAATTAGAAAATGAAATTGAAAATTTTCAATCAGAAAATGGGCTAATGGAATGAATAGAGACTTAGAAAAATCAAACAGAAATAGCTAATAACTACTTTAACATGTCCTAAATGTCTCTGCCCACTATAGCAATGCAGCTTAAACCCACTTTGAAACACCACTTTATTCCACCTAGTTGGAATGCCTATCAAGAAATCTGATATCAAATGTTGAAGAGACATGAAAGAAGAGGAACCTGTCTTCACTGCTGGGGAAGGTAAAAATAAATGCAGGCATTGTGGAAAGTGGATTCCTCAAAAGAAAAAAAAAAAAAAACAACCTAAAAATAGAATGACTGCCTGTCAAAGCTAGTTCACTCCCAAGCATACACCCAGAGAACTCTATAGCTTATCAAAGATATATGTACCCCCTTCTTATTGCTGTTTTATTCACCATATTAAGGAGTTGATCAATCTACCTGTCAATCAACTAATGAATGAATAACATAAACCATATACATATATAAAATATAATTCCACTCCCTCTAAAAAGAACTGAAATCATAAAATTTATAGGAAAATGATGGGCTTAGAATACATAATATTAAGCAAGATCTTAATTTCCAAAAGAAAAATGATATATTCTCTCATATGTGAATCCTAGCATTGTTATATATATGACAACATATATATGTGGTTATAATATACCATGTAGAAGTATGAACAAGAAAGAGGATTAGATTATGAGTAAGAATTTAATGGTGATAACAGATCTATAAATCATGTAAGAGCATATAAAGCTAATTGTTTTTCTACTTTTAATTTTCTTGTGAATTCTTTTGTTTTCCCCCTATGGTCAATAAGTACATGAAAATAAATAATCAGTTGTGCATAAAGCATAACTGATACAGTGTTAAATGTAATGTGAGGGGTTTACACCTTGCGTCTGACCAAATTTAACATGTGGCTTCTTGCTTGCAAGTTTTTTACAATACAGTTTTGATTATTTAAGAGAGCTTAAATCCATTATTTTTAAGTTTCATACATGTTATTTGACAATCAATAACTGCTTGAGGGGGTAGCTCAGGTGTCTGTCCACTCTCCAGTTGGCATCAGGTACAGGTGCTGGTCTGAGTTATATGAAGTCAGGTAGTTACTCTATCTACTTCAACAGAGGTCGGGAATGGCCCTTTCTACTTTGCTCACTCATGTGAAACCTCTGGGGTACCTGCATTATACAAGGCAATAAGTGTAGGACACAATTCCTACACTTAGGATCTGAAAAGCTTACAACTGAGCCATAAGAACCTTATCAGCCTGAAAAGTCATTTCTGGGGGGTGAGTCAAGAGCTGGGATCAAAGGAGTGAGGATACCAAACAGGAGGGGTGCTCCGGGCTTGGAACAGGGCCAGGACAAAGGGGCACCACTCAGCCAGTGCCAATTTCTGAGAGCAATTTAGTTAAGGTCTCTTTTTAAGGCTCTGTTCATTCTCTTTACCTGCCCTGAGCTCCAGGGATAATACAAACAATGGGGCTTCCAATTAATCCCCAATATCTTTGACAATCCCTGACGAACCTTAGAAAGAAAAGCAAGACCTCGGGAACATTTCTTTTAATATCTTCTTGGTTACTATAGTAGCTGTTTCCTGCTTGGTGGGGAAAGCCCCAACCCATCTAGAGATAGTACAAATATTAGAAGGTATCCATATTTTTCTGGCTTAACTTCTACAAAATCAGCATTCTAATATACTCTATGCTGTTCTTCTCTAGGTATTTTGCCCTGTTTACTCTTGGCCACATAAGCATCTGCTTGCTGGCATACCTTACACTGTTCTATCTCTCTGGTCTGATCCATTGACTGGATGCACTTATCTCTCAAATGAGTCCACGTGTGCATTTGGCCTAGTAAGTCTTTAGCTTGCTTTCTGGGAAGAATAGTTTTCCCCTTTTGTGTGCACCAGTGCCCTTTCTTCTCTAGGTAATAGTTGGTAGGGTGACTAGCAATCTGAGTCCTTTCTTCTTCTGTGTGTTTTGAGTGAGGCCATCCCTTAATCTAGTCCCATTCCCCAGTGGGTGTATCTTGCATGCCCATAACCTGAATAGGCTCCTGCATAGCTACTTCTCAAGACACTTGATCTGTCTGGTTATTGCCTCAGGTCACTGAGTCTCCTCCCTTATGGTGTCCTGGGCAATGAATGATGGGCCAGAGTTGCCGGCTTCATCAGGGCATCCAAGAGATCCAAGATTTCTTCTGATGTGAGCAGTCCTCTCTCTTGGTATACAGCCCTGTGGATGTGAGCTGTGGCAAAGGCATACCTGCTGTCTGTGTAGATGTTAATTTTTCTTGCCAGCCCCAAGTTCCAAGGCTGCTTTCTGCACTGATGTGCCCAGGAAAGGAAAGTAGAAATTCAGCCCAGATGACATTTGTGCTGTCCACTACAGCAGCACCAGCTTGTCTCTGACCAGCATGGAGAAAACTGCTCCCATCTGTCAGCAGGTTGCCTTGGCTCCTGGCAGGGGTCAGTAGGAGAAGTCTTTCCATCCACCCATGGGTTCTTCTTTTAGACCAGTTAATTGCGGCCAATCAGGCAGGAAGTGTATCTGGGCCCCCATCCTGGAGATTAAGTCTTGCTCCAACAGAGGGTAGGAACAGTCTGGGATGACCATAAATGAATGAGACTCTCAGCCTATTTCTAGGTCCACCATTCTTCGGGTAGTCCATTTTGGTGCCAGTGGCTCCTTGGAACCAAGATATTTTCTTGGTAATGGGGCCATCAGCTTGGAGGAGGACTGAGTGTTGAGCTCCTGTGTCCACCAAGAGTTGAGTGTGTTTCCCCTCTACTTTCAAGGTTACCCTGGGCTCTGGGAGGGGGCCCAAACCCCCTCTACCCCAATCACTGTCTACACTCAGGGCTAATACCTCTACCATTTGGGGGTATTTTTCCTAAGGCCTGGAATTTTCTGCCCCCAGCTTCCATTTATTAGGGCACTCTTGGGCTCCGTGGCTCCTTTACTTGCAATGTGCACACTGGTCCTTCTCAAGGAGTTTTCTATCTCCCTTTGATTGGAGTCTCGCTTGTCTGCTTTCCCTAACTACAGAGGGCTACAGAGCCAAGATTCTCTCTCTGTAAATTCCTTTCCTGTCACCTTTTTTCTCATCTCTCTTTCATCTTCTTCCTTTCTCTTCCTCTGCTCTTTCTCTGTTTACCTGTTATGGCAGACTTCCTCAGCAACCTACACTAAATCATTTAATAACTTATTCTGCAGTCCCTTTAGCCTCTGAAGCATTTTTCTGATATCTAACAGCCTGGTCGATAAAGGCCACAGTGGGTACTGACAGAATGTCTCCATGAGCCATTCTAGAAAGGCTTGGGCAACTCATCTGATCCCTGCTTAACCTCATGTGCCTTGGTCAAAATTGGTGGGGCCTCATGTAGCCACCTTGAGACCTGCCAATGGAATCTGGTGGGAGGCTTATAGGTGCCCCTTACCTTCTGCCACATTAAAGTATCACTCAGATCTGGTCAGAAGAAACCCATGTTGACCACAGCCTGGTTAATCGATGGTGCCCCCATATCTGAGGGAACATTCTTTCTTTCTGGTGTCCTCTCTCACTCTTCAGTCCTGAAGAATATTCCTGACAGCCAGAACCTACAAGGGTCTTGGGAAAGAAAGGCTTTTATTCATGAAGGCAGTGGGGGTCCTCTACTAGATTCATCCAGGTAACTATATAGGGTACTTGGTCTGGGTGCCCAAGGGATCTTGGCCTGAAGACTCTTTCCTCTACTGCTTTGATCACCTGTATGACGATCCTTACACACGGCCATCTTACACTGAAGGTGGGCCATTTGGAGAAGCAGAGACTAACTAACTAATGTGTCCTAGGTCTGGACAGTAATGTCTGTAGATAAAAAGAGGCTTTTTTTTTTTTTTTTTTTTTTTTGCCTAGTGGTTGTCTCACCACTACTGAAATAACTCCAAAGGTGTTCAATCTCTTCTTAGAATCTAAGACAGGAAAGCTGTCAGGAGCAGACAAGTCTCTAATCAAGTGAACATTAATACAGAAATGTTTGTAACGTCAATTCTGTGGACTTCTAAAGTTTTTGAAAACCAACTATGTATGTAAGGCAATCTGGACTGTTGTCCATGAATACATCTCAGTTATTTTCAATTAAAATCTAGAAAATGCCCTGACAATAAACTCAGAGCTATGCAATCGCTATAGGCCCTTAACTCACAGGCTAACCATCTTAGAAAGACAGCCTATATTAACTATCTAAGTCCCCAAGCCCAGGAAATTCAGGCGCTAACTCTTCAATAACTTCTTCAAGTTGAATACGGGTGTTGAGATATTAGAAGAGGGGCAGGGGAAAGGGTAAATTGATAAGCAGCTGGAAGTCTAAGACATTCTCTGGAATCTAGTCTTCTGGAGGCCTACCTCTGTCATGTCTAATCTATATATTTCTGGGAGGCATAAATATTTTAATTATCTTTTCTGAAAACACAAAGTTAGAAGCTTTTTCTTAAATCAGCATATTTTTGAGTCAGAAACCAGAAAACCCTTTATATTGTCCCTTTTTTTCCAGAGGAAAAATATAAAGAAACAGAAAATCATACCCATTTTGAGAATTATGTGGCACATTAAAGCAATATCTCTCATGTCATCTATACACAACTGATTTATACTTTTATCTATTTAGCTTTCTACCTAGAGCAGCATCTTTGTTTCAAAGTTCCCTCGCTGCAGTCACATGACTTGTCTCAGCGCTACTCACTCAACTCACATTTAAAAAAAAATAAATAAAAATATAACTATAACTATCAGGTGAATAGTCTTAAGTGTCTAGTGAATTTTTGTCCAAAATTGGTGTGCCACCTGAAACAGGTGATAATTTGAAAAGCAGTGGCGATGCCTGGACCTTCATGTTCTCACACCAGAAGTGGCCAGAGGCCCCCGCAAACAGCAGGTGAGAAGCTACCAGGCTGTTTTGCCACCATGGTTTCCTTTCTCCTCTGCCAGGTTCTTAACATCTGGGCCTAGCCTGTCTTTTTTCAGACTCCCTTCGGATTCCTCAACACAGGCCATGAAGGGTGGAGAGCTGCAGCCCCCATACTGTGGCTCTTCCTCCCCTCCACTGACAGTGACCATGTTACCTCTTTCCCTAACTTTCATTTAATAGTTAATTAGAATGTTTAGCACAGTAGATTCAGTCCAAAATAATGCCAATGTCCAATAATACAGAACGACAACCAAACCACAGACCTCCAGGAACACAGAGAAAGAAAATCAACACAGATAGCTCACTCCTGCCCAGGTTACACAGACAATCCTCGCCCCTACCATGGGTGGGGGGGTGGCTAAGACACCAGGATATACAGATAGTTCTTGCCCCTACCACAAGCAGTTGAGATGTAACACACAGTGAGACAATCAAAACCTAGGGAAACCACAGGCAGAAGAATCCGGTAGCCAGGTGACTTGGCCAGCTTATGCTGGACCAAATCTAACAGGTTCCAAAAGAAGCAGGGTCCTTCCAACCCCCTCCAGGGGACCTGAAGCGTCCTCCAGGCTCCCCTGGTCATGTAGTTAAGGCATGGCTGCCCATTGTTCTTGACTGCCCCAAACACCTTGGGCTCCTCAAGCCACCCAGACACTTGCAAGCAAACTGAAAGTTCAGACAGGTTTACAGGTTCAGACTCTGACATACAGCAGACACAAGACAAACAAATAAACCACGGTACCTGCCCTGGAGATTACCTCTGATCTACTGCCCTCTGGTGTGATCTCACAGGAGGTCAATTTCCCAGTCCATGCACCAAATGTAAGACTCTAAGGAGCAGAGCCTAAGTTTACTGGAGACCCCCTGAGAGAACCACGGGGACATGAGAGATCACTGCAAAATGCAAGAGGAATTTTATTCTGACACGTTGAGGTCACTTCACTCTTGCAGGAGGAAGGACCCTGAATTTCTGAAGCACACACCTTTTATACTTTAGCATGGGAAGACTTTAGCAACAGCAAAACTTGTCTAAACCTAATTGGACACTTTGCTTAGCCTCTAAACTCACTTAGCCACACTCACTCACTCAGGCAGTTGTTTCTGGTGGGCTATGCTTATCTAGGACTGTAGAGGACACAGCTGGTTACTAATCAATACATTCTGTGGTTTTTCTCTCTGAATTGTTTTTTTTTTTTTTTAAACTTTCTCTCTGTTATCAGGAACAGCCTGACTAGCTGGGTGGTTGTGGCTTTAATTTATTCTTGTTCTCACATCAGCAATGGACAGATCACAAAAACAGAAAATAAACAGAGACACAGTAAAACTAAGAGAATTTATGAAGCAAAATGATTTAAGAGATATTTATAGAACATTTCATTCTAAAATAAAAGAATATACCTTCTTCTCAGCACCTCATGATACATTCTCAAATATTGACCATATAATTGGTCACAAAACAGGCTTCAACAGATAACTAAAAAAATTGAAATAATCCCATGCATCCTATTAGGTCATCATGAAATAAAACTGGTCTTCAATAATGACAAAAAACAATGGAAAACCCACATACACAAGGAAACTGAACAACACTCTATTCAGTGATAACATTGTCAGGGAAAAAATAAAGAAAGAAATTAAAGACTTTTTAGAACTTAATGAAAATGAAGGTACATCATACCAAAACTTATGGGACACAATGAAAGCAATGCTAAGAGGAAAACTCAAAGCTCTAAATGTCTCCAAAAGAAACTGAAGAGAGTATATACTAGCAGCTTGACAACATACCTGAAAGTTCTAGAAAACAGGAGAAACAAATACACCCAAGAGGAGTAGATGGCAGGAAATAATCAAACTCAGGGCTGAAATCAATCAAGCAGAAACAAAAAAACTATACAAACAATCAACAAAACCAGGAGCTGGTTCTTTGAGAAAATCAACAAAATAGATAAGCCTTTAGCCAGACTAATCAGAGGGCACAGAGACAGTATCCAAATTAATAAAATTAGAACTGAAATGAGAGACATAACAACAAAAAACGAGGAAATTCAAAAAAATCATCAGATACTATTACAAAAGCCTATACTGAACAAAACTAGAAAATCTGGATGAAATGGAAAATTTTCTAGATAAGATATCGGGTTCCAAAGTTAAATCAAGATCAGATAAACCATGTAAACAGTCCCATAACCCATAAAGAAATAGCAGCAGTCATTAAAAGTCTCCACAACAAAAAAAGTCTGGGACAAGATGGTTTTAGTGCAGAACTCTATCAGACCTTCAAGGAAAACCTAATACTAATACTCTTCAAGCTATTCCACAAAGTAGAAACAGAAAGAACACTAGCTAATTTGTTCTATGAAGCCACAATTATGCTCATACCTAAACCACACAAAAACCCAACAAAGAAAGAGAACTTCAAACCAATCACCCTTTTGTATATTGATGCAAAAATACTCAATAAAATTCTTGGAAACCAAAATCTAAGACCACATCAAAACAATCATCCATCATGATCAAGTAGGCTTTTATTCCAGGAATGCAGGGATGGTTCAATATTTGGAAATTCATCAATGTAATCCACTACATAAACAAACTCAAAGAAAACAACCACATGATTATTTCAGTAGATGCTGAGAAAGCATTTGACAAAATTCAACACTCCTTCATGGAAAAGTCTTGGAAAGATCAGGAATCCAAGGCCCATACCTAAACATAATAAAAACAATATACAGCAAGCAAGTAGCCAACATCAAATTAAATGGAGAGAAACTTGAAGCAATACCACTAAAATCAGGGACTAGACAAGGCTGCCCACTCTCTCACTACACAAGTTGGAAAGGAAGAAGTCAAAATTTCACTATTTGCAGATGATATGATAGTATACTTAGGTGACCCCAAAACTTTCACCAGAGAATTCCTATAGCTGATAAACAACTTCAGGCAAATGGCTGGATATAAAATTAACTCAAACAAATCAGTAGCCTTCCTCTACTCAAAGGATAAACAGGCTGAGAAAAAAATTAGGGAAACAACACCCTTCACAATAGTCACAAATAATATAAAATACTTTGGCGTGACTCTAACCAAGCAAGAGAAAGATCTGTATGACAAGAAATTCAAGTCACTAAAGAAAAAAATCAAAAAAGATCTCAGAAGATGGAAACATCTCCCATGCTCATGGATTGGCAGGATTAATATAGTAAACATGGACATTTTTCCAAAAGCAATGTACAGATTCAATGCAATCCCCATTAAAATTTCAACTCAATTTTTCATAGAGATAAAAAGAGCAATTTGCAAATTTATTTGGAACAACAAAAAACCCAGGATACGGAGAACTATTCTCAACAACAAAAGAACTTCTGGGGGAATCACCATCACTGACCTCAAACAGTACCACAGAGCAATAGTAATAAAAACTGCATGGTATTGGTACAGAGGCAGGCAGGAAGATCAATGGAATAGAATTGAAGACCCAGAAATGATTCCATACACCTATGGTCACTTGATCTTTGACAAAGGAGCTAAAAGCATCCAGTGGAAAAAAGACAGCATTTTCAACAAATGGTGCTGGTTCAACTGGCAGTCATTATGGTTAAGAATGCAAATTAATCCATTCTTATTTCCATGTACAAAGCTCAAGTCCAAGTGGGTTAAGGACCTCCACATAAAACCAGATACATTGAAACTAACAGAAGAGAAAATGGAGAAGAGCCACATGGGCACAGGGGAAATTTTCCTGAACAGAATAATAATGGCTTATGCTCTAAGATCAATAATCGACAAATGGGACCTCATAAAATTGCAAAGCTTCTGTAAGGCAAAGACAATGTCATTATGACAATATGGCAACCAAAAGATTGGGGAAAGATTTTTGCCAATCCTACATCTGATAGAGGGCTAATATCCAATGTATACAAAAAAAAACCTAAAAAAATTAGACTCTAGACAATCAAATAATCCTATTAAAATATGGGGTACAGAACTAAACAAAGAATTCTTAATTGAGGAAATTTGAATGGTTGAGAAGCACTTAAAGATATGTTCAACATCCTTAGTCATCAGGGAAATGCAAATCAAAACGACCCTGAGATTCCACCTCATACCAGTCAGAATGACTAAGATAATAACCACAGGTGATAGCAGATGGTGGTGAGGATGTAAAGAGAGGAATACTCCTCCATTTTTGGTGGGATTGTAAGCTGGTACAACTGCTTTAGAAAGCAGTTTGGTGGTTCCTCAGAAAATTGGACATAGTATTACCTGTGGACTCAGCTATACCATTCCTGGTCATACACCCAAAAGATGCTGTAACATATAACAAGGACACATGCTCCCCTATGTCCTACCAGACTTATTTATAATAGCCAGAAGCTGGACTTACCTTTGCTTTCCTATATCCCAGATGGAACAAGCTGCCTTGCCTCAAGATTTTAGACCTTGTGTGACGGAGAATCCAAAAAAGAAGTTACAATGACTCTTGTATTTTTCTTAAAATGGGACCAGTTATTTGGATTTAATCATGGGCTGATCAAGAAATCAATCCAATATTGGAAATAGTTTACATCTGGAAAGGCTCGATTTGGACATTTTCAGAGACACATTTGGAAGTTAGCTGCAGTTCTCTATGATGTTATGTTAGCAAGAGATAAAGTTGGGACAGGATCTAGATTTCAAACAAGTGGTAGTACATGAGTTAAGGCTCTTTTAACTGTCAAGTTAAAATTACTTTTGTTTCTTCTACAATATTTAATGTAAATTGTATTGATTGTATACTTTCTAATTGTGTTAGTGTGTTGAAACCTGGCATGTCTGTTACAGGGGTCTATCAACCAGATTTTGTCTTATTGCCCTGAGCATTATGGAACATTGGTTTTTCTGTAAAAAGCTTGCAAGAGCTGGAAGAAGTAAGTTAGGTTTGAAGCAGAAGCAAGAGGGTAGTGGGCTTGATTATTGCTAGTATAACAGCTTTAATTACATTAATTGCTAGCACCACTGCTTGTTTAATTGATTTTACTCAAGAGGTTAAGACAGCTACTTTTGTTAATCATTTAGCAAAAAATGTTACTAATGTGTTGAATATACAAGAGGATTTAGATAGGCATTTGGAACATTGGATTAATGATCTGTATCCTATTCAAATTATAGGAAGTTCAGAGTTTAAGAATAAGAAGCCATCTTGAGTATCATGACAAATACCAATGGAGTTGTGTTACTTCTAAAATTTACTATGATAGTATAATTAGGAAAAAGTTTAAAGACAGTTGCAGTGTATTTGGCATAGTTCTAACACCTCTCTGGATGTTTTAACTTTGCATAGTGAGATTGTGAATTTAAAGAACGCTACTCTGCTGAGCTTTGATGCTGCATATAGTGTTGATAAAATTATCCATGGCTTGAAATCAGTATTTCCATTTTGGCCAAGCATCAAGAATGGCATATATTGCTTGATCATGCTAGCCCTTTTTGTCCTGGGAATATTTTTATTCCTGACCATTGTGTGAAAGCTTGTCTTTAACTACATCAACATGTTGGCAGCCAAATTACATGACTTGAAACTGAAAATAGGTCTTCAGACAAAGTTATTACTTTAACAGGCTGGCAATCCAAGGACAAGTAAGATTCTGTACAGAGCCTTACCAACCTAAGACAGAAGTGCATTGCTTTTGATAATGCATATTCCATGATGGGTGAGGAAGGCATTCTTGTCAGAATGACCTAAGACAGGCTCAGTCTTGTCTATAAAATAAAAAAGGGGGAGATATGGAGAGCTTTTGGGGCTGCTTGGCAGGAATCTGACATTGGCCAAGGATAAGGAATGGGCTTCAGTCAGGAATCTGACATTAGGATAGAACAAAAAAGTAATATTAGGCAGGAATATAAATCTTAGGCTAGAACAAAAAAGTAATTTCAGACAGGAATCTAAATTTTAGGCTAGAACATGGTAGTAGGTTTCAGACATAGAAAGCTCAGACTCTAACGCCCAGCACTTAGAATTTCTCTTACAGTAGATAGCACTTTTCCACAAGAGTTAAATTAAGCTAGGACTCTTAGCCACATGCTTCCTGACCATTTCTCCTCACCCCCTAATCTACCCACTCTCATGAGCCACACCATCTAAGAGGTCACACAAGATATTTAGGAATTTTTTAAAAAAGAAAATATTTCTTCCTGTTGAGTCTGATGATGGGAGAATGTGCTAAAGTTTGGATTCTTGGCTTTGAGACCTCCTGGCTTGGTGACATTGGGATGGCCACATAAGCTGTTTAAGCCTATCTTGTTTCATATATAAAATGCAGATCGAGTTGCTGTAGAGACCTACCAGTAAAATACAACCCACTGACACAGCAGTGCCTGTATGTAGTAGTCTCATTTGGTGGTGAGATTTATTGATAATGCCCCCTTTGTCCTGTTCACCATGTCTTGGTATGTGTGGACTGTCTTTCTCCTACTGAGTTCCAAGAAGCAGGCATAAGCTTCAGAAATAGCCTCTGCTATCTCTGTCAGGAGTCCCACAAAAACAGTACATTACACAACTATAACATGTATGCAGAAGGCCTAGGTTAGACCTATGTAGTTTCCCTGATGGTCAGTTCAGTCTCAGTGAGCCCCTGTGAGTCCAGGTTTGTGGATTCTGTGGGTTTTCTTGTGGTGTCCTTAACCCCTCAAGCTCCTACTGGATTGCTCCATTTTAACTTGATAAATATAAAACTGTCCCTTCAAATTTGGCAATAACCTGTTCAGATAGTTCTTTTTATGGTTTTAAAAACAATAATTTTATTTTAGTTATATCATGGACTTTGTTAGAAAATATTAAATAAATCAAGTATAAATAGTTGTAATTATCTAATTCTTATACTTAAAAAAATCATTGTTCTCTGTAATGAAAAGCTACAAAATGACTTTAGAAAATTTTGGTTTTGTGATTGTGTGTTATCCAAGATTTTGAATACCTAAAGGTCTGACTTTTGTAAAGAAACATAAATGTTGAGTGTGGAGAGGCAGATGAATTCTTAGAACATTTGCTTGCCTGGTATATACAAAGCCCTGGGTTCACTGCCCATACTCCAAAAACTGAGTGAAGCTCCTGCCTCTGGTCCTGGCCCCCTTTAGCTGGAGGGTAAAGGATAAGAAATCCAAGGTCATCCTTGGCTGTGTGACAAGCTAGAATGGAGCCTGGACTATAGGAAAACCTATCTGGAAAGAAAGGAAGAAAGAAAGAGAGAAAGAGAGAGAGAGAGAGACAGACAGAGAGAGACAGAGAGAGACAGAGAGAGACAGAGACAGAGAGACAGAGACAGACACAGAGAGACAGAGAAAGGAAGGAAAACAAAAAAGAGAAAAGAGAGAAAAAAAGAAAGGGAAAAGAAAGAGTGAGAGACAGAGACAAAGGAAGGAAAATGAAAGAGAGAAAAGAAATAGAGAAAAGAAGAAAGAGAAAAGAAAGAAAAAGAAAACCTATTTTGCTACAGATAACTGGTTTCTGTCTCCAATTATATTACCCAAAGATAAAGACTAGATCTGAATACTTTCTCTCTCTCTCTTTCTTTCCCCCATTTCTTTTTCTGTA
This sequence comes from Rhabdomys pumilio, assembly GCA_030674055.1. Taxonomy (NCBI): domain Eukaryota; kingdom Metazoa; phylum Chordata; class Mammalia; order Rodentia; family Muridae; genus Rhabdomys; species Rhabdomys pumilio. The sequence goes on along the minus strand of JANHMN010000003.1, from coordinate 7,372,578 downwards.
AAAGTTAAAGCCAAAAAGGTGAGAGAGAATATAAAAAGCTATAGGTCTTTCTCTGAGCTTAAAAAATATATTAAAGTAGCTTCTAAAAATAATATTTACTTCACAAGAAATTCAGTAATGGAAACAAAAGGTTAGAGGGGTTCAGAAAATTCAATCATATATAAGTAAATTGTGTGAACTGTTGTTTATTTTGAATTAACCTGAGCAAATTCAGTCTGTTATTTTCTTTCCCTTTCTTCTTTGTTAAAGTATGGTTTGTGAAGATGAACCTTTATAACTGTCTGAAAAATATAATGTAAAAACACCAGTGATTTTTAACTCATTAACTAATGAGGGGAACAGTAATTTTTAAAGGTCTCAGAGCTTGGTAGAATGTCCATGTACATGCATTTAATTTTGTGATGAAATATGAGAACAAGGCTATTCAGTAAAATACAGGCTGTTGCAACCTTCCTGTTTTCTGGTTTACCTACTTATATCTGCTAGGCAAAAGCTGGAAGTCACTTGTCCAGTGAAGTTCTGCAATAACTCAGGGGAAATTTCATGGACCTACTTTCAGACTGTACACTGTTTTCTGATACTACTGTCTTAATGCTCGTAGTATTTGTGTCCTCCATACTCACTCCTTGGGGGTCACACCCAGTCCTGGATTGAAATCCTGATGCCGCTTGATGACTATGTGGATAGTTCAGATTTCTCTCTTGACTGCCAGTCTCTGCACCTACCTGTTCATAGCACCATGTCCTTAAATACCTGGTACACGGTTGCTATTTGCCAAGTTTAAATATAAATTCTGTTTCCTTTTCCATAAAAGACTGCTTCTCATACCTTTCAGGACTCTCTGATGGGTACTCTTTCAGATGTCAGAGTTCTAACCCTTACTTTCTTACACTCCATGAGGATTTCTTCAGGAAACAGCACTGCGCCCTCTGCAGTTATCAGTGGTCACTTTTTAGTATGGTCACTAATCCTATCTCTTACCTTTTCAGGTGTTTCCCACAGAGGCACTGGACTTCAGGAGAACATGGAGCCCATATGTACGTAGGCACTTAGATGTGTCAAAGAGTTAATGATTACTTTTTAAAACCCATGTATTCAGACCAGGTCTTGAGAAAGTCCTCTTTGCAGCTCAAGAAATTCTTATATGCTCAGCATTAGGTCCCTGATTTATATTTATAATTCTATGTATCTATGTCCAATATTCTCTATGATCATACAAAAAAACCCTTGATTTAAGTATGCTGTAGTTTAAGAGGCTGAGGCAGAGGATTGCTATGAGTTCAAAGCTAGTCTATGCTATAGAATGAATTCCATTTAGATCAGGCCTATTTATAGAGTGAAACTTTATTTCAAAAGCAAAGCAGCCAACATTTAAAAATGTGAATATTTTGTTACTTTATTGTTTACTTTTAAGTTATCCTACAAACTATTTTTATGCATACTTCATTTGATTGGTTCTCTTAGAACTGTCAATGTGTTCTGTTGCCCCATCCCATCTCCTTGCCTTTCTATTTTCCACTGTGGCTTTTTACCTCACAGTAAGACATTACGTGTTCTGTGGGCTTCCTCACCTCTCTCTCTTCAAGCCTCATCTGTTTTGTGGGGCCTTTTATAGATTCCTGGACTCTGCCCAGTTTACTGTCACCTAGATACATATATGTAACCATTTGAAGCTGGATCCACATATGGGAGAAAACGGGAGCTGTGGGCTAACTTGTTTTTCTGAGCCTGGGTTGCCTTGCTTAGTATTAGGTTCACCAGTATACGAACTTCATCTTCTTCATATGTGAGTAAAATTCTACTGGGTGTGTATACTACATTTTAATTTTCTGTTCATCTGTTGATGGTAGACAGACTGATTCCATTCCTCATGTGAAGATTTCTCTGTAATAGGGAACAGAGTCCTTTGGGTACATGCCCATATGGTGGTTTGAATGAAAATGGTTTCTGTAGGCTCATATGGTTGAATGCTTGGTCTCTAGTTGGTAGTATTGTTTGGGAAGGATTAGGAGGTGTGACCTTGTTGGAATAGGTATGGCCTTGTAGGAGGATATATGTCATTGAGAGTGTACTTTGAGGTTTCAAATCCCATGCCATACCAAGCCTTTCTCTCTGTTTGCCTGCCGATCTAGATGTAAGCTTTCAGACTCATGTGTCTGCCTGCTGCCATGCTCCCTGCCATGATTATCACGGCTAACACCATGAAACTGTAACCAAGCCCCCAATTAAATGAGTTTTTAAAAAGTAAGAGTTTCCTTAGTAATGGTGTCTCTTCACAGCAACAGAATATTAACTTAGACACAGTTGTTTGGGAGATGGGGTATTGCTATAACAAGCATGATTGTACTGTTGATTGGAAAAATATGGAAGACTTTGGGACTTTAAATGAGCAAAAGAGTCAAACTGTCGGGCCTGACATGAGGTCTAATCTCCATTCCACCTTACCCTTCAGTCACAGGTGGAGGGCATGACAACAGCCCCCAGACCCTAGAGAGATTTACATGTTAATGAGGTACCTGATGAGGGCATGAACAGCCACTTGTCTACAAGAACCATCCTGGCCGAGTCTGCTAAACAGGTGCACTTCCTGTGAGGCTTGACACCAGAGCTCTCCCTTCTCAGCTCGAGCCCGTGTGTTCCCCGCCTTCATCCTGCCATGTGTTAAGAGACCCCAAGACAGTAGCCAATCTCGGCGCATAAACCTGTCGCCATGCGCTCCAACAGTCTTCGTCCTGCTGCGTGCCCACACCCAAGTGATGGCTGAGGCCCAGAACAAAGATTCTCACAAGAACTCTGCACCTGATTCTCCTACCCTGAGACATTCACCCCTGACAAAAGACAGCGTGACCAAGCAAGTACAGTAATCTTTCTTCTGCGGGGTGCTGCCAAAGCCTCTTTCTTCTCCCCTTCCCTTTATTTCTCTTGGCTATGGGCTAGCTGGTCTCAGTCCATCCAAGGCCTCTCAGCGGTTTGAGAGCCCGAGGGCTTGAGACCAGTCAGTCTCCGGTCACCTCCAGGAATCCCCAATCCAAGAGCTCTACACCCCACAAAACTTCAGACTGAGTGAAAACTTCCTCCACCAAATGAAGCCCCCCGTAGTGCCCGCTGGAGCAGTGTGGAACCAACTCAGTAAAAGCTCCTACACTTCTGCTTCTGCCATGCTGAGCCACGGTTCCAGTTGACTGAGCTGTGACAGACACATGGACCCACAAGACAACACAGACGCACGTGCCCACACTTGAGCCTACATCGTTCTCTACAGGTGGTAGAGGACACAGGAAGAGCCAGCTCCAAGAGTGGCCCCCCACTGGTGCCCACAAAAAAATTCTCCACAAAACTCTAAGACAGTGAGTAATCCCCAGCCTAGTTCACAAGACTAGGCAGGATTCTTTCTGTCTCCCCCCTTCTCTCTCCACATGTTTCTTGCTAGTGTCTTCTCTCTAATCCACTAGCTCCTGCCTAGTTCAAAAAGACTAGGTCCCACTCCTCTCTCCATGTGTTCCTGGTCAGCTTCTCTGCTTTAACTCCTCTCTCTTCCTCTTTCTATCTGTCTCTCTCTCCCCACATGTTCTCCAACTTGACAAGATGGTGGGCAACTTCCTAATTTTCGTTCTCTGTCCTTTCTCCCAGCGGTGCCTGCTAACTTTTCAAGAACACTGATTCTAAATTCTAGTCCCCAGTGTTTCCCCACCCCCACCCCCCGGGAGTCACACAGCCTGCTAACATAGGTTTTCCCCTTTTTCTCAGTCATTTGCTGCCAGCTGAGACCATTTAATTCAGTTGGTTTGCCTGAAAAGCAACAGGGTGGGACCCTGCTTGCTACCCAGCCCTGTGTTCCTTAGCCAGCCTTCCTCACAATTTCTTCCTCAAGTGGCTAAAAACGCCAAGCTGGGCCTGGTTGCTGCCTGCTAGCTTACCCCAGGAGCTGCTGACTCCAATCCAGCTTCCACATGTCTTTCCCATAGACACAGCCTTTCACTCTCTCTGACTCTTGGCTCTCCTATCGAGCCTATATGTCTCTTCCTCTAAACTTCTTTCAAGTTAGCCTTTTGATCCTTCTCTACATTTAAGATTTCTAAAAAAAAAAAAAAAAAGGGGGGGGGGTGGATACAGGACCTCTGTGCCAGAGCACCCAGCAACCACATGGCAGAGCAAGCCTTTTCTTTTGGCTAATATCCACTTAGCAGAGAGTATATACCATGTGTGTTTTTTTGTGACTGTGTTACGTTACTCAGGATGATATTTTCCATCCATATGCCTGTGAATTTTATAAAGTCGTTGTTTTTAATATCTGGGTAGTACTCCATTGTGTAAATGTACAACATTTTCTGTATCCATTCCTCTGTTGAAGGACATCTATGTTCTTTCCAGCTTCTGGCTGTTACAAATAAGGCTGCTATGAACATAGTGGAGCATGTGTCCTTGTTATATGTTGGGGCATCTTTTGGGTATATGCCCAGGAGTGGTATAGCTGGGTCCTCAAGTAGAACTATTTTCAAATTTCTGAGAAGTAATTGGAATTAAATCAACCAGACTGATTTCCAGAGTGGTTGTACCAGCTTGCAATCCAACTAGCAATGGAGAGTTTTCCTCTTCCTCCACATCCTCGAAAGAATCTGCTATCATCTGAGTTATTGATCTTAGCCATTCTGATTGGTGTGATGTGTAATCTCAGGTGATTTGCATTTCCCTGATGACTAAGGATGTTGAACATTTCTTTAGGTGCTTTTCAGCCAGTCAGTATTCCTCAGTTGAGAATTCTTTGTTTAGCTCTATACCCCATTTTTTAATAGGGCTGTTTGGTTCTCTGGAGTCTACCTTTTTGAGTTCTTTGCATATGTTGGTTCCTTAAAACTAGCAGGTCCAGGTGAGAGGAGAGCGAGGTCATGGTCTGTCCAGAGCTGAGTGGGTTGGTGAGTGTCAGAGGCCCAAAGAAACACAACCAGCTTGCGGAGTCTTGTCGAAGCAGGAACTCAACTTTAATATAACAACCTCTTGTTTATATAAACTTGGAGCATAGGAAGAAGGAGTTTTGGTGGGGTGAGAATACAGAGGGGGCCAGGAAGGGTGACAGAGGGTATGGGGTGACTGACAGGGCCAATGGCAAAGCTCTATGTCAGCAACAGTTGAGCAGAGGCAGGCAGGGCCAAACAGGTTCTGTTGAGTCACTCTGGTATGGAAGTGACTAAGACAGGTTTTAAACTTGAGCCAGGCTTTGGCTCTCCCACAAGGCTGCAGAAACTTGAGCCAGGGTTGGGTCTGTCCACAAGGCCCAAACGAGGGGGTCAAAATGGGACCCAACCTGTATATATTGAATATTATCCCTCTATTGGATGTAAGGTTGGAACCGATCTTTCCCCAATCTTTTGGTTGCCATATTGTCATAATGACATTGTCCTTTGCCTTACAGAAGCTTTGCAATTCCATGAGGTCCCATTTGTAGATTATTGATCTTAGAGCATAAGCCATTGGTATTCTGTTCAGGAAAATTTCCCCTGTGCCCATGTAGCTCTTCTCCACTTTCTCTTCTGTTAGTTTCAATGTATCTGGTTTTATGTGGAGGTCCTTGACCCACTTGGACTTGAGCTTTGTACATGGAAATAAGAATGGATTAATTTGCATTCTTAACCATGATGACTGCCAGTTGAAACAGCACCATTTGTTGAACATGCTGTCTTTTTTCCACTGGATGCTTTTAGCTTCTTCGTCAAAGATCAAGTGACCATAGGTGTGTGGGTTCATTTCTGGGTCTTCAATTCTATTCCATTGGTCTTCCTGCCCTCACCTTCCTCTGTACCATAAACCATGAATTTTTATCACTATTGCTCTGTAATACAGCTTGAAGTCAGGGATAGTCATTCCCCTACAAGTTCTTTCTGATTCGTTTTGGTTTGAAGTCTATTTTGGTAGATACTACAAAGGCCACACCAGCTTGCTTCTGAGGTCCATTTGCTTGGAATATTTTTTTTTTATCCTTTTACCTTGAAATGATGCTTATCCTAATGTTCAAATGTGTTTCTTTGAGTCATTTGAAGGATGAATCCTGTTTATGCATTCATTTTGTTAGTTTGTGTCTTTATGGTGGAATTAAGCTCATTCAGTGTTTCAAATGAGCAGTATCTGCTGATTTCTGTTATTTTATTGTTAGGGTGTAGGTTGTTAGCTCCACCCCCACCCCATTGATTTGTTCTTCTGAGAATATTTATTTCTTATGTCTTCATGGTTAACCTCTTCAAGTTGATGTTTTCTCTCTAGTTCCTTCTTTGGGGCTAGATTTACAGAAAGATACTGTTTCAATTTATTTTTTTTTTAAATCATGGAATGTCTTGTTTTCTTCATCTGCTGTGATTCAAAGGATTGCTGACTATAGTAGTCTGGCCTGACATCTGTGGTCTCTTAATTTGTAGAACATCCATTCAAGCTTTTCAGGCTTTTAGAATCTCCATTGAGAAATCACACATTATCCTGTTATCAGAGGTCTACCATTTTATATTACATTGTCTTATTCCCTTGCAGCTTTTAATGTCATTTCTTTGCTGTGTATGTTTAGTGTTTTGATTATTATGTGCTGTGGGGAATTTCTTTTCTGGTCCAGTCTATTTCTTGTTCTGTATGCTTCTTGTGTTTTTGTCTGTTTGTTTTTGTTCTTAAATGTTTTCTTTTCCCTATATTCCCATTTTTATTAGAGTTGTTCTTTTAAGATTGTCCCAAATTTCCTGCATGCTTCGAACTGGATTTTTTTTTTTATAATAGCATTTCCTTTGACTGGTATATTTATTTTTTTTCTAATTTGTCTCTAATGTCTGTGATTCTTTCTTCCATTTTCATATTCTGCTGCTGAAGATTGTCTTTGAATTTGAGTTGCTATGATTTTCATTTTGATTTTTTCCTTCAGTTTGTGCTATCCTTAGTGATTATGCTTCTATTTTCATGTTTTGAATTGTTCTCTTCATTTCATTTCACTGTATTTTCATTAATGGAGTTATTTATATTCTCTTTAAGGCCCTTGAGCAAGTTCATAACATTTCCTTTGAAGTCTTGGTCTTGTGCTTCAGCTACATGATATATCTCAGGACTGACTTAGGGCTTGCCTGGCTCTAGTGGTGACATATTGTCCTGACTGTTATTGTGTCATTATGTTGACAGTTGTGGATCTGGGTTGTGTTTGGTTGACTTTAATTCTAGGTGGTGATATCTGGTCTTCTTTGTCTTCTATGGGTGTTCCATTTCTGGTTTCTGTTGACGTCTCTGGTTCTTAGGAGAGTATGTTGCTTGGTATGGAATACTTTTGACATCTTTTCAGTTGTGGTCACTGGACGTCCCAGGTAGAACATGTGTCTAAGTATTGAGAGCTGAAAGCTAGTAGTGGATATGAGTTAGAAGAAGGTATCTCAGGGGATCCACAGGAGGGAAGAAAACAGGTTATGCCACCAGGATCTGTGTAGTCCCCTGGGAATGGTGACAGAGAGGAAACAGAGGCTATATCAGGTGGCCTGCTACAGAGCTGGGGAAAGTTTGGAACTAGGGGACATGAGGGAGAGTAAAGATCTCCCACCTGATTCCCTGGCCAACGTGGCCAGTGGGGTTTGAGGGAGTTGGCAGCTGAGAAGACAGAATGGGGGGGGGGGGCAGGGGAATAATGCAGGAAATCTGAGTGATCTGCTGAGAATGGCTTCAGAGAGAAGGGGAGGCCACAGCAGGACTCTCTTACAGGGCTGAGGACAAGACTGGGGCAGTGGAATTGGAGGAGAAAGGCTCTTTAGTGTTGAATTTTTGTAGTTCTTTATATAGTCTAGATATGATCCTTTTATCAGAAGCATAGACTGCAGAGATTTCCTCCCATTTTGTAGTGTGTCTGTTCACTTTTGCTATTTTTTTTCTGTGTAGAAGCTTTTCAATTTCATGTCATCCTGCTTGCAAATTCTTATGGCTATTTACTTTTATGTTAAATGTCTATTTAGAGTTTTTTGCCTATACCTAAATCCTGATTTATTGTCTCATATCTGTTTCAGTATTTCTAAATATAAGGTTTTTAACCTAGTTTGACTTAAGTTTTGTGCAGGGTGATCTATTTTCACCATGGATATGAATCCACATATATGGCTCTATTTTCATTGTTCAGGTAGAGAACCAAAACTTTTACTTTTAAAAATTGTTAAACTTTTTCTAATCATAAGGCAAACACAAAGGACATAACACAAAGGACAATAGTCAGTTTCAAAATAATTTCTCTAATGTACCTATCACCATTCAAGAAACTGAAATACATTGATGATTGAGTCTTAAATTAAAAACATATTATTTATACATTAATGAAGGAGTTCTTTGTGTTAGTTTGTATGGTGGTTTGAATAGGAATGACCCCAGTAGATTCATGTGTGTGGATGCTTGGCCAATAGGGAGTGGCATTATTAGGAGGTGTGGCCTTGTTAGATTAGGTGTGGCTTTGTTGGAGGAAGTGTATCCATGTGGGGGCAGACTTTGCGGTCCCCTATGTTTAAATTATGCTCAGCGTGGCACACTGCCTGCAGATCAAGATGTAGAACCTCAGCTCCTTCTTCAGCCCCATGTCTGCCTGGATCTTGCCATGCTTCCCATCATGATGATAATGGACTAAACCTCTGAAACTATAAGCCAGCCCCAATTAAATATTTTCCTATATAAGAGTTGCTATGGTCATGGTGTCTCTTCTCAGTGATAAAACCCTAAGACAGTTTGCTTAAAACAGTGAACAAAACACTACAGACTGGGTAGTATAAACAATATAAAATTTTCTTAGATTTCTGTATACTGAATATCCAAGTTCAAGGTGTCAGTGCATGGGTTTGGGGTCTCTACTCAAGACTTCTTTACTTTGTAAGTGGCTGTCTTTTCTCCAGTCTCTTCTTTTAAGGTCTCATTAGTTACTGGAATAATTTTATGTCCTCACATTGCTTTAATTACCTTGTTGTAGGCTTCATCTCCAAAATTAACCATATTCAGAGCTGGAGGTTAGGACTGTACATGGATTTTGTGAGAACACAGCCTAATACCCTCCTATACACTAACACTCCTAATACCCTCCTATACCCTAACACTCCTAATACCCTCCTATCAGTTATGGGCACAGAGGTCACGCACAGTTAGGTAACTGGTTCAGACGTTGAGCATCAAGTCTTAACTACTACACCGATTCAAAAATAACACCTGAGTTCAGCACCCCGGCCAAGCAGCCTTTCTCTCCAGGTGCCTTTGGGACCTGATGTCTGCCCTAATTTCACTGAAGCAACTGAGGAAACTTCCTTTTGTAAGTGTGCATATCCCTGTTGACTAAACAGGAAAAAATAATCAAAACAAGATAAGCAAGCTTTACCAGCAGTGTGACATCAGCAGTGCCCGTTACTGATAAGAGGGTATTAGGAGTGGGCTGTGTTCTCACAAAATCCATGTGCAGTCCCTAACCTCCAGCTCTGAATATGGTTAATTTTGGAGATGCCCTATAACAAGGTAATTAAAATAACGTGAGGACATAAAATCAGTGATAAAATTGCAGGTGGTTGTAAAAGCGACTCCTCGCTTGCCAAAATTTACAGTTTTGAATTTGTGTTAATAATATTTCTCAGTTTTTATATAAATAAAACCAGTAAATTTGCCATAAAATCAGAAGAGTTCAATTTGTTAAAATTGTCTTTTCTTTTGTGAAGTAGAAAATCTATAAGGCTTTTGTAGTCAGAGACAATACACTAAGTGGAAGCAGGAGACCATACTTAAGATTTTTACAACTGCTAATTGAGGCTATATTTGTCAGTTTTTCTGGTGATTCTGGGTTGAGATCTGTCTGCTCTCTTCTTTATTTTCCATTCTGGGTGACATTTACCATGGTAGCCCCCATAAAACACCCTCATAATGCTTTTAAAAAGTTCCAAGCATCTTTTTAAAAAGGAAGGCTAACAACCTGGTAGGAGCAAGTATTTGGAAACTAAATGAAAACTATTCAGCTTTGTCTGTGATTGCCACAGTGACAGGAGGCGGGGAAGTCACTGAGAAGGACTGACTGAAACAAATGTAACTTATTGCAGGATAAACGTTAATGTTTGAGGTGTGAAACTAAGTATACAGAGAAACTTCTGCCTTTCATAAGACTTATTTTTGATTTTGAAATCTTGATAAGCTCTGTTGAGGCAGAGTCGTGGGTCTAACCCTGCCATATAATCTTCTGATGACAGAAATCTAGCAAAGTCTAATAGTCTGAATTCTGTCCTCACAGCTAGTTTTCTGAGACCATCTTGGAAAATTGTACTAACATGGGTCTTGTAGCTCAGCGCCACACTTCAGACTGCCCTTTAGTTCCACCCAGTGAAATATGGAGGCTGCAAGAGACTTGAGGTTACGATCTCAGTCATACACTAGACTCAGTCGTGGACTGGGGTTTGTGGGTATGAGAGGATCCTACTCAGGATAATTGCTTAATTGGTACAGGCAAACATTTTGTTTGAAAAAAAAAAATGGCTGGAATCGGGAGGTACTGCATTCATCTCAGAGGCAACTTGGAACCTTTCCCTTCCCAGGCACTTACCTAGAATTGACTTCACTGGTACATACCTAGGATAGGAGTGTCAGTCACGTACCTTGACTTTCAAATTTATGTATCATTTTGAGCAGAACTTGAGGGAAAGGGGCTTTTCTTTTTTTTTTTTTTTTTTTTTTTTTTTAAAGAAAGGCGTCTTTATTTGTGTTCATCTCAATATCCAGAATAAATCCCATAATTTATGTCAAGGTTCACTGAAGAAGAAATAGTTACCTTTTCAAGACTGAATTTCAGATAGTTTAATGGCTTAAAGGCTGATTAAGAAGCAACTAGATTCAATGTAAGTTTTTTATGGGTTTGAAAATAACCAAATAGAAATTTCAAATGACTATAAAACTCAGTTGGCACAGTTCATGATTTATTTTTTTAATAACAATGATCTTCCTGGGAAGGATTCTAAAAACCCTCCTGTTCTAGATCAAATCAAAACTGCTGTATCTGACAAGTTTTTTTTTTTCTTTTAAATCTCCTAGGAAATAGCTTTCAAACCTTAGCTTAGGTTGATAATCATTTTCAATGGAATGAGGACATGTAGATAAATATCACAGAGAAACTGGCTAATGGTGAAATATGTAGTGTGCACTCACCACCCCAGTTAAGAAAACGGTGCCTTCATTGCTCAGGTGGATAACACCAGCAGAGGAGTTTACTCTCCTGGAGCTCAATGTTCTATAATGAGGCAAGTTTCCTGGTCTTTTACATCAGTGGTTCTAAACCTATGGGTTGTAACCCCTCTGGGAGTCAAAGGACCCATTCATGGAGGTGGTATATCAAATAACCTGTGTATCAGATATTTACATTATGATTCATAACAGTAGCAAAGTTGCAGTTATGAAATAGCAATGAAAGTAATTTTACGCAGGGGGAGTCCCCATAGTATGAGGAACTATATTAAAGGGTTACGTCATTAGGAAGGGTGAGAATCAATCTTTTACTTGTTCTGAATGAATAAATTACAACAATTTTTTTCTGAAGGTGGTGATTGAAATGTTTCCTTTTGAACTTGATGAATAGAATCCTGGGTCATCTTGGTTCACACACACACACACACACACACACCACACACACACACACACACACACACACACACACACACACACACATGTGCACACACCAAAACAGACTTTTTTGGATAGGAGATGAATTTGTGAGGTCAGACTACATCTCAGAAAGATTCAAGGGGAAATGTCTTTGAAGTTTCCGGTGGATTGTCTCCTGATAAATACAAATGCCTTTCAGCATGATTTCTCTCCATCTCAGTGTAGGCTGTGACTCCTTCATGAACCTAGAGTCCATGATCTCAATACAGTAGCAGGAGCTGTAAGCCTCATTGTCATTCTGCAGCCTGGCTCTGGCTTCCTCTCGAAGCCCATAAATCATTATCAAACAAGAAAATCAAGCAATCAAGCTCGCTGGCCTGAATCTGATCTATAGTATTAGCTTCCAGCCTGAAAAGATATTCACTTGTAGCACTAGTTAAATGCTCTAATAATGAACTTGGATTAGGCAAATGCTTTTGTACACACAGGAACTGGAGGTCCTGATTGCCTCTCAATCACAAATACAAAACCGACTCCATTTCCGCGGCTTGAACACGAAGCCAAAGGCAGCAGGCAACATACTTGGAAGAGGATGGCAGAAGTATCCATAGATGTTGTCTCTTTTTAAAGTTGCATGCATTAAAGTTGCATAAATTATATGAAAAAAAATTTTTTTAATTTTGTTTGCAAATGATGACTTCAAGGACGTGTCGCAAATTCATTTTATGGTCAGTTACCTTTCATCTTTAAAATTACACAAAACATGCAATTATTTAGAATGAAATAATTGGTTTAATAATCGTAAGCTTGAAAGAGAACTTGAATCAAAATTCAATCTGTGGTCTGAATTATCACTGTCTGACACGATGCAGAAAGAATTTTATGTATATGCACACATTAGTTTTATTAATATGATAGGCGTGTATATTATTTAACTTGATATACTTGTTTGATGAATGCTTCTCAGGACTGAACTTATCTTTATCAGGTAGCTGGGCATGATACAGGTTGAACACCCCTTAGTTCCAGGGCCTTGGCAAAATTAATCTCCAGTGGTTTGCCTGTGCCTTTGGTGAGCTTCAGAGATCGGATGCAGCCTCGGAACCTAATATTGGTGGTCAGACCAAACTGATTGAGGCCACCTGAAAAGACACAGGAGGGTTCACTTGTTTCTCATCTTTACAAATGCTGAGGATCCAGCCCAGAAGCCTTGTGCACCCTGAACAAGCACTCTACCACCAGGTCGACCACTCCTCCCTCAGCCTTACTTTTGAAACGCTGCTACATCGAGTGCTTACAGTCACATTTCCCAGTCAAATCTCTAGTTTGAGATTAACTTGGAACACTGTCTACTGTAAACTGTGATTTTTTTTGGCTTGGAGACTTGCAGAGAATGATCAGCTTCTTAAGAGTTACATTATAAAGTATAGAGACTTCAAACAAATGATTTGGTTTGGTAGAAACACATTTAAAGTTATAAAATCAAACTACCCAATTATAGCTAAGTCTGATGGTACATTCCTATAGTACAAGCGCTACAGGTAGCAAAAGAAAACCCAAGTGCTAAGGTAGCCTGGGCTATACAGTAAAAAACCGCTTCAAAAATTAATAAATAAGGAAATAAGTTGTGGTGGTTTGAATACACTTGGCCCATGGGAAGTGGCATTATTAGGAGGTGCGGCCTTGTTGAAATAGGTATGGCTGTGTTAGAAGAAGTGTGTCACTGTGTAAGTGGGCTTTGAGGTCTCCTAGGGCTCAAGCTCCACCCAGTGGGGAAAGAACCTTCTCCTGCCTGCATACAGAAGACAGTCTCCTTCCTCCTGGCTTCCTTCTGATCAAAATGTAGAACTCTTCCTTATATAGCACCACGTCTGCCTGGACACAGCCATGCTTCTGACTATGATAATAATGGACTGAATCTCTGAACTGGTAAGCCAGCCCCAATTAAATGGTTTCCATTAGAAGAGATGCTTTGGTCATGGTGCCTTCTCACAGCAATAAAACCCTAACTAAGACTAAGACAACAACAATAACCCTCCTAATAAATCTTATACAGTTGTATTTAATAAAGCAAAGAAATTTATAAAATACTTCTAATATTAAATTAGGATGTTCTAACACTGAAAAAATAAAACCCCAAATGTTCTGTTGATTGGAAGATTATGGATTTTTTTTTTTTAATTAACAAGGCTTGCATGTTGCAACACAATTCAGGAATGAAGCTGTGTGAGGAGAATTTTGAGTATTGGTTAGAACACTCTACGAGAACAAGAAGAGTCCTGTGACCTCGGTTTCTTCAAAACAGAGAATTGCTTTTGGAATGTGTCTGAGCTCCTCCCAGGTGCAGAGGATGGGACGAGTTGATTTCAGATTACTCATTCGTGCTTGCTGCTGTTATTCAGTTAAATGTTTAAGCTGGCCTTTACATGGAATAGTGTTTCTGCCATGTGCTGCTTCTCCTTGTGGTTGAATACCTTACTCATGTGATTCTTCTTGACCTTCAGAGTATAAATTGCCTGATTCTCTGAATAAAACTGGCTATCACATATTTTTTTTTTACTCTGGCTCATTTCTAGGCCCTGCTTTCCCATGTCTATGTCCCCAACTAGAGCAGTAAACAGAGACACTACTATCCTCCAGCCTGCTAGGTCCTTGGGAGAATCTTGCTTCATAGCCTGTTGGTGGAGAGGTACACTGTCTCCTTCAAATATTATGAGTTTGTTCCTAATAGAAGTCTTTATTTATATATCTCAAAAAATTTATTAATGTTTAAAAAGAGCACAATTGTGGATCTTTGTACCAAAACCAAAAGCAGGGCCTGGAGGGATGGCTCAGTAGTTAAGAGCACTAGCTGCTTTTCCAGAGGACCAGGGTTCAATTCCCAGCACCCACAAGGATGCCTCCTACTTTAATTCCATGTCCAGGGGATCTGATGCCTTCTTCTAGCTTTCCCAGGAAGCACCCATGTACAGTGTGCACAGACACACATGCTGACAAAACATCTATGCACGTAATATGACTTTTAGAATGAAAAAGACAAAAGTAAATCTGGAAGGAGACCATCTGTCACCTCCAAAATCTTTTGTCCTATTAACCTATGCTGAACACTGCACACTCTCTCTTCTTACACAAAGCCCTTCTGCCTGAGAAGCAATGATAAACTCTTCTTCCAAAATGCTGAAAGCTTATTCCAGGAGGCTGTGTTCTCCAGTGCTCGTGACACACCTGGACTCGCTCAGCAGCTCCAGCTCTGGCTTTTTAGGTAACTCTGGAGCCCATATGCTGAATTTAATGGACCGATCGGCTGTTTTCTTGATACAGATTTATTGCTTGGGTTTTCTTGTAATATAAATATAAACTCTTTAATAATCTACGTGGGAAATTAGCTACATTTAACCTGGAGAATTCCAGAACCAGAGGGAATATGTTGGACGGCATTTTAAAATTCCTCTGATACATTCATTTTAAAACCAGGAAAAAACCCCTCACAATCTTGGCTTCAACTGCTGTTAAATGCTTTATATCATTTATAAGGCAAATTCATTTCCTTTAGCTTTAGCCTCCCCTTGGATAAAACCTTGAGGGCGATTATGAAAATTTCAGTCTCATGTGGTTTAAATAAATAGTCCTCTCAATTTACAGACTGGAAATTTTAGGCCAAGTGTTATTTATGGAAGGAGACTCTAAAGCCTAGAAACAAGTGGCCTTAAGTACACATTCTTGGACATGGTTATACAAATATAAACGTTTAAAACCACAAACATAAGAAGCACAGGACACATTTGCTGGAGCAACCAGCACTCACCTGGGAAACCACCAACAAAAACAGGGTCGTTGGTATCTGCTGATGTTGAAGCTGAGTTTGGGCTCTGGGCATCCACTTGGTTCCCATCCACCACCAGCTCAAGGCGGTTTTTGATCTTCCTGGCAGTGACTTTATGCCACCGTCCATTGCACATATGACCTGGGATCCCAGCATCGTAGACCGCAGTGAATCGACCAGCGCCATTATCCACATGGAACATAACCTAGAGAGTAGGAAAACGAGTTGTCACCGGTGGTTTCAGTGGAGAGCAGCTCCACAGCCCACACAAGGAAATCAGAGGCTGAACTGAACACAACTGGGGACTATTCAACCTTTTGCAAACACTGGACAACTTTGGTCTGGAGAAATAGCTCTACTAGTACAGTGCTTGACATGCCCCTACACACTTTAAACCAGTTAGTTTATTTGAGTATTTAATTCTGCTCATCTACTTGTGTGCTCATTCTTGTCTCTGAGTTCTTGGATGTTTTATTCTATGGTTTATAAGAAGGTTTGAGGACTAAAGGGAAGAGAGGGAGGCATGGAAGGTGAGCTTTAGATTACCATTACGTTATGAAAATGTGAGCATCACGGGACAGAAATAACGGGCACCATTGAAGCCCTTGGTTTCAACTTATGTTGAAGCTCTTAATTTGGTCCCCAGAAGCAATGCAAAAAACCTGGATGTGGTAATCATGAGTTCAGAATCTCAGCGTAAGGGAGGCAGATTGGGGTTCCCTGGCCACCCTGCTTACATGGCTTGTTGTATGTTGAACCAGCAACAGAGAGTGTCTCACACTGTAAGGCAGCCAGTTCCTCAGGAGCAGCACTACATGCTGTCCTCTGGCCACCGATATATGTGTGGACACACACACACACACACACACACACACACACACACACACACACACTAGAGAAAAGTTGAATTGCAAAGTTAAAGCTTGGAAGCCAGAAACAGGCCATATTCTTTGCTCTTGGACACTTCCTGTGTTACTTGTCAAGGTGTGTGGTGGTGTTTCAGAAAAAAAAAAAAAAAAAACACTTGTGTCCTTGTGTCCTTGCGTCCTGAACCAAAACAGAACCTAATTCACAAAAAGTTTTCAGCAACACATCTTTTTGGAGTATGAGTACTCTTGGTGGAGATGCTGCTTCAAGCAACTCATTAATGGGCTTTCAAATATACTTTAAAGTATTGTTTATAAATTTAAGCTTTTCATGCTTTAATTGTGTTTTTCTTTCTCCTGCATGGTTTTCATTTTATATAGATGATTGAGAGTCACATAAATTACTTTTTGGGGGCACGTTTCATGTCACAGGTGCCAGAGACCCGAGCCAGAAGGCCAGTTAAATTCCCAACAAGGAAAAACTTGATTAGAAATTCTTGTTTAAATGAGAAAAATCTGTTTTAGTAACATGGCAAGATCCTTGAAATTTGAGACATCAGAATTCTTTTGAAGCTGATGAAGGAAAGGAACATGGTGAAATATTAAAAACATTAGTCAGCTAGGCAGTGTATTTGACAAGGTAGACGGAAGAAATGTTTTGCTTAAAAAAGATAAATAGGGCTAGGTGAAGCTTGCAAAACATATAGTATTGTAAATATTAGTGTCTGGAACACCGAGTGGAGTTTGTAAAAATGACGTTGTATTCTTTGAAGAGCCTTGTGGAAAATCACATGACAGTGTGACACGTGAATGGTGAAAGATTACAAGCAAGCAAGCAAATTTGAGAGAGACGCGAGGAATGTAGGCTTTGAAAACTCAAGAGAAACTAGGGAAGTTTGTCTATCTGTTCATTTTTTTCATCCATTTTGCCTTATAAGCACCCAAATGTGTTTTTTTTTTTCTGTTGTTTATGGGATGGTTTGAGCAACGAGAAGAAGAGAGTGGCAAGAAATGTTTGTTTTAGATCAGTTTTCTTGAGCAGCACTCCAAGGTGGGAACTATAAGCACACTGGACACACAATCTTTATGTATAAGCCAGTTAGAAAACCCATAAAATCTCTTGTTACTCTCCTCTCTTAACCCACGTTCTATATTGCAGATCACAATCAGCTCATCTCCCTGAGGTTGCTGTCCACAGACAGTCATGGATAAGGAGTTATTTATAATTAGGTAATTGGTTGTACATTTGTCTCTGTTTGCTTTTCTGAGGAGAGCATCTGAGTGCTTTTAAGTAAACAACAGGAACTGGTATGCTGCTGGTGTCTGTGATATAGGGGTGATGTAAGAGGTAGGCTCATTTCAGATTACCTGAGTTGCCTCCTTTCCCACTGCACCAGTAATTTTGTCAACTAGGATGCAGATGTCTTTGAAGCATCACATTGAAAGCTGGGCATCCAAAACTACTTGGTCCACAGCTGCGATGCAGTAGGATTCACACATTTAAAGTATGATGGTGCACAGGACAGGTGTGATAAAAGTATACATGGATTGTGGTGACCCAGAAGGATGAGAATATGGAACCTAGCCCTCTTACAGTGAAGAAACTGGCAAGACCTCAAACCAGGGCTTTGAGTAGGATGCCAGTGTCAGGAGAGAACATGCAGATATTTACTCACCTTCTCATCGATCATTTCAATACCCATTCCATCCATCTTCTGACTGCTTACTCCCAGGAGGACTCCAGTGGGTCTTGTGGTACGGAATTCGAACTCCACAATAAGGTCCAATCCAACTTTGAACCCACCAACTGGGGAAAAATTATTGATTAGAGTTTGGGGTAAATTAATTTTAAGCTGTGGCTTCCCCAGCTGTGTACTTTACAGTGTTGGTTGCTGATTCGAGAGGCCAGAACTTCAGACTGCTCATAGTTTTACTCTTGGTACTACCCAGGAATCTGGCACACAGCGGAGCTTTAATCATTGGATAACCAAATGAATGAGTACACACTAGGACTACCAAATGAGTGAGCACACACCAGGACTGAATCAAAGGCTCCCGAAGCCAGGTATGAGAATTTCCAAAGTCTGCTGGGCTAAGGAAAGCATTTCAATGAAAACTCAGTAAAATTTTATTGAGATACTCTAAGTGGCATTACAGTGATTGGAGTGAGATCAGAAAAGTCCTAAATATTTTATTAAATAAAAGGTTGCAAATGTAATTTTTTATGGAAAGATTCTAGGACATAATCTTTTCTATTTAATTCAGCTAATTTTTTCATTAGACATTTTAATATTTGGCTCATAGATTTAGGCCTTATATAGGAAGTTAAGATATTTCTTTTAGTAATAAAATTATTTCCTAAGAATAGTTAAGACTACATGAACTCCACAGAATATTGGGAAAGCACTCAAGAAAATTCTATGCTTCCTACTTACCATGTGGACCATAAATGCTACATTTATGTGACAGTGACCTCAACTGTCCTGAGTGAAGGGCAGTACTTATGATGTACTAGACTTCTTGTTCTCCTGTGAATCTTGATGAGTTTGCACGGAAAATGTTGGATAGATTTAAAGCAAAAAATTAAAGTGCAGGGTAGAAGGGTTGAACTGTTTTGGAAAATAAAACGGCAAGTGAGAGGTAAAGAGGAGAAACGAATGACGTAAGGCGTTTCAGCTGATGAAACAGTGGTGAGATGAGATGATGCCAGCACTGGGTGGCTGGATGGCTTTTATGAACAGAGATACTCAGCCTCTTGTCTTGACGTATGGTTTCCACCAAAGTAACCTGCAGCTCTGACCTCCCAAGTCTTATGTAAGTTGTATAACGCTGTGAGTGGAAGGGATGGGAAGAGCTGCTGGAAATCAGAGATGTGATTGTTGTTGCTGCTGTTGTTCCTGGTTTTGGTCCAATACCAAGAGTAGGTAGGATGACAGGTAAACACGTCAGCCACAGAAGCTGAAGCCCGGCATCAAGCCTGGCAAATTAAATACCATCACAGCCACTTGTGGATTTGCAAAAATCTTGGGGAACTTTTTGACTTTGGCAGCACATGACATGACTTTTGGGTGACATCATAGCCTTCAGTGTTTCCACATCTGACACATCCCTGTTTTTCAGAATTCTGCCTCTGCCGAGGTGGGTTTTCACTCTAGCCTGTGTTAGAAGACTCTAATGTTCACTTCACAACTCTGCATAGAAGTAGTCAGCTCATATAATAAAGTTTTGCTCAAATATCTGTTTCTCCAGAAAACCTTTTCTGACTTCCAAACGAAATTAATCTTCCTTGTAAATCTGCAGAATACTGTATGTCTTTTACAGTATTTAAAAAAATTACTTTTTTTCTTGTTTGTGATTTCTCCCAAAGTTGAATTTTTATTATTGACAATATACTTCTAAAGGCAGAAATCGCATCTCATTTTCCCATTTCTTATAATTAGCATTCACAAATTACCTGTTCCTTATTGTTTTCCTAATGAACAAATACATGTGACTCATGGTCCTGAACATTCTCTTACAGAAGTTAATGTAAGGGGTTTTATGTGAACAGAGATTACTTCTTATTTTCCTTTCCAATGTGATGTTCAATTTCAGTGATGCAGACCTATATTGGAAAGTGATACTTAATGCCAGGCATAATGGTATTCTTTGTCACTTTCAACAACAAATGGGTACCACTGTTCCTGGGTGTATGTAGGTGTTTGCATGAGTGCATGTGTGCATGCTTGTCTGTGATAAAATGAAACCCTGAGAGGACTTTTAAAAGGAGAATGAAAGTTAGACAGAGAACACTGAAAAGCAGAACATTCCATGTGAACCTTCTTGTATAGTTAGGTTCATTTTGCTGCCATTGTTCTCCAGTGAAGGAAATAGCGCAGACTCTCCAAATAGCCTTTCAGCAGAATCACACATATGAATTTTTGGTATAATTGTTGGTTTGCTTTGTCTCTTAGAGACAGAACTTAGAGCCTCAACCATGCTAGCCATGGGCTTTACCATTGAACTACAGCCTCTGCCCCCACTAACCATATGTGAATATTTTAGAGGTAGCTTTTGTTAGTTATAGAAACCAATGCTTGTTTTAAATAAAGAATAATAGCTCAGGACCCTGGGGAGCTATTATTTTTGACAGAGGCAAGAAGTCAGCATTTATATGTCATGAATATTCAACAGAGAAGGAGCAGAAGTAGCTTACCTGCTTTAGCAAAGCCAGTTCCATCGAAGTAAGTCCCCCTCTCTGCATTTGCAAAGCATGTCCCAATGTTAAAACTGGAGGTAGGCTGGTCCAGGTTGACAGGGGCTTGTTCCATGTGAAGATTCCTAACACAGCCATCCAGGCTGTAAGTCACCTGAGCATTCAGGTCAGAAGGAACAGATGCCAAGTTTAGCAATGTTTTGTCTCTATGTGTGGTATCACCACCTGTGGGGTACACTGCACATAGTCCTTAGCTAGTTGTCCTAGAACATAGCTCAAAGCTACCTGGCCCTGGACCTCTGTACCCCAGGCTTCACAGCACAGGGGATAGAATTCCAATATCAAGCTTGTCTGCTGGGATGCATTTAGCTGGAACCACGATGACCTGCTATTCTGAGGACCTGGTCACACAGCATGTGCCCATTGACTTGCCAGAGCTGTGAGCTCCATGTAAGGATGGTAACTTTTGACTTGTCTCGTATATTCCTGATTTCATATTTCTACAAATAACTTGTTAACCTTACTATCAATTTATTCAGTTGTGATCTATGTTTCATTTTCTATTTAGAAAAGACAATTAAGTTTGGATCAGTTCTACTGTCCTTGGAACAAAAATCTAATGAAACAATGGTCCTTCCCCTAAGAAAATGCACATTCAAAATGTGAAGGTTTGTATAAAATATGTTAGAAATAATGGAATTTAGAACCAACTTAATCGTATGCTCTGGTCCACTATAGTCCATTGGCTTTAGAAACTCAAGTTGATCCTTTTTGCTACCATCGCTCCAGATTCTTATGTTTGACAGATAGGTAGAACACCCCATAGTTATGAAAAGGGTGATTTATATTATTCATACAAACACACACGAGAGAGAGAGAGAGAGAGAGAGAGAGAGAGAGAGAGAGAGAGAGGAGGGCACTCCAATGATGCTTGCTAATCAAGTGGAGAGATGTAGCTGCTTGTATTACAAATGCTAATTGTTTCCCCCAAAACTGCTTACATGAGTGTCTGCACATAGCTTCTTGAAACCTGCCCTCAGTCGGTTCTGATTAGTAAATAACAATGCCAATAACCCATAGCTGGGCAGGGCAGACAAAGGTGGGATTGTAGGATTTCCCAGACTTGGGACTAAAGGAAGGAGGAAGGAGAGGAGATCTACCTTGCCAGGAGAGTGTTGAGGAAAGGAGAAATGCCATGCCTGAGAAGAGTGGAGGGCAGAGAGTCATAGCCACCGTGTGAAGGAGCCAGGAGAGCACAGCCCAGAAGGTTCCCAACTCGGTTCAGAGCAGCCAAGGTAAAATATAGAATTCAGTAAGTAATTTACTAGGGATTGTTGTCAGGAGGTGGAGTAACTGCATGGAGCTTAGGAAGTGGCCCAGCTATTGTACTGTTCAAGGAATATCAAAATCTAAAGGCTGTGTGTATGTGTGCATCTTTCATTTAGGAATGTAAACCACTGGAGTGGGTAGCAGGAACCCATCACATGGCTTTATTAGGTAATTAATTCAACAGAGAAATTTGTCACACTTCTTTGTAATGCAGTCACCAAAACCCCCAGTACCATGTACTTCTCAGCATAGAACTTTCCAAAGTTCTTATGAGGACATAAGTCAAATTTACAAAACTTAACTGGTAAATACCAATTTATACAGTTGTTAGTATCTTAAAGCCTAAAGTTAAGAATTTTGAACCTACTCATTAAGTTCCACATCTCTTAAGGGTTCTAAGAGGACGACATGAATATCATGGTCTCCACGTTCCCTCGGCTTCAGTGCTTCCCACATGCCTAGTGGTTGTCCAAACACCTTACACATATCATCTCATTCAATCATTACAGAATTTTTATTTCCTTGGTATTCTCATGGCTACATTTTGAAAAGAAGGAGTTCATTTAAAGAGAAGTGAAATGATTTCCTTGGGTCATATGGAAGGTGTAAATATCTAGTTAATCTTAAGTAGATATTTAAACTAAGGATGTTGGATACCAGGGTCCAGCTCAGTGTTCTGTGGTATGATTTCTCATAAAGGCTACCTAGATGACCACCTACATTTCTCTAAATACATGCTTTCCCACACAAGTAAGTAATCCTGAAACATGGGACATCAGAAGATAGATATATATATATAGAGAGAGATAGAGATAGAGATAGAGATAGAGATAGAGATGATAGAGATAGAGATAGAGATAGAGACAGAGACCCAGACAGAGACAGAGACAGAGACAGAGACAGAGACAGAGACAGAGATACACACACAAATTTATGCACAAGTCACTAACTCTACCAAATAACCAACAAGGAATTCGACACTCACTGGACCAATTCTGCGAGTGGTATAGTTGATGGGCAATCCACCGACATACAGAATCCCCACAACATCCAGGATATCGGCTTTCTTAGGACTGACGGTTTGGTTGGAGGCATCATCTACGTAAAGAATTCCCTCCTGCTTCACTCTCATAATCTTAATCTACAAAATGAGGAGGCATCGTCAGTGTCAGTCTTGAACAGAGCCAGAACACAAAGAATTTTTCTGGTAGTTCCAAGGGAAAATGATATCACTTAGGGGCTAAGTCCATAATACAGGCGAAGGTAATTATGTTTTACAGAGCACATCAAATTCTGCCTTTGAATGCAATTTCTTTTCTGAGTAAGTTTTAGATAAAATTTCAAACATAGCTTAGTGGTTATAAGCCTCAGAGGTAGATGTCTCATAAGGTATTTTGTAGACTGACAGCTCTGGCTTGAGCTAAGATAGCGGCAAAATACATGTCTCGATTATTATAATCATGATTATTGAATTAAGGTCTTATTACAGAGCCTAGGTTGGCTTTGAATTCAAGACCCTATCACCCCAGCATCTCCAGCACTGGTCTAAGTATATATCACTGAGCTCGGTTCAGTTCCCAGCTCTACCTTCAGTACGGTATTAATTTGGATGAGTATAGCCTGGGCTCCTAATACATCTTTATGTATACATGGTAGCACTCCTTGTGCAGCATTCCAGGTGGAAAGATTGGGGCAGGGAGGGGCGCTGCTATTCCTGTAGCAGCTGACTGGTCTGAAGTCAGGGAGGGAGATATAAACCTAAGATCTGGGAACCCATGACAGGAGTGTATGAGAGAGGGAAGAAATGCAAGGCCTGGGGAGTCTGCATTTAGTCCCAGAATGATGTAGACCTTAAGAATGCTAGAAAAAAAAAACAAGTTACAACGGGGTTAGAACAGCACCACATTTTAAAAACATCTATTTTAATTTAGGAAGTAGGTTTCTTTTTTTAAAAAATGTTTACAAATGAAATCTGTCCTTATTATTAAGGCTAATTATCCTACAGAAATGGTGTTTCCTAATCTCAACTTGGTGGTCCATCAATATGTCTATTTTTTTTTCTTCAGATGTTGTATTTGCTCTTCTATTAGCTGGAAAACAGAAGAAACTGACGAAGGAGCCTCATTTGCTACGGTTTTTTCCCAAGCCAAAAATATCTCACGTCTTATTTCCAGGGTAACAAACTGATTGGCTTGAGGTTTATATTGTAATTCTATTTTCTTCCATTTGTTGGCTCTCTCTCCAACATGACAAGATAAAGCAGCTTAATATATCAAATCCAACATTTAATAATATTGCACTCTAAAAATTAAACATTTTATTGGTCTACCTAGGGAAACTTTACTTAATACGCTATCACAGGTGCAGAGACAAATTTTGAGAGTTTATTTTAATCAGGGTACATATTATCTACCTGCAGTCATGCCAAAGAGGAGTAAGTTGGCAAATGAGCCTTCTGTGCCCACAATAGCACCAGGTTCTGGGTGTAAGGCCAACGTTTAAAGTTGCTGCCAATGAATTTTGGTGGAAATGGTGCCTTGAGGCCACTGTACTTGGTCTTGCAGAGATTTTCAGTTTCCTAATTTTCAGATTAGTATGTGCTTGGGTGAGAGGAAAGTCTTAGGGCCCATCTTAATGTTTCCAGCTTTGGCTACTTATTGTTTTCTTAGCAGAGAGGAATGCACGGTCTTGGAACAAGCATTGTTTCTCTAAGCTGAGTATGGAAGCCTCCCGATGAAAGCACTCTGTTGTCTTCTCATTCCCAATTAAACTAATGGAACCATCTGCATGGCCTGAGCTGGGTTTGTTGACAGTTGCTTGGGAGCCACAGTTCCAGTACCAATGGCAGGACTGTAGTATCACAGCAAGCCCATAAGTGACAAATCACTCATGTCTAGACATGTTCTCAAGCTGTGGCCTTTGTATACACTCTGGCCATTTGTCTAGTCTCTGCCATACTTCTGTAACTCTAGAGTTAGGATCTGCATCGGCACAACAGTTCTGGTAGGCTACAGTCCATGGCTGTCTCCAGGATCCTTCTTAAAAGACCACCCGCACCCCAGGATTGTTACCTTGTGCCACTGGCCATCATTGATTCGGGTGGGGATCATGGTGCTTGTGTCCCCACTCCCCAAATCATAACTGAAGTAGGGGAAGCCATTCCTCAGCTGAACAGTAGCAAAATCAGCATGATTGATCCGAGCCATGTAAAAGAGCAAGCCTGATTCAGCTTCAGTTCTCACTTCTAGCTCAATGGTGAGGCTGCAGAATACAAATGTGGAAAGAAAAACAGGAGACCAAGTGCACCATTAGGGTAAGACAAAGTGGTTTTCTGCAAGGATACATATGAAGGAGAGAACATCTGAAGCAGAGGTCTAGGGTTATGAATCGCTTACACTGAGTTCAAGACAGACAGAGTTCTATTTTTTACTTTACTCAGTGAATTAAAAAACAAATCTCTAACACCAGGAATTTTACACATAATTGATTAGACTTGACTAAACGTGAATATTCAGTGTTTCGATGATCTATACTTGTGCCATGTTGCAGAATAACACATACCGGTTTTTAACTTTGGTGTCATCGAAAGCAATAGCGATGTGGCTGTTTCTGGAAAGCCCAAACTGCTTGCTCCCTGTCAGAAGAGCTGGTTCTGATTCTGCAACACAAGGGCCCTGAGAAATACCAAGGACAGGACGTGAGATCATGGACATCTGTACACAGGTAATGTTGCTGTCAGAGTGTATCTTATGTATTCCTTCCTGACCTTGAACGATGCAGAATTCCCTAACACTAAATCCTGCCTCTTATTCATCTCTGTAATCTGCAGAACAATAGGTGCTTATGAAGTGCTCCGTGAATTCGAACTAGTTTTCCTTAGTAATATCTAAATTGCTAAAGAAACATGTTAAAAATGTATAGATATATTTATATTTTCCTTATCTTCTAAGGAAAACATTGTTTATATTTCTGGGGAAATTACACAATTACTTCACTGATTTTATTCTTGGAAGATGGAACAGAGAGAATTCTGGGCTAGCTACTTGGATTACAAGGGTAGAAAAATGTGTTCCTCCTTGCCTCCCCATTTCCATTTCTCACCACAGTGTTTTTCCTTGGAAATTATCCGTCCACTAGAAGGTTGCTGTAAATTCAGAATTTCAAGATGGTGTATCTTGAAACCTGCAAGTCAGCCCATTCAGGGCCTTAGCTAGTTGCTAGGCAACTAGCACATGTGATTTTTTTTTTTTTTTTAACGCAATCCACCATACACCATTTCCCCTGCTGCTGTTCAAAGATCAGCTTCCTAGGGTGCTCGAACAGGACAGTTAGGTACACAGATGTGCAGTCACTCACTCTAAGGCTATGCTGTCACCACCTGGAAATTCGTAATAATGTTTGTTGAAGGGGCCCTGCATTTTCCCTTTACACACGGCCTCACCAATCACATAACCAATCTTGGCGACTTGGACTATGTAATGCATGGCTCAGGAAATAAAGTTCCCCAGATGACAAAGCCACAAGCCTTCTCCCCACTGTTCTCACAGGCTAGATGATGCAGTCGTTTAGGACCTGGGTTGTGGGAGAATTCATAACAATAACATGCACCCTGGCATGAAGGCATCTGCTTTTCAGATGTGAGTTTAATAGCTGCGAGAGGGAGGCAGCCCCAGCCACTGCTGACTAGGCAGGTCCTCCCAAGCAGCTTAGGGCAGGCTTTTGATGAGGAGTGTTCTTTAACAGAGTACCTCAGACTTGACTCATGAGCACTCTTTATGCAAGGAAAAGCCTCATTCTCTTTTCTCTTGAGCTTGGTCAAAGGTGACCTACATTATGCCACAGCAGGTAACAGGGTTTAAAAATGTTTCAGGAAAGCTATAAAATTGGTCTTTATGGGGGTAGTTCCTTTTTTTTGCCTCCCAGAAGATGGTCAGTTACAAAAGGGAGACTGGCTGAAATTCACACATCTATGTAAAAGCCCAGTGGGCAGGGCAGAGTAATCTATTCACAACACACAGCAATGCCTTCGCTATTACATGGCCAACAATGAAAGCCCAAATGGAAAGCCTTCGGTGGCTTAATGTCCTGGCCCTCAGCGGCTATTAATAGAACAAGAATCATTCTCCACAAATACTGTAGTATGTAGCTTTCCTTAGAATTCTCCGAGGGAATTCTATGTGTTGTTAGTTCTTGGGAACAGAATTTCGTCAAAACGCCTCTAAACCTTTACCTCCAAAACCAGACACTAAAAACACCAATGGATGCCACGGAATTAGGGAACAATAGTGTGCAGTCTGAAATCTACCTGTGGCTAATGCTGCTGTTAGTGCTGCCATGGCCGCTTAGCTATTCACCAAATAATATGCTAATATAATATATAATACATAATATATATATAATATATTCTAATATGGCTTTTAGAATGATTGAATGGCAGTTGTGAATAAGAGCTGTTCTATTCCTGCTATGTTGTGGGCAGCTTCAGTCTTGGAACGTCATGTGCTAGCTGAGTACCATGACTTCGCCTGTTGGTAAACTGGACAAGTCTTGAACAGGATCACAGCTGAGCAGCAGTCCCTCACACCTTGAACACATTATCAGATTTTCTAGACTGTCATTTCAGAAACACGATCGGTTAGAAGAGAGAAAGAAAATTTAGTCTAGGTCCTTTGACTCCTATGTCAATATATAGCACAATCACATAAGCTAGAGGAACATACCGTAAGGTATAAGCATCATTTCTGGGACCAAGGACACTCTTTTCCTGTGTTTTGGAAACAATAATCTCTAAAAAAAAAAAAATTGCTAAAACAACAGCAGCAGTAACAGTAATTTTTTTAAAAAATAAGCCTCAAGAGAGGCTCATCAATCTCAACATGTTACACTTCTGCCATCTGGTGGTGATGGTTCATACTACATGTAGTACATGGGGGGGATAGGGGATAAAGGACAGAATGATTTGTTTCTGCTTTGCAGGTGACAGTTCTTAGGCACACAGGGATGTGTTGAGCCTACTGGAGTGGTGTATTTGTCGTTGAAGTAGTTTGAAGTAGCCATGCTCCCTGGAGCCACAGTCACAAAAAGACAGGTCAGCTGTCCAGCAAATCTTTCCACTTAGTTAAACGTTCAGGTCAGAATAAAGCAGTGGTCATTTCTAATTCCCATGCAGGGCTGACACTTGGAAACACGTTACCGAATCTAAGGCAATGTATGATTTCTTGGTAAGAGGATTTTGAGTTTAGGTAGCTGTAGAGCAGAGATTTCAACTGCATTTATCGAAACGAGCAGCAAGTGATGAATCATGCTAAAAATTGTGTAATTTCCTTCCTTCATGAGTCAATGATCCTGCTAATAAGTGTGGGCTGAAGTCCCATCTGATGCTTGCCTTTGCTGGTCTTTGTGGGTGAATACTAAATAGGTACTTTTTCAAAACTGGTTTCCATGTCCTGATGTATACAATGCCTGCTGCTGTGTTTGCTGAGACACTGAATCATGTTAACTCCTTGTATGTGAGCTCTTTGGTTGGAAATAAAACGGGTTCCACCTGGGGTGTGGAGAATGCATTTTCCCTTTAAATACATGTCAGTGCCCAGTTGATTTATCCTGTAGTTTTGACCGTATATAGCTTCAAGCATGCTGGCATTCTTGTTGCTGCAGGAACCACTCTCTCTTACTCTGTCTTTTTCCTTCCCAGCTCACTTCTCTTCAATTTCCTAAGAACCTTATCAGAAGTTTTCATTTCTACCAGAATCTGGAAGTACCACATTCACTTTCTAGCAGAAATAAAAGGACTAAGAAGAATGCAACCAACTTGTTGAATGTCAATCCCCAGGGGCTGTGCTTCTCTAAAAGACCTGGAATCAATGCTGCAGCCACTTGTCCCATTTGAACACACTGATATTGATAAGCCCAGATGCTTATCACCTCCATCCCTATCATTCTCGATGAGTATTATCCACAAACATAATATGCAGGGATGCCTTTCTCCCCAGATAGTAATGGGCTAAATAATCAGGGAGATAGTACAAGGGACTGCTAGACTTCGATGCTGTGAGATAAGATAACGTGGAGGAAATACGGTTGACTCTATGAAGGTAGACCACATATAACCACAGGATCCATTTCACAGGGCAGGGCTTTCCCTGGGATACTTTTCAATTAGCCTGAAGCATAGTGAAAGCTTTCTTTCTACTGGCAAAGTTAGGGGTAAAGAGTGTGGGGAAGGAAAAACTGGGCAAGGACATCAACTCCTGTCAGTCAGGAATATGGGCCTGGGTAGGTAGCAATTCTCACCAAGATTAACCTGTGACGATTTTTAAAATTTCAACTTGAAATGTTGAGAAACAAGATGTAAGAAGCATTTCATGCCTGAGTTTGAAATTGCTTACAAACTCAGCACTTGTGTTGACCCTCAAAGTGTGAAAGGCTCCATCACCTATACGTAGTTCTCATAGAAGGAGATAACACAATGGGGTGTTACCACAGGTTAGACGTTGTTCTAGCTGTTTTATGGACAGTATGTAATTCCTCACCTAATGATCATCAAAGCTAGTTGTCCTTACTCTTGATGGATTACATCATGTGTGGGATATCACTTGTATAGCTAACCCGGCAACGGCAGGTGGTCTCTTTTTCCCCTCTGCCTCTTCCTAGTTAGCCATGGAGATATCAATCTTACATTTATTGTACACTCAATAAATATATTTTATAAAATAAAATACCAAGTTATCTTTTTGTCTTAACTTATAGTCACTGATTAAAAAAAGAAGGCTTCTTTTTTTCTCAAAAGAAAAACATAAACCAAATTAAAATGGATAATATGTATCGTATGAAACAGGAGCTGAACTTCTAAGATACAATTCTGGTTGGTGAGGTGGCACACGCCTTTAACTCCAGCTCTTGAGAGGCAGCAGCAGATGGATCTCCTGTGAGTTTCAGACCAGCCTGGTCTACACTGTAAGACTCAGTCTTAAACAATTTCATGAGGTTGGAAAGTTCTAAAACTATAATTGGGACCCTACAGTCCCCAGTGAATTCAATGTGCAGGAGGAGAAATTGCAGGTGTGGCTCCAGTCTCTATTATTTGTGTGTATAATTCATGGGGTCACTTATGAGTTAAAATTTCTGTGCTGGAGAGATGGATTAGAAGAACACACACTGTCCTTCTTGCAGGGGAACCTGTGTTCAATTCCCAGCATTCATACGATGACTCACAACTGTCCTCACCTCCCGTTCTAAAGGACCTAAGGATCTAGTACCTTCTGTTGAACCTTGTGTGCATTATTGCATTATGTGGTGCACATACATACATACATACATACATACATACATACATGTAGGCAAATATTCATAGATATTAAACCATAAATAGAGAGGAGCTGGGATTCCCATGATCCTTTCTGCCCATGGTGCAGTTCTTCCTGATCAACAAGAAGCTCCACAAGCCTAAGCCATCAGCCTTGTCTACTAAGTGTAATGTTGTGTGTTTGAAAACGTTAACTCATTTTGCCAAGAGGAAATGAAACCCAGAGTTAGAATGAGAGGTTCTAAGAAAGCTCATTTGTAATAAGTCTTCATGGTTTTGAAAACCGTGCTCTTCGGAAACTAGAGTAATGTGCTTGAGGGACCCCGTAAAGCAAAATGTTTAGGATATACAGAAATATCCTACACCCAAATGAGAGAAGCACAAGAAGATGCCAGCTAGGTTCTGGCACTGTCAGATGAGACAATCTGTGGAAAGTACTGTCTAACTTGGGATGGCTGACAATGTATTAAGCATAAATTGAGTTATTCGTTTCACAAGGAAAAATGAGGTGCTCAATTGTAGGAAGCACCTATGTAGCAGATCTCAGCAGTACCCCAAAGGGAAAATCAGCCCACTTGACCATGGCCTTCCGATTGTTAATTGATGACCCTGTACATTTCTTTGTGGAAAGACAGGGGTAAAAATGTTTCTAATAATATATAAGTGAAGACAAATATCTTATAAAAATAAAGTATCATTTTTCAGATTCTCATACACCACACCCCTTGATATTTATATTATTATAAGAATATTGATTACAATATAGTCATTATCATAATTTCATGATAAAAATTCTAGAAGACTCATTTTTCAGAGGCTTAAATTCTAATTCAGCAAATAATCAGTTTTTCTGAATAATTATTTGGCTTGTCATGTAATCAATATCTTAAGTGACAAGGGACCAGGTAAAGAATGAGCTAAAGGATGTTGTATCCAGGGGTTTTCAAAACCTTAAGACCACACATGCTTCAGCTGTCATTAGCCATGGATCAGAACTGTGGTTGATAATACGCTCCTGAGTGTAGGGAGATGGGTCATCTCTTACGTTATGGTGAAGCTGTAAACTGCAGTAACTTCTGGGAAAAGCAATGCTGACACAGGTGAGACCCTTATCTCACCTGACTCTTGGCTTCATGGTATCCTACTGGAAATCTAATAAAATAATGAACTTCGATAAAAAACTTTAATTCTGAGATGTACTCGGTTCCTTACAGCTTCTAATAGTGAAAGCTAGAAATCCACTCAACCCTCAATGGGCTGTCCAAGAACAGTGACTTACAAAGGCTAGCTTTTAGACCCTGACCTACTGGATTAAAGTCACCATCCTGGCCTGTGTTTGAGTGAACTTGTGAGTTAGCTTCGGATCGCAAATTCTCACCCAACCTACTGAAAGTGGGATGGCAGCTCCTATTTCACAGAGCTGTTATGAAAGCTACACATCACGTTGGGTAAAACATTAGCTAGAGGTGGGCACATGGTAGGTAAATCTTGATAACAGCAAATGCCAAACATTAGTATACCCTTAGTTTACTTCAGGCATTTAGAAACTATCTTCTAAAATTCTGATGAAGGTTGACAGCTGGGCCTTTCATTATCTGTACTTTCCAAGTTAGTTACCTGGGGCTTTGCTTGGCCAAGTAGCTTTCTTTCCCACATTCCTTAAGCTGATAGGTAAGAGAGCTGGGATTAGGGCACATGCTGGCTGACTGGATCTGAGGTTTTCACCAAGGATACTCTTATACTTGTACCTACCTCTTGTACTGTGGTGTATTCTGTGTGACTCCCTCCCTCTGTGTATATGTGTAATGGAAAAATCATGTTAGACACAGCCATATGTTTAAGTGATATAGACAGCTGTGATTATGGATTACCATTTTTTAAAACTTAAGGCCCCAGATTATGTGAGGTGTATGTATAAAATACAAAGGGACCAAACAGTGACATAATTATCTCTGGGAACTGGTGTTATAAATGGCTTTGAATCTAGATTCTGAAAATCTCTGTCCTCTTCATCTTTTCAGTGGGAAATAAGTTCTAGATCATGAACATCAAGATCCAAGGGATAGATATGACTATAAAAGCAATCCAAAGAAGATGTGAGGAGGTTGGGTTTTTGTAGACAGGTTCCTGGTCCTACAGTGCTAGTGTAGAGTGAAAAATTATAAAGACCATTTTATAAAATATATACAGGCTCAGTAGTTCCAAGAAAGCGGAACTGAATGTAAGATTCCAGGCCTTTCACTGCCCCGGGATACATTCCTCAAGCCTCAGGGAAGAAAATCCACCTGTGGGTGGGGTAGGCCCAAAGCAGGAAGACACATTCCTGGCCACAAACAAAGATGCAAGACATCTGGGTGGTTCCAAGAACTAACTAATTTTCCACTGGTCTTGGTTACCCCTCCCCCCCAACTTGAGGTCTTTTCCAGTGTTACAACTTGCTGAGTTCAAAATTTATAAAACAACCAATCATGTGTAACGGCGCGAAAATTCCTTCCTTTCCCTACCTCTTACTATAAAAAGCTCCTTAGCCCACCACTCGGGGTCAAACTGTACTCCTACACGAGTGTGCAGTTTGAACGCTGGCTGCCAGCTCTCTTCCCTAATAAATCTCTGGATTGCATCCAGGTACGGTGTCTTGGAGTTTGTGGGTGATCTCGACTTCCCGAGACTTGAATAAGGGTCTCCCGAATTTGGGAGTCTTCACTAGTGGCAAAATCTACTAGATATCTCAAACAACTTTCCTTCTGAAGATGGCTCGAACTAGAAGCTATGTCTGTGTGAACACTTACATGTGCCATCGTGGGGGCTGGGAAAGGGAAGGCAGGGGTAGGTACAGGCTGAGGCTGGACAGTAACTTCAGCTGGAATGGCACCATCTTCATCTTCCCGAGGCTTCTGATACATACATCGGCCAATGTCGGCATTTTTGAAGGTGATGGGCTGTGCAAAGTCCATGGGGCTAATGAAAAACAACCAAAATGAGAGTTTATCATATTTTTTTCACTGTCTTCTTCCTTCACATTTAAACCAGTCCCCAACCCTGCCTTGAAATGGCCAGGGTATAATTCCAGGTCTAAATTAAAGGTCTTCATAGCCCTTTCCTATCATGGTTTTAGATAATATGGATGCCACAGGGAACTTCATATTAAATTACTAAGCAAATGGGTAGCAGAAATGTGAGTTACTTACATGGAGTTAATCACAAGGTTCCACACACACCCTTGAAAAGCTGGGATATTCCTGAGTGGGGAGGGCTGAAATTCAGGAGGAGCACCCCCGACGAAGAGCTTTTTCACTTCGATGGGTTGTTCCTCTGTCAGGTTTTGCATATGTCTTCTGTCTTCATCAATTTGAACAGTGAAGATGCTGATAAAACATTTAAAGACAACAGATACCCAGTACCATTAGAAACATCTTTCCTGACACCTACATTCTCTGCTCCCAGAAATTTATTTTTCTATTATTCAGTCATTATTACTATTGTTAAGAACAGGCCTAAGTATGTAACTTAACCTGGCTTTGAACCCGTGATTTCTCAGCTCATTGACAGCTAGAATTTCAACAGTCATGTCTGTCCTATGGCACTCTGACCTCCCGTAGCTTCTAAGATGGCCTAGATTGGATGACTGGGACCTTGACACCAAGCAACTAAAAAATACCATTGTTTCCTAGGATGTTGTGTCATGCCTTCCTCATTAACTTGGACTGAAAGTTTATTGAAACTCAGCAGTTGCACAGCTGTGTCATGCGTCTCTGATGCAGGTGGCAACACAGGTTTGCAGCCCAACACATTCTGCAAGAAGGGAGGCTGCAGGGCTCTATAGCAATCTCTAATCAGATAAGGTTCTGTGAGTTTGGCACGGCATGGGTTGCATTTTGTTTGGCTCTTTGTGTCTTGGTTTGTGCTGGCTATTATCTTCTTGCTAGGGGACAAACTATCCTCCTGAGAGCTTAGATTGCAGGAATTCAACAGCAAACACTTACAGTACATTTTACAAAGAATGTAGCTGCTGGCTTTTGAATAGAAGAGGCAAGCCAGAACACCAAGCTAATTGTTCCTTGCAGTGATTTTCCTCAATGGCTGTTTCATTAATTTCTCTAATTTGCTTATGAGTGATTACTCACACACTACTAATTGAGAACTACATACTACTTATTCAAAACAATCCTTGGATCCAAAGGCAAAGAACCAAGAAGTGGCGTTCTAATGATGAAAATGACCAAAGGCAGTTTCCTTTTTTCTTTGTACAGGCAGGTTTTGAGCTTGGTCCTAACAGTGGCTACAATTCTGTTCACCATTGTGGACAGATTGCAAATGAATTACCGAGAATTTAGTCTTAATCTTAATCTGAGACCTAAGTGAATGCCATATAATTGACTTTTGTTAGCAGTGAGGGGGTGGGAGGGAGAGAGAAGCAGTGATTGAGCTGGAAACAATAAATTAAGACATGTTAGGACTTAGAACTGAACAGTGCATCCATTTTGGTCTAATTCCAACGTAAGAAAACAGAACAAAACAAACTTAGTCATGGCTTGAAACGGCACAGTTCAGGGAGTGTAGAGGAACAGGAAAGACTTTGTTTCAAAACTAGGGAGAACTTTTTGTTTGCTTGTTTGTTTTTAAGAAAAGACCAGAAGAATATATTGGCAAAACCTGGAGGTGCAACTCCATTGCCTGGAGCATTGGTGGTTTGTAAGACTGAGGCAGCCACTCACTTCCAGGTGTGAGGGATTCGCTGAGA
Organism: Rhabdomys pumilio; assembly: GCA_030674055.1. Lineage (NCBI taxonomy): Eukaryota > Metazoa > Chordata > Mammalia > Rodentia > Muridae > Rhabdomys > Rhabdomys pumilio. Next base: position 7,337,712 of record JANHMN010000003.1, on the reverse strand, counting down.
AGCATCTTTCGCCAACTTTTTCTCATGGTAAAGCAGTGTTTTTCTAACCTGCAGAACAGAGCTCCTGAGGATTTAGCTGCAGATTTAATCCACTACTAAGGAATGTTAACTTTCTCATCTTGATTAGAATGTTAAGGAATAAGGCTCTGTCTCTTTATAAGCGACAACAGTTCTGTTCAGTCTTAGCAGCACAACAGGCCTTACCAAGCTGTAATGCAGAAAGAATTTGAGTCTCTAGGAAGCCAGATTGGAATTCAGTGTTAATGTGGAATCTTCCTAGCAGCATGACCTTGGGCAGGTTATTTAATCATGCTTAGTTTCATTTTATTCATTTATAAAATGGAGATTAAAACTTCTTACTTCAAACAGCGGAATACATTAATTAAGAGTTTGCCCCGAGGGCTGTGGTACATAATAGGGGCATTGCTAGGAGACTACAGTTGAGTTTTCCTCACATTCAAGAAACATTAAATATAAATAACTGATTCAGTTCCTTTTTAGATAAGGATATTAACAATGCATCCATTCTGGTGTGATAGTCTGTTTTAGTTAGGTTGGTTTTTAGAGATTCATTGCATCTTTAATTATGTGTACATTTGTTCATCTTGTCCTAGGTATCTGTGAGTGTGAGTGGGAGGGCTCTGGAATAGAAGAGGCAGCACTGGACAGATGCCCCGGAGCTGGAGATCTAGGCAGTTGTGAGCCATGGGATGTGGGTGCTGGAAACCAAACTTTGAGCCTCCCCAAGAGTAGTGTGTGCTCTTAACCACTGAGTGATCTCTCCAGCTTCTCATTTATGGCTTTTAACTGATAGGTTACTTTATGTAAAATGCTATAATAAACGCTCATCTCCCTCTCAGTATTGTGAAAACATAGCTAACTATTTTATAATTTTAGTGGTTGATTCTCACAGTTGCATAGATATTTTATTTCTTATACTTTATTGCTTACTTTGCAAATAATTGCAAAATAAGTCCAATAATTCTCAAGTCTTAGACAATAGTGTATGTAGAGGAAGGTATTAAAAGGAGCGTTTGTAATTTACATGGAACATAAAATGATTTTTTTTTAATTGACATATACTGAATGCTAAGGGAGACAATGTTTGGATTGCTGTGCCTGAGTCATGGAAGCCCTAACTTTTGAAAATCTAACATCTTGTTCTTTAGTGGTATTCTGCAACTGTGTACTGAATGCTTTTACAGCGAAAGGACAGACTCAACCCAGTCCTTTATCCACATCACCCAAGTGGCTATTTCAGCTCTTAGGGTTTCAAAGTTTTTGTCCAATTAGAACTGATGTCCTTGGGGTAGACTCCTGAGGAGGACAAAATCAAGGCAGTCACAAAAGGCAGGGATTGCTGGGTATCCGGAAATTAGATAAGAAAATGACTGAGCTTCTTTCCCCCAAAGGAAGAGGTAGAGAAAAGGTAAAGCAGTAGTGACTAAAAAGAAGCAAAAGAGGAGAGAAGGTCAGCCTTGAGAAGTTTGTCTCACGATTTGGTAAAAATCCAAATAATTTAAGACTGCTTCTACAGTTACCACCCTATTCTGGAATTTAAGAAAAGAAATGATTGACCTTTAGCATATGAAAAGCATTGGGGGAAAGCAAGAATTTTCAAATTAGTAATAGCATATCATACTCAATACCTAGGAATATAAATCTTTAAAGTCCCCAGTGGGTAAGAACAAATAGCAGGCCAAGCATTTAGGCTGGTTGTAATTTGTTTACACCTGGCTCTTGTTTTTACTATGCAACGCAAGGCAATTTAGGTAATGTTTTCTCATCTGGGATGAAAGGACATTAATATACTTCTCACACACAATTTACAATGGTTAAAAGACAATTCCGGTCTAGAAGATGACACAGTGGATTCCTTAGAATCGCTGTAGGAAGCACTACATTGTTTCAGAGTGTAGTTTGTAGTTACTGTTTGTAAGTGCTGCTAGTGACATCTGCTTAACCAGCTTCATGTGTTTGCTTCTAGAGTAGACAATGACTGTGTTTTGACCTTGGGGTGCCAAGGTAGTCCCATAGCAAACAGGTTCCTCTTTTGGATCAGAAATGAGATAATGACACAGTCATATGTCTACACATCATTTCATAATTAACAATGAATGGCAAACCTGTTTGTTTACATGGCCAATTAAGTGACCATATTTCAGTGACCAGTTTTCAGACCAGTATACAGAGTTTAATCAAATGAAGGTTGGATTGATGGCCAACAGCTGTGGGTTTGGCACAATAAAATGTCCTTCTTGAAGAAACACCTGTTAAAAGGACACATTAACACAACATGCATTTGTTGACGTGTTTGAGAATTTCTAAATTCCTTCTCTTGAAAATAGCACACTTTTGGTGAATTTTGGTCACCTATGTTTCTAAAATCTGCATTTGTTGGTTGAAATAATTTCAGATCTAAGGACTCATAAAATGTCCTTCCCACAGAGAATGTAAGTAGCCTAAAATCTAGCTGAAAAGATAAGCAAAATTTGGGATTCTAAAGTATTCAGCAAGAGTTAAGTGAGAAAAGCTGGTTGCCTTCATCCCCACCAGACACCCTAGCTGTGATACAGTAAAAGTTCTGAATTTTCTGAATATTGATCACTCATTGCTTAATCATAGTTTTAAAACCTGTTATTCTAGACACATAACAAATGCTTAGTATTAATTCAACCCACAAGCAAACACTCCATATCATAACAACAAAGCAAACTACAGAAGTTTTATTATTTATGTAGAAAACAAGATGTCCTCGCTACTTCTCTAAACTCATGCCTATACAAGAGAATACTTAAACAGTCTAGACTTCTGATGCATGCTAGCAGCTGCTTTGGACTATGCTCTGCATCTACACCCCGCTGCTCTCCCAAGTGTTTTCTGTGCTTTGAACTTTCATCAGATTAGATCTCCAGTATTTTTTGCTGCCTTTGGTTTAATAAGTGGATTCTGGTCTGGAGGTCTGAGGCCTCAAGTTCCTAGGCTTATGTTTCTTCTCTCATTGTCCTTCTGAACTAATTACCTCTCTGAATTGTTCCACAGTACTTTGATGAAGAACACAGGTGATGGTCCCAATAGAGTAAGCACAAAGCGCTGTGCAGAGATGAGGGATCAGTTTATATGCTTAAGATGCCCTTGCTCAGGGATCAGGACAAGTATCCTTGCAGATTTGTAGAGAAGTGGCCGCTATAAATGACTACACATGGCCACCATTCTTTTTTTCTGTTTTGAACCATTTCTTCCAGAGATCCACTACAGGGCCCCTGCCCACTTTAGGGAGCAGACAGGGATGAAGCATGCCCCTAAGAGGCTCAGTAGGTCTTACACTATTGTCTGGCTCTGCAGTATTGGTGGCAAGTTTCTAAGCAACTGCCATCACTGGCTTGGAACCTGAATGAACTAGTTGGCAGCAGCTAAAAGTTGCTGGCTGGACTGAGCTGTCCTGGTTACCTTGTTAGAGAAGAGACTGTTGACAAAGTGCAGGAGGAGGGATTTTTCTTTATAGCTTGAGAGATGCAGAGGTGAGTGAGATGCAAGGTGGTAAGAAGAAACCACACAGAAGGGAAACATGAATAGTAGAACTCCTGCAACCCCTGAGGTTCCCAAACACAAAATACAAGGAAGAGGACACTAGTGAATTGTCACAACTTGGCATCTGTGGTCTGTCCACACAGGGTGGTTTGGGCAGAGCTATGCTGGCAAGGGTTGGGGGGTTCACATTAGCTATGGTCATAGCAATTGCTCTGTTTCTAATTACCCTCTGGTTCTTTCTACATGGACAGAATGTTCTCTCCCATCATGAAACAAATTTAGCTCGGGTTTGATGACAATTTTCCTCATTGTTCGTGTCCCCGAGGAGAGATGCACTTCCAGGCGTCCCTTGTTGAGGAATATGGCATAATAAGCCTGCAGCAAAACAGAAAAGGTATTGAAGATTAAACAGGAGTTGTGTATGTCATTGTATATGTGACTTAGCTGTAGTGACACTATTCTGTCATCTGCTGTAACATTCTGTCTTACTCACTTTGTACACGTCTCTCAGTAACCCTGTAGCTAAGCTGGCATCAATTAAGCCCCAGTAACAATCCTGTTTTGGCCTCCCATGGTTCTGGGTTATAGGTTCTCATACTGCCACATCTGGCTATTCATGTACATCCTAGGGAATTGAACTCAGGTCTTCCTCTGGGGTCTTTACCCATTAAACCAACCCCTAACCTCTCAACATTTACTTAAACAGAGTTGATCAGGATGCAGGAATGTCTTTTTAGAATCCGTTACCATTTTCCTTGTTGAGTATAAGGGGTAGGTGGATACAGTAATATAAGTTCTCTGACAAGTTTCTAATGTTCAACATAATAGCGCTGCTTACCCCTGTTCTCTAACTTACAGGAAACAAAGGGTATTGACAAAGTCATTCTCTATTATACTTGCGAGTGGGCGGCCAGTTTCTAGAAACTTGGTTTGACTCAATCCCATGGCATTTAAGTGCTCAGACGTTAATTTGTCTCCAAGCTGGTGGAATAGATCACTGCCACAGATATATAACTTGTCTCCCACAGTTAGAAAGAAGGAAGACAATTTTCCTTCCACAAGTATCTCTGCTTTCTTCTTGTCACTGTTACCATAGCAACCAGTACGGTTTTGATATCGGATTATGAACTTCAGGGAGCTTGGGTGCAGTCCTTGTACTCAGCGCTGCTTTTATATGCTCTCCCTCTCCTGTGTAGTACTGGGGTACCTATGCACAGTGACCATTCTGTCCTCCATGAGTGAATAAGATGTTTTCCATCAGCGTTACCATCCTTCTAAAAATTCACAAGATTGTCTATGCAGCTTTGTGCCCAGTACCCAATGTGCTCAGGGTTACCTGTCACCACCCCACAAAGCTACTTACTCAAAAACTATTTTAGCTGATTGTTTGATATCACAAACATGTGTAAGGCAACACAATCACAAATAACATTCTGAGTATGTCAACTGTTTGCTTTTACGAATAAAATATTTATTTGGGCAGCGCTGCTTTGCAACACACTTGGACAATTTAAACACTATTTTCTTCTGAAGATGACAACTATTACACGATTTTAAAAAGCTAGATACTTATTATCCTTAAATGTTTGGGGCATTAAAATTTTATCCTTCATGGACTTTGAACTTCAGTGCTTCATATTCTTTGGTTTGTTGTCGTAACAGAAACACATTCTCTTTTAAGAACTTACCTGAAATTTGGTGATTTAAACCATTTATTTAGTGTTAAGACATTTGGAGCTGACAGGAATTTAATTACTGGTAGTGATCAAGGGGACAAAGGCCCTATGGTGAAAATTTAAGCATGTTTGGTTTGGTCCTCAATCTCAATATTATCTAAGTATCAGTTGCAAAAGTAAGAAACGATTTTTAGTTTTCCAGATTAGAAGATGAAGGATTTGGTATTACCCTTAGTGAGAAGTTAAATATTACTTGTCAAGAAAAAAAATTAAAAGACTTAAAAATTTAAATTATATATGTATGTATATATGTGTGTGTGCATGTATTTTGTGTGTGTGTGTGTGTACATGTATATTTGTGTGTGAGTATATATATGTGTGCTCAGGTGCCTGTTTGATGTCATCACATTCTCTGGAACAGGTTGTGAGCCACCATTGGGCTCCTCTGCAAGAATAGCCAATATTGTTAACCCTCAAGCCATCCTTCCAGACCCTTGAGATTGTTTCATCCTGATTGACATGGTCCTCATGATGGAATGCATTTATGTAAATGTGGAAGACATGTTTGTGCTCCAGTCAAATCTGTGGTAATCTGCCACGCAATTTAAGAAGCCCGAGCTTCTTCCTGACTCCCTCCATCTCAGAGGTACCACTAATATAGGATTTATTTTGCCAGCATTTTAAAAATTAGTTTTAAAGATTCACATATGTATCTGTACATAATATGCTCAAATGTTTCTTCCGACAGAAACCTAGACAAGTGATGTTATTGTGTTTCTGTTGCTACTTAGTTCTCATTCCTCGGTTCATCCCTGGTGTCTTGTTACATTGTAATTCACCCCTTGCTACTACTGCTTTCTATACCAGTAAGCCAAAATACCGGTCTGCTGCTCTTTTTCTCCAGCTGATGAACATTTGGGTACCTTTATACTTACCTGCTATAAATAAGAACTGTTCCTTGGGGGCATTTTTGTACCTGTCTCATTGTGCACCCATACCAGTGTTTGGACCTGTACAACAGCATCTCTGACTTGTACAGTACACATGTGGTCCACTTTATAGAAAGGATCCAACCAGGTCACAAGAGCAACTGTATCGGTTTCCTCTGTCCACAGCAGAAAGAGCTGCCTTTAACAAAGCCCTGCCAGCCCTCGACATTATTTTATTTCACAGTGTTCTATCATTCCAGTAGATATAGAATCGAGTGTGGATTGAGGATGCATGCATCTGTTATCTCAACATTGAATGCTTTAAAAATAATTTTGTATCTATCCTGCTTTTCTCTTCTGTGAAATATCTGGTCAGGTCTGTTCGTTATTGCACATGTTTTGGTTGCATCTTAATTTCTGTAAGGTTTGTTCACATTGTGGTTATGAGGTATTTTGAAGGTTATATCAGCAATACCTTTCCAAGCAGATGCTTGCATTTTGTGTAAATCAATCTATCATCTATCTATCTATCTATCTATCTATCTATCTATCTATCTATCTATCTATCTATCTATCAAAATATATAGGTGGAGGGGAGAGGCAGCACTTTTCTTTCTATGTAGCTCTGGATCTTCTGAAACTCATGATGTAGACCAGGTTAGCTTTAAACTCGGAGAGATCTGTCTGCTTTTGCCTCCTGACTTCTAGAATCACAGGAGTGAACCACCATGCTGGGCTCTTGTCCTCTAAAAATTTTAAACTTGCATTTACTTCCATATTTACATTTTTAATTTTCTGAGAACATACTTCTCAGCTTGATACAAAGTAGAAATTATTATTTCTTGTATAGAAACCAGCAGCTCTATAATTACTGTTTTCTTAGTGGTCTGGGATGCCACTTTGTGGAAAGCTTTTGGGGCTGCTTCTAGAAATTTGGCAATCACATGTCACTGGGCTCAGATAAGAATATTCATAGTTGGGCTAATACAAAACTCAAGGCAAACTCAGCTGAGAAATGTGTGGCATTCCCTTTGTCTTGGTCATCCTGACAAGCCCCTAGAAACAGTAACCAGGGCTTTGTTTATTGCCTTGTTTGATCTCTTTGCTTATTACCTTATTTGATTACTTTGTCTTTGATCTAAGAACTGACCCTATTCTCTGCAAGTACCTAGAATGGTATAAAAGCTGACTGGGAAAAAAAATAAGCCTGCTTCAGCCTCAGCACTGCCTGGAGTCATGTTATAGTGTTGTCTTAACTGTCTTCTTTTCAATTCTCACTCCCTCCCTTGAGACCCTGTTGATTGACTGAGATGGCTTGGTGACCTTTTGACCATATGCAGTCTTCTCTATTCTGTATTACTAGGTCAGAATTTTCCAGGAATGAGCATATTACTACAGTTTAAATCTCTAGCTTAGAAGGAGCTAACATCTGATACAGCAGACCTCCCACCACAATCTTCTGTTTCAGGAGTTTTGGTGGATTTTGATCTTGAGTGTAAATGAAAAAAAAATAAATAAAAAAAACCTAACATGCTATACTTGGCAAGAAAGACAAGATGGTACTCTTACTGAAATTAAATCTGTACATCATATTAGGGAGAATTGATATAATTTTAATAACGAGTTCTGAGTTCTTTGCTAAAAATATGAATATGTGCATTCATTGAGGATGACTTTGATGGCTTTCAATAACACTTTACAGTTTTTTTCATCTATGTCCAAATTGCTGTGTTTATTTTTAAAATATACAGTTCCTTTTGTTATTGAGCTGCTTTGTGGTTGCTGTTGCTGCTGCTGCAGCAGAGAAGTTGATACATATGAAACAGCCATCCTTTCTTAGGTCTTATTTCATAGCATGCCACGGGTCTGTGATGCTCTTCCATCAGGATCAGTGGCCGTCAGCTTTCCACAGATAGAATGTTCCTTATTCTGAGCTCACTACGTGTTTTCTAAAAATCATGAATATTGTTAAATTTCATCTATTGTTTTTCATTAATCTCTTGAGGTGGTTGTATGATTTTCAATCTTAAAATATTAGATTATAATTCCATTAAGAATTGTATATATTTATTTGCTTTGTGAATGTGTGTGGATGTTCATGAGCCACTTGGGACCATGGCACAAGGTAGAAATTTAGGAGTGAGAGAAACTTGTGGAAGTTGGTTCTCTTCCTTCACCATGTAGGCCATAGGGCTCAAACTCAGACAATCCATCAGCTGTCAATCAAGGACCTTGCCTTACCGCACCATCGAATTGGCCTCTGTCACTGCATTCTTGAGATTCTCATGGTTATACAGTGTTTGATCCTCTTAATTAATAGTGAATCCTTTTAATAATTGTAGGCATAATTGTGTTTTAGAGAAAGAAATAAAAATTCTGTGACCTATTAATGTTTATTCAATATTAAAACCTTACAATTTCAAAGGTCTCCAATCAAGGCCTAGGAGATAGTTCAGTTGCTAATGTACTTGCTTTGCAAGCATGAGGAGAACTTCAGTTCAATTCCCCAAATCCATGTTTTAAAACAATCCAGGTGTACTGGGACATGCGTGTAATCTTAGCCCTGAGGAGTTGGATACAAGCAGATGTATGGGCCATGCTGGCCAGGCATCCTAGCCTAGTTGGTGAGTTCTAGAACAGTGTGAGACTGTTTCAAAAACAAAGAGTGACAGCTGCTGAGCACTGACCTTCAGACTTAGACACAAGCACATGTAAGTCCTATGCACGAACACACACATATCCTTCTCTTCAAACACGTACACATACTGACATCCAATAAAAAAAATAACACCATCTCATTTTTAAAGGTGTTTTCATATTCAAAGTTATATTTGTAAAGCCATTTATTTATTTGTCTGATCATATCTTATTTGGTAGTAGCTATGATTCTTGTTGCTGAGAATGATCACTCCCCACCCAACCAAGATGATAACCAAAGTAAGTGATTCAAGGCTAAACTATAAGATGGTGCTATTTGAGGCGCACACTTCATGGAGCATCACCCCGCCCTCTAAAGGTGCTGTTTAAATGGGAAAATGTCCTGGGGCTGGGTTGTGAAGGTACCTGTGTAGTTTGTCTCCGTTTTCTCCTGGGCGGTGTGAGTGTCCCTCCACTTCCCAAGAGAATGATCCCAGACTCATTCCTGGTACTGAAGGACAGATTGATCTCTGTTCCAACATCAATGGACACAGCGGCAAGCTCCACAAAACCAGGCTTGGGGAAACTAACAGTGTAGACATTCTGTAGGGAAAAGAGAAGAGGAAATGTCAGAGATGAGGGGCTGCGTTCTCCACACTGCCTCCTTCCGCAGAAACTTCAGCATGATTACAAAAAGAGTGTAATTTTAGGGAGAATGGAAATCTATAGTCACATTGAAAGTTTAAGAACAGCTGTAGTTGAAGAAATACTGTTTCAAACTAAGTCTTTGGAACAGTTCAGTTTGAAATTTAAAAAATTATGGCGTTTATTTTAAATATAGAACTATTGACATGAGCTGTGGAAGATTATTGGTAAGAAAAATTTTCTTTTGGTTTAGATCTACCTTGCTGTATTTCTTAAATCTCTTGACTATACAGTAGCAATTTTTTTTTATGTTTTAAAGGTGTGTGTGTGTGTGTGTGTGTGTGTGTGTGTGTGTATGATCATGGCTTACATTCTTCATTATGATGAGTCCATGGAAAACTGTTCATTCATATTCATAGAACAAATATTCTTTAGAATAATTTCTAGAGATACAACCTAACTATTAAAAATAAAAATAAACCAAATATTTCATGTCTGCTTTTTTTAAAAAATAAAAATACCAATGTTTTGTTGTTGACCATAAAATTCATATACGCATGCTTCAGAGGCTAATAGTATGAAGAGGAGAAAGTCACCCACTTCCCAAAGCCCTGAAGAAGCATGGCGCCTTACACAGATCTCACCTGTTTGTAAACTTTACCTTCCGCAACGTTGTCCTTCCCCTCCTCCTTTCTATTATTTTACATTTAGACTGAGTCATTTTATTACTTAAATTGTGCTTAAATCTAAGTTGCATGTGTGTGTGTGTGTGTGTGTGTGTGTGTGTGTGTGTGTGTGTATGGGTTGTGCATGTGAATGCAATGACCATCGAGGTCAGAAGATGACTCTAGATGTACTTTGAGTTGGAGTTACAGGCAGTTGTGAGCCGTCTTCTGTGGGAACCACAGGCAATTCCTCTTCAAGAGCAGAACAGGCCCTTAACTACCTCTGGTCCTGCAACTTCTCTTTTTAAATAGAGAGTTTTTCTGCCAGTGAAGGTTGTTTATCGTCACTTGTAATATCTGGAGGAGCTCTACACCTTGAAAGTGTTGGCATTTATTCCAGCAAGACCGTGTCATTGGACATTTAAGTGATCTAAAATATTCGTTTTTAAAAGTCTGGAGTTCTTTTGCTTTGTTTTGTTTTTGGAGTAAAAGCAAAAACAAACAAACAAACAAACAAACAAAAAAACCCATTCATGTGGGCTATCCTAACTTCCTTCTACCAATATGGTTCCAAGCTCAGTTAAATGGCACAGAAGTAGGTAAAAAGTAGTTGGTAAAATCTGCTCTCTATTATAATTTTCAAATTTTAGTTTTAGATGTTTCAGATAAAACTACTGCACAGACTTTGCAATACGCATCCATATTAAATTTCTGTCTCCTATTTCAGTCAACAGTTCTCAATTCTGGGTGCCTTTACATAGGCATCTCCATTGTGCACACAGCCTGTCGAATTTTTTGCTCTGAACAGCTTTCCGCTCTAATGGATCTGTCTTTTGACTGCAGGTAAGAGTTAGACAATGAAGATTTAAACTCTCAGTAAATTTTTCCTCAAGAAGACAGTATGGACCATGAGAGTTTTAATTCCTTCTGTCTTTCTTCCTTTCTCATTAAGTTTGGCATGGGAGTCTGTGGCCATTTCACACAAAGTCTATAGCCATGAGGACCCAGAGAGGTCTGTTCCATCTTGAAATGCCTCTTTCTGGTTCCCTGTGTCTTCTTCTGGAGTAATTCAGAGTGACTTAGATGGGAGGAATCTACCCAAAGGAACAGTTTAGCAGGTAAACAAAGCATTTTTTTTAATAGATTTAACATTTTCCTATTTTAAAATCTCATCACTATAGACTTTTCATAATATTCTTGCTAGCATTTTCTGGTCATCTTTAGTTATACCATAGATATTTTAAGAGATGAAAGTGATGTTCTGTGTGTTTTCTCACACTGATGGACAGAATTGAAGAGTCACTACTGAGTAGTCATACCTAGGCTGCATTAGCAACAAAGAAGAGATTCTGAGATATAGGGGAACAGGTTGAGATCGTTTCAGACCCAAGACCTCTAATCATTTGCTTTACTGGATAAAACTGCGGATTTTCACATCTTTGAGAGCTCCAGCTATCCTGAAGGAAACTTCAGAGGGAACCAGCTATTAGTTGGTTCGATTAGTCTTTTGCCCCTGTACCCATGTCAGACAACCGATTTGCACCTCAGAACCGCTACAGACCTCCACCAGAGTTTCCTCTGGCTTTGCCCTGCCCAGGCATCTTTCAGGGAGACATAGGATATTTTTGCATCTATTACACAAGTCTTTGCAGACTTGAATGAGACGCAACATGCAGCTTCTAAACTGTGGGCACGTTGCCACACCCTGGTGGAAAGGTGGATGATGTTACCCACTGTTTGTGTAAACTACTACTATACCCTAGGAACAAAAGATGATCAATCTGTATAACATGGAGAGAGGAAATGAATTTAGGAAAGGTGATAAAACTGAGAGATAGTATGACTGGAATGGAAGAGAGACCCAAACAGAAGAGCGATTCGAAAAGGTACCTGTTTTATATCTAAGCAGTATACAATTTGGAAAGTGGAGCAGAGTTTTGGCTCTTCATAGTACATTTCCATTGCAGTGACTGGTAGGATGCTTCTGTCATACTCTGTCATGTATGCATGACTAAGAAAGGATCAGTATATGTCTAAAACATACTAACAGGGGAACAATTCTAGCAAAAGCACTCATGTCAAGTAAATGAAATATGCTATAAACATGTTATAAGCACCTTTAGAAACAGACTAACCTCCAGTGAACAGCCTTTGGTCACACCAACATGATCAGGGCTGCTGAGAATGTTGTAAGGAGTCCTTGAAATTTCAATGTCTTTGAGGCAGCCAGAGTATTTCTTCACATTGACTTCTGGCCTGTTGAGTGGTTAAATTGTTGAGTGGTTAAATGTAGAGCAAAAGCCATTCCATTAGGCGAATGACAGTATAGACTCTGAGTACTGGAAGGACCCATACGGAGCAAACACACACACACACACACACACACACACACACACACACACACAGAGGCAGGAGCATGTCTATCAAGGTCTAATCTAACATGCACTCATCAAACCCTGATTATGTGATAGTTCGATTGAGAGCAAGTTGACACCACTCTGTACCAAGAATTCTGATACTATTCTCCTCTCTAAGTGAAACTTCACTTACAGCATTTCAATATGAGTCTCAGAAATCAACTCATTTATTAATGTTTTACATGCATAATGAAATAAGTGCTTCTTCTTCCTCGTTTCCACTAAAGAGCAGATGATTGTGTGGTGAAATAATTCACTTATTTACAAAAAGCTCTTAAATGTCTTGTTTGAAATTTAGGAAGTTATTTGGAAATGTTTCTTTGAAATCTTCCTGAAGCTCTAGAAGCTATGTATGTGTGCGTGCACATGTGGATGTGTTTGCAGAGAGTGTGTGCATATGTATGTACATGTGCATATGTGTGAGTATATGAGAAAGTATGTGCATGTGCGTATGTATGTATGTGCCATAACAAAATAAGGCAATCTAATGCAAAATAGTCAGCTCTCTTAACATGGTTGATATCTTCTCCCTCCAAACTACACTTGAATGCTTTCTTTCTGCTTACTACATCCAAAGACATAGCAAGCATGCATAAAATTATAAGTCAATTAGAATTTAATTCCTTGCCTTTATCTCTACCATATTGCTCAGATTATTTGATATTGACCAAGTAATCTGATTTCTCTAGGACTCCATCCTTGTATGTATAAGTAGACATAATGACAGTAGTGTCTGTGAACAATGTCTGGATGCACTGATGAGCACAGCATATTTAGATGCGCAGTTGACACATACAGACAGGATGTGAATGGTCATGACATCTCTCGCGTCTATTACAGCACAACTCTGTGATGATAGACATGTCCTGCTCTGTACTGTCCCAGTATACTAGTTCCCAGGCATATGTGGCTGCTGGGACTTGCAATGCAGTTTGTGTGAAGGGGAAGCTGAGTATTGTTAATATCGTGTATTTTAAAGTTAAATGGTCTCAGTGGTTAGTAGCTACTACATCGAACTGTTGTTAAAATATAAGGGTAAAAATTGTAATTTTTCATTATGTACTGTTAATGAGCATCTGGCAAGTGTCCAATTGACACCAATATTGTACTTGATAGGCTAATGATTAATTCTCCTCTCAGCATCCCTTGATGCCAAGTTTCTCGTTTTCATCTTTATAAAAAGCACATGGCACAAGCGAAAACAGGTGGGAGAGCAAATTAGACCCTGGTATCTGCACCAGGTGATTTATTTCTTGTCAAGTATTTGTTCTGTTCTCCACCTCCACCCCTGTCTTCCTGTAACTTTTTTATTTCCTTTGATCATTGTCGCTGGTCCCCAAGGTCTTCTCTTTCTGTTCCTTCAGTCAGTAATTATGAAGAAGATGGGCAGCTGGAGGGAAGGGCTCTTGCTTATCATCATAGAAAAGCAAAAAGGATGGTGGGCTTCATTTCCTGTGCTCACTTTCTTCCATATTGTCTGTTAGAGGAGGGCTGCTCTATGGCAATTTTGAGGATGAGGGGAGTTTTGTCAATAAAGTAAATCACAGAAAGTTTATTGTTTCTTGCAAACACTAAGATTCTTTCGAAATGTAATGATTTGGCAAAGTGAACATTGTGAAAGCCCCAGGAAGAGACATGGCACAGTGATTTGCTTCCTAAGGTAACCACAGGTCTCTTTCCTAAGGTTCACCAGTCATGCACAAACACTACAGGGCTACAGTGGTGTCCTGCAGTTTTATTTATTGGTATGTATATCCACTAAATGTTCAGTCTTTGCCTTTTACCCATCTCTGCAAACAGGGCATGACTAGTGTCAGAATGATGTAATGAAAAAAAATGACTTATTATTTTCTCTACATTCAATATGTTCCCAGTTTCTGGTATTAAAATAGTGTCTTTGCTTTAAACATTTCCTGGATTGTTTCGGCTTCATTATCTCCTGTTCAGAAATCTCGCACAGTTAGGCTCTTGAAATGCCAAAACACCTTTGGCTTTGGCCAGGGTCAGCCAGCCAGGCAGTCATCTCCAGGATGTGATCAGCCACTTCCAAGGCTGGTAATTCTTATTAATATCTGCCAGCAGGGAAGAATGTAAAGGTTTCTGAAAAGCTATGGAGAGACTGTCTTTCAATCTCTCGACTCTTAACTCAAATATTTACTTGAAATGTGGTATCTGCAGAGGTTCTTATATATCTCCATAGATAATTTTCTATATGATAATAAACAAGCAGCTTTGAAAAGAGGTACAATGGCCATAGAAATGCACGTTTGCAGTCCTGCAAAAAGCGAGAAGGCAGTGCTAAGCATTTGGTAGCACAGGCGGCTTGCTGAGCAAACAGCACAGCACTAGGGAGGCCAGAGTTTAAGCTTCTGCTCTGGAAGCCATCTTACTATGGTTTCACAGAATTAAACTATTATCCATAAGCTTGACTGACCAGCTGCCCTTTGGGCATATCCTGCTGGCCACAGTGAGGTCCTGTGCCATGAGCTTGAAGAAGTAAGCTGTGAAATTCCCTTAGAGCTGGCAAGACAACAGACTTGGTAACCCAGCTGATGGTGGGCAAGCACAGGCTCTTTATCAGTGCTGGGTTGCATGAGGACTCTTGCAATACACATCATCTGTGCCTGAAATCTACTGTGGAAGCAACTGCATTGGTTTTGCTGTGACTCTGCACTGCTGCTGCCCCCACAAAGCTGCATCTCTCAGCCATGCACTTGAGGAAGGCATGCATAAATTTAAATTTTACCTTGCTTTCATACTAAACCAAGGGAAAAGAAGAAAAAAAAACCAATTTACTTTTAATTGCATTCTCATTTAACAAAACAACAAACTTTAATAATAAATTTTGTTATAAGTCCATCTTATAGGAAGGGATATTTAAAAAAGGACAGGACACTGAAAAGATAAATGTCCTCTATAGAAGTAAAACCAGAAATCAGAGATTCCCCAAACTATATCTCTTAGACATTTTTATTTTGGAATATAAATTCAAAGCTCTTACTTTTATTGGCATGATATATGGGAAAGTGCAGCAACATGGTATTTATGAGTACCTTGTAAGTATTGCTTCTCAAACGTTCAAGTTTAACAATACATGTGAAAATAATTTGTGTTTACCACATCATCACATAGAGATTTTGACTGCACAAAACAACAGGTAAATGCATGGCTGCTTTGTCAATCACAAACATATATATATATATATATATATATATCTATATATATATATATATATATATATAATTTTGTAATAGAGGGACCTACTACAGCAGTATTATCATTTAAATTGCCGAATGGAGAGTAACATTTCAGTAGTAAAGACTCAGAAGGTAATTTCCAAAAATACACCCAAGATACAAACCATTTTCAATTAAGTTAATTCATGATGTGTTTGTTTTACAAACTCACTTTCTGATAATAAAAACTATCAGTAGATTAAGTGAAATATTTATAGGTAGTCTTATTTCACTATGTTTAATTCATTCTGAATATAGTTAATGATTCTGTAAGATAAATCTTGGATTTAAATAAGTACTGGATTACTGGGATTTGATATGCTGCCCAATACACAGTAGGTATTCAGCAGTCATGCACTGAATGTATGTTTAACAAGGGAACTACTAAGTGATAACCACATTACTATTCAAATCACTTAGATGTATAGTGATTTTTATAAATCAGAATATTAGTAACAAATAAATATGCTGATATATGATGTATATGATAATATATGTGTATGAATATGCACACATGACCTGTACCATGAAGCTTATCAACACACACCTATAAAAGACTGGCAAGTAGACAACTGTCTGGTCTATAAATAGTCTGGGCAAAACATCTTCAGTTTATATGAAAGTGATATCTAGGGAGTGACTCTTTCCCATGATTTCCAACTATAGTATTTTAAAAATTCTCCAGATTTAGAATAGGACTTTCACACCCTTGATGAAGCACCAATAAAAATCCAAAAGCCAAAAATGGAAATCCCCAAAACATGGTACTTCTCTGAGGGTATCATAGGTTAACCAGATCATTCATTCCATCTTAACCAGATTCAGTTAATGTATAGTGCATACTAGATACTCTATGGGATTTGTTTTCCATGTTTCATATTAAACAGTAAAGTAATTAAATGACACATAGAACATTTTCTGACTTTTTTAGTTCCTGGTTTTGAACTAACCGAACTGTGAGCCAAATATGTCTTCCTGTCCTGCTAACTACAGAGCAGACGAGAAATTTCTAAATTATTCCAGAACAGGCAAGTGAATAACGAATGTCACTTAGTTTTAGGTACGTGAGAAGGCTCCACTATGCTATTGTAATGCTAATGACTCACAATAACCTAGATTGCACTCACAGCATCCTGAACACTGGCTAATTTTCAGAAGCCTGCACAATGTCAAGTGCCATTCTCTCTAGTGACTGTGTGCAGAGAACAGCAATTAGAAAACCCACAGTCAACTTCAGCTTCTATCTTTAATTACCTTCATAATTCTTTTCAGCAGGTGTATATAAGAGAAATAGCAATTCCAATTTATCTCTTCAACAAAGATGTCAAATTAATCCCCAGTTTCTAAATCCTGGTGTTGTTCTTAACATGCGACATTATTATTTTTTTTTTGATTAGTCCTTTCTGTAGCTAAAGGTTATATGACATTGCTATTGTAATTAAACTTTACAATGCTAGTGACCATTTAATTAAAACTTTCACTTTAAATATGAATTAGATTACCTCAAGTTTCTCAGAGTTGGAAGGCCACCAAAATATATTTTGTCATCCGCTTTCAAGTCAAGACCAAAGTTGTTTCCAGAAGATGAAGTAGCTACATTCTCCTCCTGGTTAGAATCAATGTCTACAATCGATATGTTGGCTGTAATGGAGAGAGGAATATTCCATTTAATGAGCAAAAGGTTCACCACAGCTATGTTCTTGCTGACAACTGGAGATTGTCTAAGTTTCAAATAGACACTAGTGTTCTCTCCACATGTGTATTACACATGTAACCATTTAATGCACAATAATAGCATCAATGCAGTACATTACTGAAACATTCACACCAGAGCAGGAAAATAATGGCTTCTACACAATGAAGGCAGATCAGAAGACAAAGAAGGAAGTTTAGATGGCTATCAGCAAACCACTTGATGTTCTTACACTAAAGAAAATGAATATTGTGTTATCACAACTATCTAACTGGAAATTGGATAATTAGAAATGTTTCAACTCTGCCTGTTGAAATTTGTGAATTTCAGCATACTCAACTACTGAGGTTTCTGTTCATTTGCAAAGTGTTACTTGAATAAAATCATAGCACACACAAGTAGAGAGATGAGAATAATTGGCCCCATGAGGTGGCAAGATCCACACCCACTGTAAAACACTCAGCAGACTAGGAAGCTGGATTGTGAGTGATGTACTATCCTCATGCCATATTGCTTTTCTTAGATCTCAAAGGGTTTTCTCATGTGGAAGAGATCAGAATGTAGACATAGGGAAAGAGGAAGGAAGGAGTTATATGTCTACTGAGACTGCTTTGTTCAGAAAGTAAGTGGGAATTCTTTATATCGTTCATTTTCTCATTCATTTCTAAGGGTCAGGCTTGGCTCCTTCTGAATCACATGCTTTTTTAGCATGCGACCAACTTAGGCCTAACCTTCAATCACTTCATATGTTTTAGGCCCTTGATGTATATTGAAGCATCATTTATTAATCTTACAGGTTTTGCTTCTGGATCTTTGCCTAGTAGAGGATAAGAATTAGGGTGGGTTTGGATATGGGCATTTGAGCCATAAGGGAATTTCTAAATTTTTACTGTTTGCAATGTTAGTTTCTTCCATGTCCCTGGTTCAAATGCATATGGTATATGCTGGATCAGTGTTAAACATATATTGGAATGCTTGGCTGCCTAGATCTTTCAGTATGCCAGTGTACTCCATGGGGATCCAACAGAGGGGCACGAATGACACAATACTCAAATCTGTGTGAACATGCAAGATTATTATATTCTGTCCATTCTTTATCGATTAAATTGAGATTCTTTGGAACACACACAAATCGTGAACTCCAAACTTCCTTTGTAGTCTGTCGTGCTAGTGTCCCTCAAGATCTATCTTCAATAAAATTAAATACCATCAACACATAAAAAAGTGACCCTGATCAAATATCCTAAACTTTAAACCTTGTGTGTTTGTGTGTGTGTGTGTGTGTGTGCGCGCATATGTGTGCATGTGTGTGATGCATAGCTCTGACTAGCCTATAACTCACTTTACAGTTACAGAAGACTTCTACTTCTAGGAACCCATTTACCTCTGCCTCCTGAGTGCCAGGATTAAAGGCATGCACCACCAAACCTGGCCAAAGTCCAGTTTTGTAAAAAGTCAAAAAAAAAAAAAAACCTAGATAATATGAAAACTACCATAAAGGAATACTTGTTCCATTAAGATATATTTAACAAATTAATATTCAAATTTTAATTAGTTTTATAAATATATATAGTTATATAACAATATATAGTTATATATATTGTATACATATATGTATATATGTATATATGTATATATATATATAACTATATGTATATATATGTATATATATAACTATATATTGTTATATATAGTTACACATATAATTAGTTTTACACATATAATTAGTTCTCTATACACGTATCTCTTAGACCAGATTGGCAGTTAAAATAACTAGATTTATTGAGCTGTTTTTAAAGACTGTTATACATATTCTATTTTTTTAAATCCACATCACAGAACAGGCTCTGTTCACTGAGACATAAAACTTGTCTCTCTGAAGACTTGGGGAATATTTCAGTGCTGTGTGTGCAGGGATTCTGCTTCTGTTACCAGCGAGGTAGTGATAGGACATACTTTCCCTCTGTATCCATGAGTGGATAAATGTAGTTTCAGAAGCCATTCTCAGAATCAAAGAGCATCAGCAGAACTCAAGTGGAACACAGCAGCCCCACAGCTAACTCTGATGAAGGCTTTCTAGCATACCTTGCAGGGATGAGGAAGGTTTGGGTAGGAAGTGTTATTATTCCCATCATTTGTTTTTATTTGTAGACTATCAAAGTAACTACCCCCACCCAAATTTAGATTCGGTGGGTTCAGCAATTCCTTTTGTGAGTAACCATGGCGAAAGTGGGTGTTATTCCTTAGTAAGCACAACATGGGGGCTTTTCATATAATTTTGCAATCATCACTGGGTGTTTATACACCATCTCTACTGTGGTAAGCCTTTTCTTCTCTAAGTCCAACAAAAACCTAGTTATTTTCTGCTTTGGTCCCACTCTGTGGACTCTGGGGTTTATGCTTCTATTACTTGCTGTGGTTTTACTCCAGAGTTAAAAAGTGTGCAAACACCTTCATGGAATGACTCTGAATTTCAAGAGAACAGTGGTTTTACAACAAACAATAATCTGTAGAAAGCAATGAATCTGGTCACCGATCAAACACAATCACCTACATTGCCACAGCCTCACTTCATCTCAATTCAGCCTTCTGGAATTCCCTCCCTACCCCTGTTTCAAAACCTGAGCACCTTAAGTCCTCACCATAGTTTTAATGCGATATTTGATGCTGTTAGTGTTTCGGTCATTGTAGGATTTGTTTTTCTATTGCTTTCCAAGTTATCAGCGTCTCTAGCGTTTCTTACCTTCAATTTTCAATCTCTTCCCCTTTATTTTTAAGGAAGGTTTTAATTACAATTATTAAACATGTATACATTCACATGTGTGTGTACACATGTTGCAGAATTTTTTTCTGCCCATTGTATTTTCAGTGGAGCTTGGTCATTGGATAGAGAAGTAGGTGGAGCAAGGAGTTGGGAGGAGAGGAAGAAGGAGAAAGAGAGAGAGAGAGAAGAGAAGATGGTGGCAGGTGTCTGTGTGTCTTTTATCAAGGTTAGGTAAATGGGCTAGCAATTCTAACTGTGTGGGCATCTTGTGCATTGAGTATTTGCTGATTTATAAATTCATTGGATAATCTTTAAGCATTAAGAATCTTCATTCTACCTGGTACTGCGAGGATGGCAGATATTGTCTGGGGTTGAGCAGAACACTATGAGGGTGGTGGAGTTGGCCCAAGGGCCATGCTTAGAGCCATAGAGTCCACAGAGCTGACCAGTGGAAGTAGCAGGCATGCTAACGTCTCATAGGTCCTGGGCTGGCACCACTGGCACCTCTGGCTGCCATTAGGGCGAGAACTTAGAGCTGGAACATGGCTGAGAGCCAGCAGGTCCATGCCACCTTTTCTAATATCTCTGCTAAATACACATGTACACATATGTATGGAGGTCAAGGGCGACTTTCAGGAGACAGTTCTCTCCTTTGACCATGTTGGTTCTGCAGATCAAACTGAGGAGGTGAGAATTGGTAGCAGGCACCTTTAGCTGCTGAGTCATCTCATTGGCCCTTCCTTTAGATCGTTGAATACTTTGGATATATTGATCTGCCCTAATGTTCTTTTCCTTGCTCACATCTTAGTTTTAGCCAACACAGTAAGCTCAAGTTCATTTCTATGTATGGCATAATAACAGCTCCCCCAAATACTCATGTCTGGACCTGAATTTATCTGAAAATTAATACTTGGCAAGTAAGACACCAGTACTGTCACTTTCTTTTAATGAGAAACATATTCTAAACCAAAGTGGGGAACTCTGTACTCTCAAGCATAGATGAATTATTTTATTTGGTTGCATTGGTACTCCTAGCTAGTCTTTTAAAGTTGAAGGCATCCTCCTCAGCATTTATAGCTAATAAAATCAATGTCCTCACTGATTTGGTTATTCAATATAAGTATACTCAATATGATATTTAAAAATAGCTTTAGTGAGGTATTATTGATTAGCTGACATATTAAACTCACCAGTGTTTAATAATACACTCTAACAAAAATTGAAATATTCACACATCAATGGAATCCATTACCTCTTTCAAGAAAGTGAGCATGTCTATCCATTTCCTTGTGAATTTGTGTAGGTCTGCCTCCATACCCTGCACTTCTGCCATCTTGACATCCATAGCATTCATATGCTTTACGTGGCATAAATTGCTTTATGTGACTATAGATGAGTTTGCATTGTCCATATAATTTAATAAAACTCCTTTTGTTTAACTTGTATCATTAAATATTTTTTATATTCATTCATTTGTATTATATTAATGGTTCATTATTATTTTGTTGTCAAGTAATATTCTATAATAAGTATTTATAACAATTTATGTATGTAAATATATACATGCACATTTCTCATAGTCTACCATTATGCTGCAGAAACGCTCACTTGTTCACTAAAAAAAAATAATTACTAGGTATTTATGACCTGCTAGAAACCAATGGAGAACACTAGAATTTTCTCTAAGTTTCTGACGCTTGCCCTCCAACTCCACACTCACAGTTGACAGGTACCGCCTTGTACTGTCTCCCTTTTTGGATTTCTGAGTCAAACTTCCTTTGGAATCAGTTTATTATCACACTACCTGCTTTCCCATAGTCCTTTGCACCCTAAAGAGCCATTACAAGCCTTCTGCGACTACACTGCTACAGTTCTTTTCAATACTATTCTTTTCAAACCACAACGTCGTCTACATTTCCACTGATGACTAATTCTGTTGCTCTTATTTCTTGTCAGCGTTCTATGGTTTATGATAAGCTAAATTATTTTTTTCCTTTTTCTTTGAGACAAATCTTTATGTAACCATGGCTAGAATTTACTGTATAATCAAGGATGACCTTTAATTCTTAACCCTCTTGCCTCTACTTCCCCAGAGCTGGCATTCCATGCATGTATCACCATGTCCAGTTCCTCATTCTTTGAAGAAATGTGTTCTTTTCCTACTTTAATGTCAGACTTTCGCAAAGACTCAGTTTAGCTTTCTCTGATCATTTCTTTATGGCCCCCCCCTTATAGGGTCTTCATTTAATTATCTTTCAATACTTGTGGGCTTCCAGGCTGTGGGCCCTCTTGATCTGATATCCTACACAGCTGTTCTCACCCTAACCCATCTTTGACCATTGTGAGTTGAGGATGGTTCCAACTTCTCCACCCCCTCTCTAGATTTCCATTATCCTCACTGCACCTAATTGCCTGTCAAGTACACAGTTTCCCTAGGTAAGATACTAAAGCTACCTTGAATATTACATCTCAAATAGAATTGACATTTAAAAACAAAAGAAAACTCTTGATATTTTTCTCAGTGTAACAACTTCTTCAATAGCACTGATGTAATCTTTTTATCTAAGAAAAAAGGATTCTTCCAGTTCTTGTTCCTCTAAGCTTATTGACTATACAATATTTGAGATCATTCAACCCCATTCTTCCTTCTTCATTCTCATTGCTGATTTTAATTTTATTCTGCTTTCTAATTCTCTCAACACTTCAAGAGCAACCCAAATGGTCACAAAGATAGTGACCAAGTTGCTCTGAAAGAAATTGCACTAAAGTCCAGATCTAATAGTACCACAACCTTGGTGGAGTTAAGATCCCCTATGGCTAACGTCATCTTATTAGCTCACAAGGCTCTGCATGGACTCACCCTGATATCCACGCACCATCCATCCACTTAGTTTATACATTTACTGATAGTGATGAGTGCGGTTGCTAACATGTGTCTGGCAGAACACTGCTGTTGCAGTAGTGGGAGGGTTTATGTGATTAAAGAACTTTAGGAAACATCTAATTAAATGTCCTTCCTGAACTACACAGAGTTTTTATGGCTTGGGAGCTTTGTGTCTTTCTTACATGAGGACAAAGGATGTAGCATGCCAGTTTTCACAATGGTAACATTAGCTTTCTTCTTCTCTAAGGAGATGCAGCTTCAAAGTGGTACGTCTTTGGTCCTCTGGTGGCCCCAGAATTTGTGCAAATTTACTCTGAAAATCCTACAGGTTCTTTTACCTAGGCTACTCTTCTACCCTTGTTCTTGTCTCAGGGGTATTCCCTGGAGCTGATTTCTCCCTACCACTCAAATAGGTTTCTTCTGAGACTAGGTACCAGCTAGTTTTATATCAACTTGACACAAGCTATCTGATAGGAAGATACACCAACTGAGAAAAATGCCTCTGTAAGAGTTGCCTGTGGGCAAACCTGTAGGTAATTTTCTTAACTAGCAATTGATATGGAGGGCCCAGTTTACTGTGGGTAACACCAGCCCAGGACTGGTGGTCCTGGGAGCTATAAGAAAGCTAGGAGAACAGGCCATGAGGAGCAAGCCAGTAATCAGCCCTCTTCTATGGCCTCTCCATCAGCTCTTATGTTTAGGTTTCTTCTTTTCCCGAGTGCCTTTAGTGTTGAAAGGGGAGAGTAAGGTAAATAAATCCTTTCCTTCCCAAGTTGCTTTTGATCTTAGTGTTTGGTTACAAAAGTAGAAACATTTACAATGACAGACAGCTAGCTTACTATACACAACTATCCTATCAATCAACCATTCTTGTATCATCTGAGCATAAGTTTATAAGTTTCTTGAAGGCAAAAATTTGCTTCAGATTTCCTTTAGTTCTTGCACAGTGCTTAGTAGATAACTCACAAAAATATCAAATACAGAGTGTGGGGTAAGGTGATACACAGTTAAATCTAAATTTTCTAAAAATATTACATTGGCCTCCTAACTATTAATTAGGTCTATATCTGCTTGTAGAAGTATCAAAGTTTAGAGTTCAGGTATTGGCAATGCCATAGTAAAGAGAATTATGAGATTTTATCCAAATAACAATTGTATCATTACAGCATTTTAAATACCAAGAGATATGGCCTTCCATCTTGGTTATAATTATACATCTTGCTTTAATTTGCTTTCTGTTGCTATGATAAAACACTCCAACCAAAAACACTTTTGAGGAGCAAAGGGTTTATTCCGCTCAGAGGTTATAGTTCAACATCAAGAAAAGCCAAGGTGGTAACTCGAGACTGGAACGTGAAGCAGAAGCCATGAAGGAGTGCTGTTCACTGGCTTCCTTCCTGGGTTACCTTCAGCTACTGTTCTTATACAGTCCATGTCCACTCGCCTTTGGATAAACACATCTACGGTGGGCTGTGCCACTCTACTTTAATTGGGAATAAAAAAAATGACTTGCAGTCATTCCTGTGCAGTGACAGATATATCTGTCAGAGGCAGTTCTGGATGGGAAGTTGCATCTGCTCAAGTGATTGGAGCTAACAGCCAAGATAAGCCATCACACACACACACACACACACACACACGCATGCACACGCACACACACACACACACACACACACACGCATGCACACACACACGCACACACACACACACACGTGTGTGTGTATGTATGTACATACATATACACAACATATATATACACACAATATATGAATATATGATGTATATGAATAATGTGTGGGTGTATACACCCACATGTTTGCCAGCATACCAAGGTTTAAAGGTAACACACACACACACACACACACACACACATACACACACACACACACAAACATGTGTGTATGTATGCACATACATATACACAACATATATATACACACGATATATGAATATATGATGTATATGAATGTGTGGGTATATACACCCACATATGTTTGCCAGCATACCAAGGTTTAAAGGTATATTTCCCATTCTCTAACAACAGATCAAAATACTCCCTTATATAATCAAATGAAATAATGATTACTTCTAATAAGTCTCAGAACCATAACAAATATCATGCCATTTTTTTCTCAGTTAATTACTGGAACATGTTTACAGTTTGGTTGGCATTTTGGAAGAGCACAGAACCGATGGTTGTGCCATACCACCCTACAGATTCTAAAGTAAAGGAGCATCTTAATAAAACAGAAAAGCACACAACCATTTCCAAACATGTTATAGGATATAATTTCACAGGCTGTAAGACACTTTTATGCTTTCAAATTAAGCTCTCAGTTTCAAAAAAAAAAAAAAAAATGACAGAGAACCATTTGGCTCTTCAATCAGTCTTGTGTACTCCAAACCACCTATAATGTAAGCCAAAGAAATAACTGTATCATTTTTTCACAGAACTTGTGAGTAGCTAAAATCACAGGCAAGGCCCTTCTCCTGATGATGTTTACGGGTGCTTTGGGAGGCATGGATTAGGCCCCTGCTGCATTCTTACTTTCAAAACTCACCTTGTTTCTGAATCCTTGACAGTGTGAATGATTTCCATTTCCCATCATTATGGTTTTGATTGCTGACAATGGAAGCCATTCCTGAACCCAGGTCATAGCTGACTTTCACGTGTCCATCACTGAGCTCCACGCTCATGAAATCTTTCTATTAATAGAGTAAAAACCCACCAGTGATTAGATATACAGAGAAATAGATGGGTATTCACTTTCCCTGGGGTTTATAAGAGGGCCTCATGGCTAGATTGCTGTGGGTGTCACATGGGACACGAGGACATTTCTGAAACAGAACTAGTATTACACTTTGTAATATTTCTTGGCTTTTGAGTGTGATGTTATGGCACAGATAGCCACAATCAAATCGTTGGGATATGTTCTCTCATGATAGTAGTGCAAGGTGGGTTCCTTTGAAAACGCATTCGTCAAATCAAGCTGTAAGATCCCCAAATAAACTTACTAAAGAAACACAGATCTGAGAAAAAATGAGGTCAAGGAGTATTTGGAAATATCTTTCAGCTTAGGTCTCTCAAATAGGGACAGGAAACTAGATTTGTTGCTACGTAATTCCATTCTTAGAAAATGATCACTGGGTGCTTCTTATAAAGAGTTATCTGGGGTGCAATACTGCAGAGAGAAAAAATAATTACATTGTATTGTGATTAGATCATCACTGAAAAGATATAAGTATTTGCTGTATCATTCTTGGGTACCCCGCAGCTATCATAAACTTCCTTTAGGTTTAACTTATAATTTTATCAGTAACTAATAATTATATTGGTATTCTACAAAATGGAAGTAAACACATTTCCATGTTACCAGGTCTCGTGTGGCAAGATACATCAGAAGAGCATTTGATGAAAAAGTCCGGAACTTGAACATGACTGTGGAGATGTTGGGGTACCAGCGGATGGGGCGGCTCACCAATGCATAACCTTCTCCATCAAATTGAATAGTCCCCTCACTGTCTTCCAATTGTGGGCTGAAAAGAGACATGTCACACCAGTTAGACCTCTTTGGTTTGTCATCCTTCAATGAACCAGACAGTTTCCCAGGACTGGCTGGCAAGCTGTTGCGGGACACAAACTATCTCAACATGGCATGGATCCATCTCATCCCCACTCCACTGGCCAGTCTTAGACCTCAAACCATAATCTCTTATCTGGACTTTCATAGGTATTTTAAGGCAAGCATTTAGTAGAAAATTATATAATATTTAAGTCTTTGTTAGTGATATTTATGTATACTATTAGAATTTGGGATGGGCTGAATCTACTATACCACTTCCCATCTTCAAAGAAAAATATGCCCTCAATCTCAAAATAATCACCACCCAACAAGTTCTCCTTGGACAATTTAAACTCAGACAATTAAAGATACCTGTGTTTTCACTCTATCTTTTTAATTTGCATTTATTATAAATATGTGACTCCTCTAAGAAACTGGATGTTATGGGCTCCTACTTATAGCAGACATATACTCAGGGTCTAGGCTAGCCCATCTAATAGATTGCACTAAACATTTGTAGGCTAAAGGAGATTTTCATATAGCAAAAGGATTCACAGAGAATATATCTTCAATATTCATGTAATAATTAGTGTTTGAGAAAAATCTTATAAATAAAACAATGGAAAAGTGTTTGCTTTTCAAGTATGAGTTTATCTCATCCATGTATGTATCTGGGCATTTAAGTATCTAGCCATGCATCCATCCACTCAGCTATCTACCCACCCACACACATAATCATTTATGTATCAGCTGTTTATTCAGAACTTGTTCTTTCAGAACAAGTCTCACTGTGGGGAGAGTCTTCAAATATTTAGCAGTTGCATATTACTCAGTACTCATATAAGTTCTGAGACTGGAGCACTGCATTGTTTCAAGGGTAGAGAGGCTAAGGAGAAGAGTGATGGGCTTGATATAAAATAAGAGCCTTAACATGTTATTTCCATAAAATCATGGCTAGTGAGATAAAAATGAACAAAACTGAATATGCTATGTTTGAGGAGCTGCTTCACACTTCTACAAGTTGGCTTACTCTTGGTTCCTTGTTAGAGAGGATTAGAACACTAAATTTAATGTAAATGATGCTGTGTGTGTGTGTGCATGTGCATGTGCGTGTGCATGTGAGTGTGCATGTGTGTTCATAAAATATCTTAACCTAGGGAACTAAATTAGTTTATTAATCACATACCTTATAGTGAGTAACTTGTCTATTATTTAGCCTTTCATCACAGTACAGTAACTTCTGAAGCACTGCACTAGGAATGAGGATGGTACAAGGGACTCAAGACACATTCTCTGTAGTTCTCATTTGCCAGAGCCTTGCATATTAAACCACCCTGGTACCAAGAACATCCCAGAAAAGGGTCGTGAAAATACTCACAATGTGCTTTCTGTGTGCTTTGTTCTCAGACATTGTTACTTATTGGTAACTTTAAAATTACCCAAACACCAAAAAAAAAAAAAAAAAAAAAAAAAAAAAAAAAAAAAAAAAAAAAATCACTACATGATTGTAGACTCAAAGGAGAAATGTCAGTTTATTTTCTGATATAAACATAGGAAAGATAAACCCTGACATTCTTGTGTCCCAAATCTATCTTCTTCTCAATGTGGATTAGATATCAGGTACCCCGGGGACAACTGGAGAATCTAACAAAAGTCATTTAACGATTCATGTTGGAATTTCCCAAGGGTGACATGAAAGTTTCAATCACTTTCAGATTTCTAAAGTCTCTCCCACCTCCAACACTTGACATTATCTCACTAAGGCAAAAGACAATTTATGAGAAAGAGTGTTGGGTGGGCAGTGAGCAAGGGCACTGGGGTAGAACAGCTGCCTTCACTCAATTCACCACAGACCTTAGTCAAAAAGAAAAAGCAAGCTCCCACTTGGAATGAGTAACTTGGAGGTGAGAAAAGTTAGTTCATTTATATACTATAACATTCCAACATGTAACATTATATTGGATTTTAATGTCCATTTTGATCACAGATTTAAAGGAAATATAATGACCATTTTATACATGATAAACATATAGTACTTTATTTTTCCTTATTTTATTTCTGAGCTAAAGCTGGGTGTCTGGTTAAGTCAGCACAGAGAACACGTCTGCTGCTCTGGGGCAAACCACATCCTGTGCCTGCTTACCAGTACAGCAATGATATAAACTATGTCTAAACACTTAAAACTTCAGTGTAATTTTCATGTTCAGCTAACTGCATTTTATTTCTGGCACATTTTTTTTGCATTTGAATCCTAATGTGACTTTTCATATTTAAGAAAAGTGAGTTATTCCTTACGTAATATACTAAGTATCACAACAACTGTGCTCTTTATAGTTTACCTAAAAATGCAGCTTTCCAAAACTGATGCTCTGAGGTCTCCCCAGAATGTTCCCAGCCTACCTCCCACTGATTTATATTTTATCTTTCTCACAAAATCAATTTTGTCCTTTAAATTGAATGATTGTTCTTTATGTAAAAATGTGACAACGCTTTCTGAGAAGAAAACAAGAACAACAGTACATAGAGTTCTTTAAATATTATTGTCACAAATACAAGGTCACATGGGTCAACAGTGCTGGAGATGACTGCTCAAAACTTATGCAACTATAGAATCAAGCCATATAAAAGAACAATAGCAACCCTATGAAAATAATTTTACCAAGAAAAAAATATATTCTTGGTGCTTCTCTTTTTTGGTTCCTATATACTCTCTTTTCTCTCCCTCTCTTTTCTTCCTCTCTCACTCCCCATCTATATGCATGGTCCAGTTCAGTCTGCTGGCCTGGTTTAGTCTGGACCCTTCCAGATGCTTCTGGCTGTTCCATCATTCATATCTACAATGAAACTTCCTCAACCACAAACAAAGATAATCATAGTTTGGCAGCAGGAACCACAATGAAGGTCTTTTGTCCTTGACATAAGCTAGAATCATTTGGGAAGGAGGAACATTATTGAGAATTTTCATGAGCAAGATTTTCTGTGAGCAAGCCTATAGGGTATTTCCTTGGTTAATGATTGATATAGAGGACAGAGTCCATTGTGGACTTTTCCTCCACTGGGCAGGTGATTTTGGGTCCAGAAGAAAGGAGGCTGAGGAAGCCATAGGGAGCAACACAGTAAGCAGCATTCTTCTGTGACTTCTGCTCCAGTGTCTACCTCTAGGTTGCTACACTGCCTGAGGTCCTGCCATGACATGGACTGTGATCTCATAAGCTGAGGTAAACCCTTTCCTCCCCAAGTTGCTTTTAACCATGCTATTTTATCATGAGCAATAAAAAATCTAAGACAGGAGGGTCAATACTGTAGACAGGTAGGGCTGTGGTGAAAATTATTATGGCCGAGAACTGGGTAGCAGACACTGACTTTCTGGGTTCTCCACATTTGACTTGGTCAGCATTTTTATTGGGCTTTCACACATCCTTGAGGATCACCTCAGATGTTACTTCTTCCACAAAGCAGATTTTCCAAAGGGGCACTGTATACCCCTTCAAAGGGATTTTTATTGTGCTTTATATTTTTAACTATTTTATCAGTCTCTCCTCCTTTCCTGGTGATACATCTTTTGGTGGGTGAGAAAGAATTGAATTCTTCCTAGTATCAGAAGGTTAGAAGTATACATGCCCTAGGTAACATATTACATATTGACTTTTTTTTATTACAGAGCTGAACATTAGTGATGTGATAGTCTTAGAATCTGTGCATGACAGAATGGTCATTTGATGTTTTAGAATAATCAGGCACACTGAATCTATGTTCCCTGGGCTACATGTATACCAGATAGCTGTGAGTGTGACCCAACACATTTGTAGATGACAATATCATACTGCAACGTCAAGGGGTTGAATAGTTCCAGAAGATTTCCGTTTACTACACTTGCTAATAATTTTCTGAAAATGCCTGAAAATGCCAATTAGAAATCTACCAAGGAAATGAGGCCAAGTCTATGCCTCATGTGTCTCAGGTTGGTGTTAAGTTTAATAATCTTCCTACCTCAACATTCTTAGTGCTGGGATTACAGGCATGGCCATCAAACATGGCATTATATTTCATGGTTTTGGTTGAATTGAAAGAACTTTATAGACAGCTTTCCATATTCTGTGTTAGTATGTTCTAGATAAAACTATCTTAAATATGTCAGACTCTCTTGCTGTCATGTTGATAAGTAGTGATACCAGAAGTATTTGGACATCAAAACTTTCAGAGATGTCTTGGAGAGTCTTCCTATATGGTAAAGTAGCAATATTTAGAAGAAAATGTAAAATGTTCTGGCTGTGTTGATGGGGGTTGTGATTTTGAACTGCTCATACACTCATTAAATTAGAATTAAAAAACAAATGCCTTAGCACTTCTAAATTCTTGTATGTAGCACATTAATCCTCCAGATATTTAATGTATACTACAGAGTTTTACTGTAATCAAATTATTTTTAGGCTCGAATGACTAGGTGCAGGGGGGTTCTGTATTTTTCTGTTGAGAAACCCCTTACTTTCAGTTTATTATTTTTATAACTCTCTACTCAGGTTTATATAAAACCATTTCATGCATTTACATCGTATGCTATATATATACTTTGAAATCCTGTTTGTTCTGAACTCCTTCTTCCATTTGATGCTATGTGTATATGGCACTTCTTCCAGGCACCTGTTATCTCTCCCATCTTAAGCACATCTCAAAGTCCTCCCCAGTTATCCCTGTAAAGCAGTTGCAGGAACTCCCATGTCAATTTGAAAATTCCTACAAGAATATAATATAAGCTAGGTTTCTACATGTATACCTAATCAGCTTGGGGAGAACTCTCCTTATAAGATAATAATTATGACCAGAAGTCATTAATAGATAAGCAAACTCTTGTGGTCATAAAGAGACACTGAAATAGAAAGAGACTAGTCTTAAGTGACTGTGCTTCAAATCTCTCATCTGTGGAGATTTTATAAAAACACATAGCCAAATAAATGTATTGAAGGGCACTTTTCAAGGCCCTTAGGAAATGGCCACACAATTGGGAAGGGATTTGAAGTTTCATCAACTTGGTAAATCCACCATAAGTATAATCAAACCTAGTCTACATCATGATAGATGGATAACCAGTAAAATGCAAACTGTGTGTTGCACGGAACAGGCCTTCTCGTCTCAACTCACCTGACAGTACATCCTTTGCAGTCACCTTCTTTTTCCCGGAAGTTCCATAAACCTATAGGTTTGTTGTCAAAGTATGTTTCTCCCATACAGCCGGTGAAGGTAATCACACGTACAGCATCAGCCTTCTGTAGAGAGACATGGGATTTGTAGGAATTAAGGATTTCATGAATTGCCGTATTTATGAATTATTAGCAGCAGAAGGCAGAACAGGTCTTATCTGTTCCATACGACAATCTTAGTAGTCTTTTTATGGCCATACTATGGCCTCAAAGCAACAAGAAGACAGGTCAAAAAAGGAGAAACTCAAATATTTCATCAGTGGCTCCTACTTTATATACTACCTAAGATGGAAGCCCATCTACATGTCTACATGTACTGTCTCCATTAGTAGAAGTAATTCTTTCCTATACTCCAGTGCTTTGTTTAAACACATCGGCAGTGTCTAGTCCTTAGATTTTGAAGTCTCTTACATAAAATGGTATCAGATTTGTATGTAACACACATACATCCATTCTCCTGTATACTTCAAATGATTTCTGAATTACATAATGAACCTAAAGCAACATAAATGAATTCTGTGTGAGTAGCTGTCATACTATATCATTTATAAAACATGTAAGAGAACATCTGTACACTTTTGACATATGTGCAATTTTATTTTCAAATATTTTCCATTGTTCACTTGTTGAGTCTGAGGATAGAAAGGCCACGCAAACTTGTGGCAGAAATAAATGATTTCTGGCTTCCAACCTTAGGCTAGCTTTTGAACTTCTCCGCAGATGGCTGTGATGTGAGACTACTGTAAGGGATTATTTCTAGTCCTAAATCCAATGCCCACTCCAGACAAGTGTGTGTTGAGATTCTGTTTACTTTGTGTAAATCTGGCTCACAACACACTAAGATGTTTTTCCCTTGAGGTCATGAATGTGTTCACACTGGGGTCTCAGTGATGAAGGGGAGAACATAGGAATACATTAAGCTGTGATGTATTCATCTAAGACAGTGGCTCTCAATCTTCCTAATTCTGTGGCCCTTTAATATAGTTCCTCACATTGCAGTGATGTCCAATCGTAAAATTATTTTTATTGATACTTTGTAACTTTGTAATTTTGCTACTGTTATGAATTGAATTATAAATATCTGTATTGTCTAATGGCTTTGGGCTACCCCTGTGAAAGGGAAGTAAGACCCTCCAAAAGGAGTCATGACCCATGGGGTGAGAACTACTAATCTCAAGTTTTCATTCCCAGCCAGTTAGGCCTCCAGCTCAAGAGAATGAGGAGAAACAGCAGTTTTGTAAGAGAGAATCATAGAGAACCATGCTGGCTCTGTTTGCTGCTATTCCAAGCACATGGTCTAGGTTCAGAAGGAAGCCTCCATATAATTATCTGTTGAATGCCAATTCTGATGTCACTGCCTTAAAGAAAGGTCATCAGCTCAGTGAACACTACAGTCACAAAGGAGGGAAAAGACAAAGTGGCATATTCTGCTACCCGTATCAGGAACTGCCAAACCTAGCTGTGATGGTTGCTGTAATGGCTGGTTTTGTCTGTCAACTTGACACAAGCTAAAGTCATCAGAGGAGGAGTCTCAGTTGAGGAAATGGCTCCATGAGATTCAGCTCTAAGGCATTTTCTCAATTAGAGGTTAATGGGGGAGGGCCCAGCCCATGGTGGGTAGTGTCATCCCTGACTGGTGGTTCTGGGTTTTATAAGAAAGCAGGCTGAGCAAGTGAGGGGGAGCAAGCCAGTAAGCAGCACCCCACTGCAGCATCCCACCATGGTTTCTGCATCAGCTTCTGCCTCCAGGATCCAGCCCTGCTTGACCTGTCCTGACTTCCTTCCGTGGTAGACTACAGTGTGGAAAAGTACAAACCAAATAAACCTTTTCTTCCCCAACTTGCTTTATGGTCATGGTGTCTTGTTCTAGTAATAGAAACCCTAACTGACTGCTTCTTCCCTCAGTGATAGACTATGCTCAGGATATGTAAGCTAGATAGACTTTCTTCCCCCTCAAGTTACTTTTTGTTATGGTCTTTGTCACAGCATCAGAAAGCAAACTAAGACAAAATTAAATAAAATTAAATCTGGTCCCAGATTAAATATAATGACAAAAGCAGATCAAGCCCCAGCATCCCTCTCTCTCTGTTTGCTGACAGTGTGAGAAACCACCTTCTATTCCTGCTTCCATGCCTTCCTCTCCCCTCAATGATGAGTGTACCCTCAAACCAGGAGCCATAATAAACCCTTCCTATCTTAATTTTCTCCGGTCATGTATTTAGTCACAGCAATCAGAAGAGTAATGGACATGTAAATCTACCTGAATTCTTTGAAAAAAAAAAAGTGTAGATTGAAATGTTTCAGAAAATAAATGAGATGGTCATGAGAAGGTAAAATATTCTGGTTACAGCTTTAGTTCTAAAATAACATTATGCATCTCTCTCCAGTACTGTGGCCATGAAGAGGAGCTGGGGTCAGAGGGCACGATCATTAGTGAGACCCGTCTCTGGAATGCTGTCGACAGCTGGAGTCTCTTGGTTGACTAGAGACGGACCATCCTGCTGTGGCTTTTACTTGGTTTTCCAAATCTCCCTGCATGCTAAGATGATGCCACACTTGAGACATCTTCCTGCTCATTTGAATTTTAAGCAGCAAGTTTGTTAAGTGCATATCTGTAGGTTTTGGTTCATCATTTGTGTATCAGGAGCCTGGGAACTCTTGGTCCAAGCAATTTCTTAAGGGTTTCTACAGATGTCTTTCACTTCTGTGCTCTCTTTATCCTTAGACCATTTTAGAACCTCTTTGCACTAGTGACACCTGCATGATTGATGGTGGTGGTGATGGTGATGGTGATGGTGATGGTGATGGTGATGGTGATGGTGATGGTGATGGTGGTGGTGGTGGTGGTGGTGATGGTGATGGTGATGGTGATGGTGATGGTGATGGTGATGATGATGATAAATATTTGAGTTTGGGCCTGGGGATGTGGCTCAGCTAGTAATGTTCCAATTGTACAACATGAGGACCGGAGTTTGGATCTACACAAATCACAAAACTCAGGCATGGCAGCATACTGTAGCTCAGACACTGGGGGGAGGTGCGGGGAGGGGACAGCATATTCCCACACTAGAGTTGGGAAAGAGGTAGAGGAGAGCCATACTGGAAGATACTCAACAACCACCTTTGGTTGACATACATCACCCCATGCACATGTAAACATTAAGCCATACAAATATACATATGCAAATTTTTTTTACATTATTTAAGGTATAAAAACCACAATCTAGGAATTTCTCATATATTTTAAACACATCTCTCTCTCCTCGCTGTGGGACAGTGTAAGACCAGCGACCTCCTTCCCTACGTTTAAGTTCAATCTCATCCACTAATGGCTATGTAAAATGGTCAAACATTCAGATTCTTCCGTCTTCAGTTTCCTTAATTAAAAAGTAAGGGGGATTTTAAAATCTACCCTGCTATGGCTTGAATATGTACGCCCTCCCCAAATTCTTATATTGAAAATATTACCCTCAAAAGCCAAGTGTGGTGGCAAATACCTGTAATACCAAGACTTGGGAGGCAGACAGGTGGACCTCTGTGAGTTCCAGGCCAGCCTAATCTATATAGTGAGTTCCAGGACAGCTAGGACTATGTGGGAGTTTAGGAGGGTGGAGCCTCCATGAATGGGATTAGTGCCCTTGCAGAACAGACGCAAGGACATTCATGTACTCCTTCTCACATGGGAGCACAGAACAAGGCAGAGCCTTCCATGTAGAAAGGGTTCTCATTACCAACCAGCGTCTCATTACCAACTTTGATCCTAGACCACTCAGTTTCTTGAACAGTTTCTAGAAAAATTTGTTTAGTGCTTACAAATTGAGTAGCCAAAATACATTAAGATAGTTTGTTATGCACTGAATATTGAATAAATCATGTAAATTACTTAGAATGCAATTTAGTACATAATAAGGATTCTAAAATATTATGAGTTTCTCATTGTTTCTTTTAACCTGAAAGCAAGGTTCTTACTGCTCTTTTGTAATATAGAACACTGAACTCAAGGGGTTAAGTGTCTTTCTTAAGGACATATTTTATAAGTAGTAGAAAGATACAAATCTAATCCAGGTATGAATTCAAAATTCATGGCCTAGTATTACTATTTGTTGCCTTAAGTTTTCTTTAGGAGAGCAGAGAAAGTTGCCAATATGACTATATATTACTATGTGCTGTATATGCAGGCCTATGGAAGAGGATGGTTTTACTGCGCAACTGTGGAATCAACTCCTGTATTTCAGAGTCAAATCCTTTGCACAAGGCAAACAAATTAGCTTCACATTCTGAGTTCTCCCAAATGTGGGGTCACCCTGGCTTTTTCACATTTTCTGACTGATCTCAGCTCAGGGTGACTGTGAAAAGTCCCATTATGTCTGGTTGTGTTCCTGCATCTCACCCATGGGTTGTTTCTCAACACCTAGTTCCATCTAATCAACATAAGCGTCTCTCAAATGCAAGCACTTTGCAATTTGAAATGCACCAGGACCTGGCACGAAGCAATTATGAATATTAAGTGTACTGCTCCAGAAGGATGAAGAGAAGAGCAACTTGAAAACTTTTTAAAGCAGATCATAATTTGAAAGCGTATGGCCCCTACGATATTTCCTGAAGACTCGTACATCTTTTAATTGCATGTATGAACTTTATAGCACTTCACTTTTACAAATCATAAAGTAATTGCAAAAATGATGCATAGTTAAAAACTTTGCTTCTGAAGTGTCTGAAGAAAAAAAACAATGCCAAAAAAAAAAAAAAAAGCATGTCACAGTTAAAAAAATAAACTGCTATTGAAGGCTTAGAAATATGGTGCCTCCAGATTGGGATGTTCACAACTTAAAGATGGAGGTTCTGTTGGGTGTCATGACACATGCCTGTCATTATAACAGCTGAGAGGCTGAAACAGGAGGACTATGTGTCCCAAGCAGGCCTTGACACAGTAAGACCATGTTTCAAAAATAACTCAGAACAAAGAGAAACAAACCACCAAAGAAGAACATTCTTTAAATTGATGGACTCACAAACACAAGTTAAGAAAACATGGGCATGTGTTTACAGCATTCTCCACACCTCTTAGTTGTCTATAAAGAGGAGAGAAGGGATGGGGAACAGCTCATTACCTTTATCTTTCCAGTCAGGCCGCCAACAAACAGCATTGCGTTTGCATCCACATCTAGGATTGTATACCCGGGAGGAGACACTGAATGGTAGGTGCTGGGCATAATACTGGCTTTGGGCCCATCCAAAGCTCGCACAGAAATAGATCCATTTCTCCCCGTTCTTCAGGTAAACATGTATGTTGAAGTGGAAGGGAAGAAAATACAGAAAATGAAATATGCATCACATTCAATCACCTTCAGGTCTCGAAGACATAAAGTAGAGATAGTCTTCTCAGGTAACTCCAGCGATCTGTGTTTGGGGCCAAGCAATCTGAAGTCAGTGCTTCTCAAGCCAACATAAAGATCTGACATTTGGCAAGTATCTATCATAACATTCAAATAGGAAAAGAACATAACCCGATTCTGTGTATGGATGTGGATATAAAAGGACAGCCACAGTTAGCTGATGGAACAATTATACATCAAAAGGAAAGGATTTTCCTCACGTTTTATATAATAATTTACTGTTTTATATGACATGAAATGTAAACAAATTTTATGACTTCATTTATTATTTTGTCAAATTTAATTCGGCAAGTATAGTCCAAATGAGCCACCCTTCGGCAGCACAAGCTGCATAATTCTGCCTAAAATTCCTTCTAATGGATCTTAATTTGTTGGAGCGAATTGAATTGAATCTTCCCAGCATTGCAGACCTCATAGTTTGTCATGTCATGCTAATAGATAGAGTACGGTTGCTCGTCTGCAGACTTGTATATACAAATTTGTAGAAGTGCTCATTTAAATTCAGTTACAGGAAAAAAAATAACCCTGAAAGCTGTTATCATTTCATTTCATTTTCTTTTTTTAAATGATTGATTTCCATAAGTTGTTAAATATGAAAATCTGGTCTCTTCAGAGACAAGCAGTCATAACAAACCTTCCTAATCATAGCCTTCTCTTTGCTGTCTCATTTCGGTAAACTCTATCTTTGAGGAGGCGGTGCTAAGTGAAGTCTGTGGAATAAGAGAGTCAGTTTATCAACGAGGCTTCTTGAATAGGGTGAATCTCTTCAGATAGAACTGTACTATGTGAGAATAATTGTCTCCACATGCATGGGAATGTCCAAGGCTGATGAGGAGGTCCTCCTCAATTATCTTATTCATTCAGGGATAATCTGGCAGTTGAGACCAGAGTTCACTAATATGACTAGGCTAATTAGGGAATTCACTTTAGGGATTCTCCTCCCTGCTTTTGGGGTGCTAGAATTACTAAAGAGCCACCACACCTGCCTGGCATTTACCTGGGTCTTGGAGGTCTGAACTCTGACCTTATGCTTGTCCCACAAGCACTTTATCTACTAGGCCATCTTCCTAGCCTGTCTTTCAAACATTTTATTGTAGAAAAGTTGGTCTCATTTAAACTGAATTAAACTGTTTAGATCCCTCACTTAGAGCCAACAATGAACAGTTCCCCAAGTCTTCATCTTTCTCTGATGAGCTTTAACATTGGCCTGAAGTCCTCAACAATTCTACCTAACTACTGGTTCTTCTGGGTTCAATGGTGAATTATGAAGTGGAGAAAGAAGATGTGTTAAGGAAAAGTAATAGGATTAATGTGGTCCCATAGGTAGCCTACATATTCTTAGATGTTGAAAACTGAATTCAGGTTTTGGAGAGAGCAGGGCTGATTCAGCTCTGTACTCTTCCATTTAAAAAACATATGGGTGAATCTTACGTGTTAGATATGGGACGCAGTATTTTGGGATAGAATAGGTCTGGGATTATAGGTGCTGTGTACACTAGAAGAGAATGAATTATGTAAAGATAATGATGCTATTTTTTATGCCCTCATGTCTGTTTAATAAGAATAATAATACATTTTTTCTCTTGTCTGTTTAAATGAACATGTGTGAGACAACTTTTCTCACCCCATGCCAGCTCTTATCAGAAAACAGATTAAGAAGTCAGGGGCAGAAGAGATGACTCAGCCATTAACACCTAGGTTCACAGTCAAAAATATAAGATTAAAACATTAGGATTGGTAAAGCTTCTCTGGCTTTACACCTTGAATGCATTTCCTTTCCTAACAGAAATGAATGCATTTCCTTTCCTAAATGTACTTTTTAACACATTTGTACACAAAGCATATAACCTCCACACACATGAACACTCATATGCAGCTACATTGTTGAAATGGCAATACATTTTCTTCTCATGAACTAGGAATTTACTTCAAAACCATTCCATCCAGTTATCTTATTCTTTGCTGAGAAGTTACCTTGATGCTTCAATACGGTACCAATATGAGTCATCAATGGTCAAGTCTGGATACTCCACTCGGCCAACTCCAGAGCCAACATCCCAGAGGAAGCTGACTTTGCCTTTACGCATTTCTATAGCAAGGAAGTCAATCTGGTTCAAAGAAACAGAAAAAAATAAACAACAACAACAACAACAACAACAAAAAGCTTCAGGACAAAGCACTCTTAAAGTGGAGCTTTGGGGAGAATTTTTCAATTGACATATAAAATAATTAGGTTGAGAAGTCTTCATAGTTATACCCAAGACACACATCTTATATCAGAGGAATCTGTGGTAATTTTTAATACAAGTAAGACAGGCCTTCTCACTTGAATAGCTAATGCTAACTTATGCCAGAGCCAGTCTGTTTAACACTTTATTCACTTTGAAAATCTCCCACACACAACAAATCAAGTTAATTCTAGTGTATGAGAGTTTGCAGATAGAACTTGTGTAATTTCTGTTTGAGTCATAAATTCAACAAATTGCAGAAGTTTGCCTTTGTTAGAACTCATGCACAATTTGTTATTTTCACCTCATTAACACGGAAGGCTATTATTATTGAATTTGAGAACAGAAAAAAGAATTTTATTCTTATTAGATTTTCTTCTTAAACAGCTAACTCTGACCAAAGTATAATGCAAAACAAATATTAGCACACTGACAGATAACAAGAGATATACCCGGACACAGGAAAGAATTATTACCTCTTTATAACTTAACTAGAACTGCAAACATTCCACAGCTAAGATTAGGCGATTCAAGTCATGAAAAGCTACTTTAGGCACTTTTGGGGCTGTGTTACTACATCCTATAGAGTTTCCTCGTTGATTTACCTTTGACCTCCTCATATACACAGTAGTTTATAAAAAGTTAAATATTAGACTTACAAATTTGGCACTTCCAAGGTAAAAAAGGAGGTTGTCAGGAACAGTGGTCTTGACATGGACAACGATGTTATTGTAGCTTCCTTTCTTGATTTCTGGCTTGTATGTTCGAACACAGTCACCTCCCGAGGACACAGATACTTTGATCTTCAAAGAAAACAAGATACAAAACCATGTGAATCTCTAGGACTAAATCTCTCTGTAGGTTTGAAGTATATCTCAGCAGTCATCCTCATTCTTTTCTTTGAACAAACTTTTCAGTCACCAAGCGGTATTGTTAGATACCCATATGTAGACGCCATTGTGCTGACAGGGGAGGGCACAGAGGACTAGTTCTCTACTGGCATTTTGCCAATAATGTTCTTGTAATTCTTCCTCTGGCTAATTAGCTTGCCATTGTTTTTGATCCATGCAGCTAACAAACCTTCATATCATTCTTTGAAGAAAAACTTTCCAAATGGGGTTTTATACAAAAACAAACAGAAATGGTCTTTACTGAAGTTAGTTCGTAAAAAAGTTTTAATTCAATTTTCAGTGATTTGGGTATTATTTTCAGAGACATCTCGTTTTTGTTTAGTTTTCAAGAGGGTACTGCCAGCCCACCCACACACTTACCGTTAAAGGAGGACAGGCAGAGTTTGTTCTAGATCTTCTAACAATACGAATATTAATCATTCCTCTCCGAATATATATTTCAGAATAAATTACACTTCCTATTAGGTTACCAGGAAATGAGATGGAAATAATTTCCAAATGTCTATTACTACTAATACATGTAACAGCTCCCTTTCCTTTTGAATAGTACTTCAAAAATTACTATAAATTGCTAAGAATGGAATTCTTATGTGAATAGAAGGGCACTGTTCAAGCCAATCTTTACTTCTATGAAAGGAGGCTTCGTTCAGTCACAAATAGCACTATTTGATTATTGGATTTAATTTCTTTTGGGTCAGGTGCAAAATCACCATCAGTGATTGCTGCTCTGCTGGCTGACAGTGCTCGGCAGGGAGAAGAGACGAGAAGATGTAAAACTACTTTGGTACTTGCTCAAGTGTCTAGTCTTAGGATACCTACTGGCCTTACCTGGTTACAGTCTCCCAATTTTCATGACTTCTTTCACTTTTTGCTGTTCATATAGCTTTCAAGTTTAAGAAAAACCAACTAATATTATTGTTATCCCAATGGAAAACTTGTGCAGACTCTAAGATTGAATAGACTACCAGATAACTCTCTGTAATATGATATACATAGCAGGTATCTCCATGAGTTGTTTCACTTTGGGTACGAGGGTAGAGAGAGCATTGTGGATCTTTTCTATGGAAGAGGAAAACTTGCTGGAGGAAATTTTAGATGCAAAATGCTTTATGTTCAGAAATGAAAATCAAGGAGAGCTGTCTGGCCCTGACAGACAGACAGATTCACATTTGGGGACATCCGGGGAAAGAACAAGTCTGCTGATTCTCCTATAGACTCTACAGATGCCTGTGCTTGACAACTGTTTCTTTATGTGGTCACTAAGCAAATGTCTCTATACAGAGGAATGTTCTATAAAAAAAAGCAGGCTTTGTGTGGTGATCTGGACTTGTAGTTAGCTAGAAAGTCAACCTAGATTGTTTGGTGTCTTTGTCCCTTGCAAAGGTTTGGTCTAACTAGAAAATAGATGGTTCAAGCCTAGGTGTCACCTTAGATCTCAGATATCTGCTTTGTGTTCTTCCTATTGGTTGTCCCCCCTATGATAAACTTTCCCTGCTATATGGAGTGCTGAGAGTAGTCAAAGCAGAATGAATCACAAAAACCCTATGCCAGGGAAAGTACAGATTTTCCTGGGTGCTAGTACTATGATGAAGCTGTGTGGGTAAAAGTCAGACAGCAGACTAGCAGCTATATAAAGAATTATCCAAGAGTCAGAGATTAAAAGGATAAAGCAACAGAAAAGGAAGACCCTGTAATAGCAAGTAGTTAGACAAAAATGCAGCTGTCAGATAATTTTTAATGTTCAAAGGCATACTATTCAGTGAATTTTTAGGAATTTTCAGTGTATAAACCAAAAGCTTCCTGAAAAAAAAAAAAAAGACCATGGCACTGAGCAAATTTAGTATCTGAAGCATGTTATACGTGCCATTGATATCATAAGAGGATCAAAGAAAACATGAAATAAAAGATCTGACTGTAATTCAGGAATAGAATTAAAGAGTAGATACAGCCGTCCTTGGCAGGAAACTATTTAGAATCACAAAGGGTCTTGGTTTACAATGAAAAGTAACTGTGTGTAGCTTGTTTTATCTTTACTCATAAATGCTTTATAGGCTTAGCTCTAATGGCAACAGGATCACTGGTTGAATCATAAACAACTCATGTTTCTTTAAAGAACCCAATTAAATAATCCTGCTTGGCTATGGTGTGAGGAAGGAATGAGTACATGAGAAAGAAATATAGGGTCATAGGATGAGGCTCAGACCTTGTCTCCAAAGTTGTGGTAGAACTAATAGATCACACAATTGGTACACCAGAAGATGGGGTGTCTAATGGGAAGACAGCACCCAAGTGAACTGATAAAGCTTGGGTTGGGAGCCCAGTCCCTGAGTGTGACCATTTCAATACCAGGCATAGTTCATTTTACTAAGATTTGCAACTGAGGTACTCTGTCATACACTTTCCATATCCATAAGGTCTGATTCTCTGAAGAAAAGGACAGTATTATACCCAATATGCCAGGATAATCCTGCAGAGTCACCTGCTGCTCAGTCCTTACCCATTCATATAAAATCCCTGTAAACTTGCTGTGTTTTGTTTTTCTAATATACCCAGAATACCTGAAATATTCAGGCAGCCCAACTGCTTACAACTAGATCATAACTACACATTTATTCTAAGTACCATATGTTCTGACTTCTAGTGGGTGTATAGGCAATGGTAGAGCATTTGACTGCATATGAACAACTTAAAATAGCTAAATCAAAACAGAGCATTTACACAATTCTTAAAAAAAAGTCTCAGATGTATCCCTCTTGCAAGAGGCATGAAATTTCTGAAACACAAATATTCTGTTGGGATGTTCGGTTCTACCAATTACAATATTCTCGTCTATCTTCATGGTGAGTCTTATGAAATTACCGCTAAGATGTTGCTGTTTCTAAGGTGCTCCTGGCACAACATTATCCACCTGCTAAACACCATAAACCCAGCGAAATTTTGCTGGATATCCCAATGTTCTGGATACTGAATTTTCAGTTGGTAATTAGGCCATTCATT
Source organism: Rhabdomys pumilio (assembly GCA_030674055.1). NCBI lineage: Eukaryota > Metazoa > Chordata > Mammalia > Rodentia > Muridae > Rhabdomys > Rhabdomys pumilio. The sequence continues at coordinate 7,294,342 of JANHMN010000003.1, read as the reverse complement.
TAAAGACAATATAAGTTACTAAATTACATAATCAACAAGCTAAAATAACCACTTTAAAAAAATGCCTTTAGTTCCTTGATTAGGAAATGTCTTAACTGGGCTGGCAAGATAGGTCAGTAGATAAAGGTGTTTGTTGCCAAACCTGACAACCTAATTTTGATTGACAGGATACATATTGGACCATGTCTCCAGAGAGCTGCTGAGGCGAGGCAATGTATGGCATGGCTGGAGTTTGGCAAGGATGTTCTAAGAGGCTACTGCCTGGATTGGTAAAGGTACAACCTAAGTTGCAGTAGAAACCTCAGGTTGTTTTTACATGCCAGACTCATGAGGTGTCCAACAAGGGAAACTATTAGAACAGAGCAGAGCCAGAGAGAAAAGCTGTGTATACTGTGGTGGGGCAGAGCTGGGGCGGGGGGGATGGATATTATCCACACCTTTTACAGCCCAGGACATTCCACCATGATTGCCAGATGCTGGACAGGGAGCTCCAGCGTTTATTTTGCCCTGCTATGTTTCTGCCCAATTACTCTTCCATTCTTCCCCCTTAGAATGGAAAAGCTTATTCTGTGTCAATATTTATTAGAAACATGCATTTTTACTCATTTTAGTTGGGGCTCCCAGTTCAGAGATGGTCTTGTGGTCCAGAAAAAGCCTTACAATAGAGCTGAAACTGCCAAAGACTGTGGAGACATTTGAGTTTGGGCTGAATGCTCTTTGCCACTGAGAAGGCCAAGATTCTGATAGGTGCAGTGGTCAGAAAAGTGATATATTTGGGCGTCAAGTGCTCAAAGAGCAGCGTTGTGTTGACTGACACTGATTTCCAACTTGAAAAGGTCTAGAATCACTGAAGAGAACACGTGCAGCTTGTCGTCTAGATTGGGTTAAATGAAGAAGCCCATCGTAAGCGTGGGCAACAGTACCATTCCATGGGCTGGGATTCTGAGCTGAACCAAAAAGAGAAGGCGCGTTGAGCACGAGTGTCGAGCACACTCTGGCTCTTGACTACAGACCCAGTATGACCAACTGCTTCCTCTCCTGCTGCCATATTTCCTCTACTACGATTAGCCACATCCCTGGGGAGCATGAGACAAATGAACCCGCCTTTCCCTGAGCTGCTCTTTTGCAGGGAGGAGATAAACTACTATTAAGCCCGATTTTCATTTACTCTGTTATCAGCCTTCTGCGTACACCTCCTGCCTAATTCACCTCTGCATACTCCACAGGAGAAAGCATTGAGCACAGGAGACTCAGCTTTTCCTTGTGCATGTCTCTGAGTAAGTTTGTAACATTGGGCTTTATTTTACTTTGTGCAGAAAGCACACAATGATTACCTGTCAATCATGCCAGACCATTTTCATATTATAATTGAATAGGCATCTTCTCTGAGACCATTACTGCTTCCTTTTATCTTGTATTATACTGTCTTTTCTAATCTGATTTTTTCCTCTGAGGTTTTCTTTAATAAATATAGGATCCTTTTCAATGTTCTCCTAGAACTTGATTACCAAGGACTTGTTTAGATGTCTTAGATACACATAGGGAAGAACAAATATATGATATCATTCAGGCATATTCTTGGCCACTAATAAAAATAAAAACTGATGAATTACTGAAAACTTCTTTCTGATCATCCTAGCTACTAATTTTTTCTAAGGAAATATTTTATGAAATTTTAAGTTAAAATGGATAATACTGAAAAGTATCTTATTATAATCTATCATTTCTAAAGTCATCATGGCTTAACTTTGCACATCTAAAGTTTTACAATGGCATTTAAGTATCCCAGTTGAGGGCCAGTGAGTAAGAATCCTGGCCTCCAGTCTGATAGAGCTTAATGTATAGGACCTACAGGGTGGAAGGAAAGAACAGATGCCTACACGCTGTCTTGAGATCCATACACATACACGGTGACACAAACACAGGAAATAAATAGCATAAAAATGTAAACAACCCACTACCTCAGCATGTAGCTGAGTTCTGTTTATTGAATAGTTTTCTAACTGAATAAATATAAAGCAAAATTTCAAGCGAGATATTTCCTGTTTTTACTCCATAAATACAAAAACAAATCCTGCAATAAAAATAAGTTGTTGTTGTTGTATGTGTGTGTGTGTTTATAAAAACAAGCGAAAACTGTATAATACTTAATTAAAATAATGGTTTTATTTCTCTTATGCTTGCTTGTGGACTCAGGTTGCAACCCCACTCATTGAACATTTTAGGTCTTTCATGAGTAAGACACTCATATGCCGTTCAGTGTGCAAAAATAAGTGTATTTTTGATTGTGTTGGTATATTAAAGAATCAACAAAATACACTGGACTTCCTAATTCTCAAACAGTCAGTATGGTTTATCATTTTCATGAAATGGTTTTGAAACCTATAGGGGGAGAAAGTGCTACTTCTTCCTTCCTACCTACTGGAAATAGCCTTAAATTTAAAAGGTAATGGATGACTCATTCATCAGGCCAGTGGAGGAAGACTCTCTGGGAACAACAGTAACACTTGTTAGTAGTTCTTAGTTCTGAAAAGAAGATCTTACAGAATTAGCTTGCTTCCGGGCTTGGTTGATCAGCTCCTTTATTTCGGAAATGTTTTTCTTTAGGTTGTCCTCAAGTTCCTTGATGGGTTTGAATTTGTCTATTAGCCGATCAGCTTCCTGTTCTAGATTTCTCACAGTTGCACCTGCATCTGCAACTGCATAGAGCAAAATTAGCATCTGTGTGTGGGGGTGTGGGGGTGCATGCATCAATCCCCACTCCAACCAACCAACCACCACCACAGACATGGGAGACAGAAGCAGGGAACTTTATTAATTAATTTCATTTTGCCCGTGTGACAAAAGCCAGGCTGTGATTGATGACTGAAAGACACTGATGCTATGAGGCCAACTGTGAATAGTTTAATTAAGATTAGAGCAGGCCAGAGATGTTAGAGAAAGTCTTTGGCTTTGTGATTAAGATGAAATTTGGCATTAAAGACATTAAGGACAGAAGATATGAAAAGCTTAATTAGAGCTGACTTTTTCAACCCAAAGCTGACCTTTACAGAATAGTTCTTTAGTCACAGAAAAATGAAAACGGGGTATCATTAAAGTATCACCTCATCTGTCCACACACAAACCACGTTAAAATTAAAGTTCTTGTGCAAAAATTATTTTCTTTTCTTTTTGTTTTTCCTTGTACATGTTTGCAAAAATTGTATTCTTTTCTTTTTTCCTGCACACATTTGTGAAAATTGTATTCTTTTCTTGTTCTTTTTGTCTTTCTTTTCACACATTTGCAAGGGAAGCTATGGAGACATGGCTTCACTTCAAGAGCATTATCACATTGAATGCTGAATCTAAAGTGTTACACTTTAATTAAACCTTTCAAATTTCAGTTCAATTTCGTCTTCACTATTCTGCACTGTGTATTGGTGGTGTTCATATTAAAACTGCTCTTTTTGTAGGTTACAAGAAGGTTAAATATTTGCAGTTTTAAATGCTTTAACTTAAAAATGGTTAAAAATTATCTGATCCAAAGAACTCTAGTCTGCTCACATGGCTGTGGAAGATGCCGTGGAGGGGTGTATAAGGGGTGGGAAGCCAATTATTTAATTTCTGGGATGCTGGCCATCTTATCCAAACCATGACATTGGTGTTTGTATTGTTTGGCTTTCTATAATTGTGAACCTAAAAAAAATTCTACAAAGTCCAAAGCTACCTGTTTTGTTAGACTATGACGAATCTGTTGTTTGGCTGATGTTGGGATGCTGAGAACTAATCTTTAGGCTTGAATTCAATATGTTCACTTGAACCTAAGCTATTATTCTGTTTCATTTTGATTTTATCTGAGCTAGGGCGAGAACCTGGGGCCCAATGTTTGATTGACAGTCCTAAATATTAGCATCTTTAAACTGTACTTTGAGATAAGTAGTTTGGATTTATGCTCATTGATGTGGATTGTACTGTTAGTGGAATTTAAGAGAATGTATAGCTACTTCTAACATTCTCAAGGCTCTAGTTGTACAGGGAGTATCATTGCTACGTCTTGGTTTCTGTACTTGTCCCGCGTTTTCTTTCTTCTAATCCTCTAGTGTTATTATTCCACAAGTTATTCTAGAATTAATGGAGTTTTACAGCTAGACTCATAACAAAGAGAAGGAGGGGTTAAGCCAAGGTTACTAAGGCTAAGGTAACTATTCAACTCATTTCTCCTAAATCTCCTGGAAGCCTTTTCAGTTGCTTCAGAATGGAAATGAATGGATGTTTGCCCTCTGTCCTTTGCCTCTACTTTCCAAAGCTGTTTAAGTTCCGTGGAAATCATCTTTCTGCAGCTCTCAGACCCAAGTCATCTGTGATGCTGGGTCTGAGGCTTTGTGTATTTAAAAAATGTTCTCATTTTGCTCCTGAATTGTCTGGCTGAGTAGACTTCAATATAGCATCTCCAGTTAGAGTTTGATAAATGGAGGTTTCTTCTGGAATTTTATCATCTGTATGTTGTGTGCTCTAGAATGTACTAGCATGAACTTTTCTTAAGTACTCTCTTCTTTGCTATGTTTTCTCCTTTATATAGTTCTGATGCCTTTAGGAACTGCCTGGTTGTGCTTTCGTTTTTCTTGACTAACCCTCCAAATATCTGTTCTATTGTTTTCTGAATTTAAACTTGTTAGTTGCTTAGCTTATTTTTATGTCACCTTTATTTTTCTTACATTCTGTATAATGGCTTAAGACTGTTCTTCAAGACTCCTATAGTAATGTAATTCTTTTATAATATTTTCCACAGAGGCCAGCCTCAATTATGTTTGTTTGATTTTGACTTGTTTGACTTTATTATCATTCTCCCTAGTTATTTATAGTGCTGTGAAGTTCATCTCAAATTATGATATGTTTAAGAGACAATATTTTTATAGTTAAAAGAGTTACTCATTTATTTAGGGCCAATTTTATTTCAAGAAGAGTTGTTTAGAACCAATTTAATTATGAGAAAGATTAACTTAGATTGAGGGAGGAAAGTAAGATTTGGGGGTGTTGACAACATAATCTATTTTAGCTACTTTAACTCATGTGCAGGGAAGTTATTCGTGCCCCTTGGCTGAATTTGTGCTATCAGAGACATGGTAATTTATCTCAATCTGCTGAAAAATTCAGTCTTATACTTTTATGTGGCTAAGATTCAAATATTTCACTAGGTTTCCATAGTCCTACTAAAATATTTTATACTGAATACACCCATATATTAGTCTTATTGGCAAAAGATACTTTATATGTATATTAATTGGCGATTGTGTAAAGAGAAGTTATGCAGTGCTTAAAGCAGTTGCAATATATGGTCACATGCAAAACTGAAGCTTTTTTTGCAATGAGCAGAAGAGTATAGAAGTTACTATACAGCATACAGATGAAAGTATACATACTGATTTCTGCAGGTAATTTCACATGGAAGTAAAACAAAAAGAAATTAGAAAATTCATGAGGAAAATATTGTCTACAGGTATTATGAAGCATCATAAAAGTGATACTTTTAGATAGATGCTCTTTACAAATACACTCCATCTTAATCCACATAAGTGTTGCAGATAAAGGCACACAAACATATGATCAAAGAACATTGCATGAAAAACATCTTAATTAAGAAAAAGAAAAAAAAAAGTCCCTTTAGCAGGCTGTTTACACTGAAGGAAATGTTGTTGAGATAAAAAAGATAGTTGATTGAATATTTAGCAGTAGATGCTTCTTTTATGAAGGATATAGTTCCACGAGTAACAGCATTATGACAATGACATCATCAGCTGAGATTCATTGTGAACCAGAACAAAATGACGTCTTACATCATAAGATAAAGAGAATAGTAAACTTGCAAATTTACTTTTAAATCTGTTTTCTCCTGTCTCGCAAACATGCTGTGGCATGTGAGAAGGAATAACTCAGGTTGTGGTTAAAACATACAAGATTATCTCCGGGTCTACATGATAAAGAATAATATTTTCTTTATCCCTTTCTTCCTTGAAGCATGGTAAGGATGTAACGAGTGGGTCTTTCTTCCTTTCTTCCAGATCATAAGTACGGAATGTTTGTCTTTACTCTCCTCCTTGCTCAGGAAGCTGTCATGAGCATCTTCCTGAATGACCACCATAATAAGGTCTCCTGTCATCACAGTCTATAAATGTTCTTATACTTTATAAAAATGCTGATAGTCTAGTGTCTTAAAAGTAAAAAAAATCAAAAAACAAAAAAACAAATAAAACCTTAAGCATTCCTTTTATGGAAATCATATGCCAAGACACTATCTTACCATGTGACAATGAAGGAAAATATTGTAAGGAATACCAATGTTTGTGGACTAACTTTAAATAAAAATATAAATCATTACACTAAGTTCTTTCAGATTTCTCAATAAATTCTAATTAAGTCAATGAATTTGATTATATGAGATATGAAGAGTGTTGTCAGTTATAAAGTAGATACATGCTTTATTTCCTAGAGATATTAATTGGACTCTAAATAATAAATACAGGAAAACTTCTAAAGTTAATTCATTTTAAAGTGGGATCTTGCTCTAATAGGACTGTCAATGAGTGCGCCCCTTAAACTCTCTGTTCCATGCAACTCCAATCTTAAGCCCATAATCACCTGTGGATAACCATATTTGCAATTACACTGTTGGATTAAAAAGTTTTGACATCCACATACCAAATAGCCTATAAACTTTGAGAGTTCTAGCCTCCCTTTGATTGGATAAAATTAAATGAAGAAGGCTCCCAGGCAGAGCTGGGAGACTTCAGTGCTGGCATGGTAGGACCTGCAATCTTACACCTACGGAAGAGCACACGAACTCAAGGGTTCCAAATTCTAGCCTGGTGCATCCAGGCTACCTTCACCGCGTGAAGAAATAGATGACATTGTCATAGTGAGAAAGAAGCTCTTACTGTTTTTGGAAGGATCTTTCACCACGGCGTTAGTTTTGGCCACGCTGTCTGCTAGTTTATGGTAGTTTTGCTTCAGGCCATCTAGGTTCTGATGCAGATCTTTAACCTGGACCAGGACAGCTTTTGCTGTGTCATTGGCTTCTCTGGCTTTCTCTTTGACAGCCTGCAGTTTAGCAGCTACGTCTGTTGGCACAAGTGGGCATGAGAAAGAAAACAAAGAAAAACGTTGATGGTTCCATCCATGCTTGGCAGAGGGAAGCTCGGCTGGCTGACCTCAGGGACATATTTATAGAGGGCAAAGGCGTAATGGTGTGTTAATCGGCTGTAGCAAAGGAAGCAATTGGTGTTTGGTTTTTGTTTATTTTAGCTAAATTAAATTTTCTCAGAGAGCTTTATGACAAGTGCCCAATTAGTGTTTAAAATAGCAAAGTGATTATTCTCTAAGTTTGCAGTTAGTTATATTGAGATTTCCTGTTGAGCACATTAAATGGAGGAGTCCATACATACGGTTCATGTAGCTACATCAAAACTAGAGTTAAGATTTAACCACTGTATTGGTGAGAGGAAAATGATTGTGCTTTCATTTTAAGGTAGACTTCTTGGGAATGTGAGAGCCCGTGACTGTGTATTTCTATTTGTTTTCTGCATGGGCACTTCACCAGGTTCCAAATAGTCAAGAGTTCCACAAAAAGTTACTCAATAGAATAGAATAGAATAGAATAGAATAGAATAGAATCTAATTTTTAGTACTTTCTATGTTATATGTATATATAGCATTATTTCTGGACCATAAACTGTATATAAAACATAGTTCTTGTGATTTGGATATATAAAACGACTTTTGCAGGTTCCTGTGTTGAAGAACTTGTTGCCAGAGCTGGGACTTTAGGAAGTGTTTGAATGATGAGGTATCTCTTTCATCTATGAATGAATCCACTGATAGAATAATAATTTGATTGCATTATTCGGATGGTAAAAATGGTGAAAGATGGTGGGCCTGACCAGAGAAAGTAAGACACTGAGGTATGCTTTTGAAGGGTTCAGATGTTTCCCAGCTTTTTTCCTCTAGACCTTGCTCTGGTTTTTGGTCACTGAGAGGTAAGTGGCTTTTCCTTCGACACTTGTTCTCACCACAATGTTCTGTCTCACCTCATTGCCAGCTGGTGAGTCAGTGGACCGTACACTGAAACCATGAGCCAAAATCAATCTGTGTCTTTAATCTGTTTTTCTTTTTTTTTTTTTTAATTTCAGAGATATAAAATGACTACACACAGATTCATGCTTGTGTGGCTATATAGGTGGTTAAGGATATAGGTTCTGAAGAAAAACTGCAAAGTTCCCATCTTATACACATCACTTTAAACAATGGCCTTTAGTATTCTGTTTCTTACCTGTAGAATAAAAATAACAATTGTTTCCACCTTGTAGAATTAGCATGAGAGATTATATATGCTGACTAAAGCATGTTGATTTGTAAGTAGTTATAATTCACTGTAGTCTGCCAGCATAGTATAAAAATATGATCCCTAAAAGAATTTTCACTGTCAGAAACTGATATCAAACAATAATTGTAAATAGTTTTAATAGGTTGGATGATATTGCAGAAATGGGTTTACTAGTAATATTTTGGAAATCTGGATTGGTTAAGGAGTTCATTTTAGCTAAGCAAGACATGGAATTGCTGTAGGCTCTTGTCTGGTGCTGTAGAGACTCTAATAATTTGTGACTTTGTTATAGTAGAAAACAGAACGTTATGATTTTGTTCTTTCTCATTGCTGCCAGAGTTCTTAGACCAAAACAAGGATGATAACACAATAAGATAACATCTGTATTTTCCTCTTATAACATATTCCTATTCATGTCACTAAGGCCAACAATAAGCACCGTCATATTGTTAAATGAGGTTCTGATTCTGAAAACAATAATGCATAGTTAAGAAAGCCTGTATCTAATGGAAATACAATGTTAAGGAAAACGGTGAAAGCTAACAAGACACTTCCATGTTTTAGATCAGCTGATGTAGAATGCAGGGACCCCAAGGCTTACCATTTGGAATGGCTGATAACTTGTCCATAGTGTCATTTATAGCTCCTAGGAGTCCACTGTTTCTAAGGTCAGCAGCTTCTAACCTGGTTTTCAGGTCATTTAGATCGTTGTGATTTTCTGTGAACATAAGCCAGAAAGAGACAAAATGGTTTATATTATTCTTTATGTGCAAGTTCAGTTAACTAACACACGGTTATCAAAAAGCAAGAAGAAGGAAATAATTCGTTTATTATCGTCTATCCATTCACATATCTCAGCATTAAATACATAGATTTTTGGCCATTTGGCTCTTTAGAATGTTTAGCCATGCCAGTTTTCCCTTCATGTCTGGTCTCCATGACTTAAGTTGATGGTTTTCCATGGGTTAGAAACCTCTAAAGATTTAATCTGCTTATACATTTTTGTTATTCTCTTGATCATGCTTTATTGATTTTTACATACTCAAATTTTATTATCAAAATGGTGCATTGTGTTAAGTGTTCATAATCTCATATATAATCATAGATAATAACATCCTATTTCGGTAAATATCACTTAGTGTTATTTGGAACAGAAATAAAAACTGAAGCAAAGGAAAAGCAATACAACCCAGATAAACCTGCCATTTTTTCACAGAGAAAGCAACATTTTTACCAAATTCCTCAAAAAGACTTCAATAAAGTCTTTTGTCTTGCTACATTAGCTTATGTTATCTTGCACTCAAAACCAGTACTTTCAAGTAATGATTTAATATTAAATGTGTACATATTAGCTTCTTTATTTTATCATTCTACTTGTATTAAAAATTAAAACTTTAGGTTAGTTTTTATTGTAATAAGAACTATGTGCTTTATATTTTAGCAATGTCAAGATCTTGGAAATCTTGTAGGGATAAATAAAGATTAATTTAAGGATGTATAAGAGGTAAGCTTAGACATATTTCTGAGGTCCAATAAACCATAATTGGTAGTTTGAGTAAGAACCACTGCTTGTGACTCCCTTTCCATGGTAGGGTGAGGTATCTGAACACTTGGTCCCAGAGGCTGGTAATGTTTAGTGAAGTTATGAAGAGATTCGGGAGCAACCAGACCTGCTGGAAGACACTTGTCACTGGAAGGCTTGAGGGTTTTTAGCTTTGCCTGACTTCCAGTTCATTCTTTTTACTTCCTGGGTGTGGATGAGAATGTGATCTCTCAGTTACTTGCTCCTGCCAACATGTCTTGCTTGATTACATCCATGCCTCTCCTGGCATTATGGACACCCCTACAAACTGTAAGTCAAAATAAACTCTTTCTTTCATAAGTGACTTTAGGTCACAGAGTCATAGTAAATCATAGCAACAAAAGCTACTAATACAATATTTGCATATAGAAGGAGTTCATGAGTTTCTTTTCTCTCATCATTTATAAATGACCAGTTCAACTTGAAAAAGCAAGTTGTATAAAATTAGCTTCGCTGAGTAGCATTTGCTACTCCTGACTGAGTAAAGTGGACCACCTCTTGGGAAAAGTAGTGTCCTGTGTGTGTGTGTGTGTAATGTACCTGTATATGTGCAAGTATATGCATTTGTGGGTACATGTGCATATCTATGCAGGAGCCAGAGGTCAATATTGTGTATCTTTTTTCTCTCACTATCTTAATTATTGAGATAGGGTCTTGGGTCTGTCAATGAACACAGAGCTTGCCATTTTGGTTTGACTAGCTGTCCAATAAGCTTGGCAAATCCTCTTCTTTCTACCTTCTCACTGGAGGCTAGGGATCCAAGCTCATATATTTTTTTCTTTTTTTGGTTTTTCGAGACAGGGTTTCTCTGTGTAGCCCTCGCTGTCCTGGAACTCACTCGGTAGACCAGGCTGACCCCGAACTCAGAAATCCGCCTGCCTCTGCCTCCCAAGTGCTGGGATTAAAGGCGTGCACTACCACCACCTGGCCCAAGCTCATATTTTTATGCTTATCCTTCATCCACCAAGACAACTCTTTGGCCCCTTTGAATATGTTTTTGATAGTTTACTATACCATAATGTTAATTTCCTTTGGGACATGAACACTGATTTTTTAAGATAGCCTTGTAGAATGCAAAATGAGATGAAAAAGGCAGAATCTCTAGATAAGGAGCCACATTGAAAAAGGACAAGTAAGAGAGGGTTCTTTAGTCTTCTTGAAAGCGTTGAACAGCATTTAGTAGTAGTCACGTGTAGCTGGCTCTTAGTGAGTGTGTGATACATACCACATGCAATGCTGACAGCTATAGCAATCCCTTTTCTCCTTCCTCACATCATGATTTCAGGAGCAGGATCAGCAGAACAAGGACATCAGGCAGTAATGGTCTTCCTACCTCCACTCCCATACCCGGCCTTTCTGTACATCTCTCTATCTAAGTGTCTCCATCTCATTTCTCCTTTGTTCGTACAGTTTCAGAAATGAGAGGAGAGTCTCATGAATACAGTCCATGTGCAAAAATGATAGGCTAATATGCCATGTCTTATGCACTGAAGATAATGGAAAAAACTGAGAAAGACTGAGTACAACAAATTAAAAAAAAAAAGAACCAGTTATAAAATTAAAATACAATACTCAACATTATCATGATAAAAACAATAAAGCAGAAGAACCAAATATATATATATATATATATATATATATATATATATATACATACATATATGTGTGTATATATATATAAACATAAATACATATCTATCTCTATATAGGAATACATATTTGTGTTTACATATATACATGTGTATGTTATGAAGCCTCTACAGTAGTAAGTTTTCATATGACTTTTTCAGTTATTTCTTCATGTATTCGCTCCTCTGACCTACCTTCCCCATTCCACATAACTCCTCCTGTTTCATTAGTCCTGTTTACCCATTTAAAACACTACATCTTTTCTCCATTTAAAACCACCCTCACGACTCCTTACTAATTTCCTGACATCTGTAATATTTCAAATAAAACACACATATCTAAAGATTCAAAATAATCATGAATCATAACCACATGTGAACACCATGAGCTACAGTGACAGCTAGCCTGCCAGGATAGCCCACATGCAATAGTGGCACAAATGTCATGGTAGTAACCAAAAACTATCTGCTTGGACTTAATACTGACGTCACTCTATAAGATGGAATTCATACCTGGTTACCATTTTTGTAACCAAGAAGCTGTGGCTACACAGATCATAGGCCCTAGGAGAGAACCTACTATTATTATTCTACTAATTGATATAGTGTTAAACTTGGTACTAATGACATAAATGCTATACCCATATATTAGTGTATCTCTCAACCCTCATCAGAAGCTTCACTAGTTCTTCTTTTTTTTTCATAACGGATGGTAATTAAAGCAAGGACACATAATTGGTACAGGGAATAAGAATCTACAGAACACAGGGGCATCTATTTCATATCCCTCTTCCCAAGGTTTAAGATTCACTGGTGAAGAACGAATAAAAATGATGACAAGAGATAAAGGTGGTGAGGGTGTGACCACAGGAAAACAGTATTTCCTACACACAAGAAGAAAGTTGCCCATATGAGCTTACAGTGGTTATGGTAGGATATACCAAATCTGCACAAGCTTCAGCTAGATAAAGTCCCAGCATGGAAAGCAGATATGAACAAAGTCTCCCCCATAGTTGAGGGGCTGCTGGCAACTTTAGAAGATGGAAAAATAATTTTTGTTAAGGCACCTGGCAGGGCAACCATGATCCACTGGATGCTAACCCACCCAAGAGTAAAATGGCCAGGACAAACTGAAGTTCATGAATTTGATGGGTTTTAAAAATAGAAGGATATGGAATTGAGTGGGTAAAGAAGTAGGGTATGGACCTGAGAGGCGTTTAGGGAGAGGGCAGATATGATCAAAACATATTATATGAAATTCTCAAGCAAATAATAAAATGAAGGGGAAAAGTCTGATAATATCAAGAGTATTGGAAGTGAAAAATGACAATGAATTCTGCATTTTTAAGATCACTTAGCTTTACTAGAATTTTAAATGGACATGAATTTGGTTTGGTGATATTTTTCAGCGCCTGGGATTGAATTCAGAACTCACACATGCTAAACAAGTGCTTTACCACTGAACTTTGTCCCCAGGCCCAGGACTAGCAGTTCTACTGTAAAACGTACCCCATTATTACATGTGTGGTACATAAGTATCTCAGCACTTATGAGGCAGAGGTAAAATAATTTTAGGTATGCTAGTGTAAAATATATAGAACAGAAACTTAAAAAAGTTTGCTAATATATATCATCAAGGTTACACATTAGATGTTCATCTTAGAAAAAAAGAGACTGTTTTGTAATTCAGTTAAGCGTATTTTTTTTATATCAATATAGCGTGTTCATGAATGAGGTAGCCTTTAAAAAGAATTATATGGATATATGTGGGTATATAATGATCCTTAAAACTTTTTCACGAATAAGTAAGAAACAATGGCATGGTTTGGGTGAGAATGGCCCCATAGGATCATATATTTGAATATTTAGTCCTCAGTTGGTAGAACTGTTTGAGAAGGATTAAGAGGTATGTCCTTGTTGAAGGAAGTGCATCACCAGGGGAGGGTTTGAGGTTTCAAAAGCTCATACCATTCCTAGTATCTCCTGGTCTTTGGTTAGGGGTTGTGTCTCAGTTGTGTGGTCTCTGCTATTGCTCCAGCATTGTGGCTGCCAGCTAATGTGTTCCCCGTTACAATCATGAACTCTAACCCTCTGAAACTGTAAGTGCTCCCAAACCTATTTTTTCCATACATTGCCTTGGTGTTTTATCACATCCACAGAAAAGTAACAAAGGCATATACCATATATATAATGATACACATGCAATAATTTGTCAAGGCAGAGGTTGGAAATTAGGAAGGAAAGAATATACTAGAAAATGGTGCTATGCTTACCAGAGAAACTAGGAATCAATGGGGCAGCTTCAAAACACAGGAAACTAAAAGTTCTTATTTTGTATATTTTGTGTCTGGTTGTACTAGTTAAATCTTTCTTTGTGCAATTGTATAATTGTTGTTCCTTAAGTCTTTTAAAATGTATATTTAAATGCTAGGAAGAATTGCATCTTGGTACCACTTGCCAACACCAGGATCGCTATTTTCATTGCTACATGTACCCAGAGTGAGCAGGTCAGGGGAGAATATATTCCTCAGAAAAGAGCCGGAATGTTTTCACCTAAGTGTGCCTGCCCATCTCGTTGCAAAGCATAGGGCTGTTGTAGGACCTGCATCAACAACAAGCAGCTGAAGAATCACCATCCATTCCACTGACCTTCTTCTAGAAGGAGTGCAAGGAAAGGAAGACTGGGAATTGTGAGCCAGCAGTGATCTGGACACGAATGAGTACTGAACACATTAATGGTTCACTCCAATGCACATAAAGGCATTTATAGGTAGCCCAATGAAACCACTGTCATAATATACATGCAGCCATGCCTAAAGTACATAGTATGCTAATATAGTGACATCATCTTGTTTAAAGTGCTTCACTTTAGCAGCTGCAAGCCTAGGATCCAACTGTACAAAAAATAAAGCATAAACTAGGCCAGCAAAGCACATCTCTAAAATATGACTCTGCCCATTTATATCACTAAAATATTACTATTTTTGACTCTAGCCTCTCAAATATAGTTTCCAAGTCACTGAATCTTCTCTGTCAATTACAGATCATCTTTCCTTTAACTTCCGCCTTCACTGCTGGTTCTAAAATGAAGTTATTGAGTCGGTTTCCAAAGCCTTCTTTGTGAAATGGAGCTGGTCTGATGGTGAGGGGAATCCCAGGATTAAGACTTTACCCTGGAGTTCTTCCTTGGTTAAGGAAATAAAACTGTAAATACTTTATCTCTTACCTATTTAATTTTTTTTAAGTAAACAACAAAATATTCAGATTCTGTAGCAAGCAAGATATTCAGGTATAGTTTTTTTTTTTTTTTTAAGCCATCGATTTTGAGGACATCACTGGGTTTTTTACTATTTTCTGCATTCTCATAGCATAAAAATGGCTGAAAAATCTGGCCATTTCTTCAAGAGAAACATCCAGTAACAGTAGCCACATCATTCTGTCTTCTTTCTGAAGGTTGCATCCACCAAGCCTCAAGATTCCCGTCCTCTCTCTTGCTCTGGCTCTCTGGCTCTTGCTCTCTAGCGCTCTCTAGTGTTCTCTATCGCGCAAGCCCTCTCTCCCCCACCCCTCCCTCTTTTACTCCCCCTCCCTCTCTCCTCCCTCTCTCTCCTCTTTTTCATAAAAGATTTTCAGGCATGAACTAGATAAAAATGGAGCTCATAAAAGGAAGAACTCTGAAGCACTCTAGAAGCGGAGAGTGAGAATGTGCCTGCCAGCAAAACTGCCTCTGTGGCAAGCACTGTGATTCATAGCCACACCAGAAAGTCCTAGCCAAAGCAGTTCCCAGGACAGATTTGCAAACAACATCTACAGTCAACAGTGCTTTCTCAGGCTTTGCATGTTTTTGGGACAGTGCCATGGTCCTCTACACCCACTCTTGGGCTCAAGATAGTTTCAGTTCTCAGAATTTCATTTTGCTGTTCTCTGAGGTAAGATGCATAGAGAATATGGGGAAGTATCTGACACAGGAATTATTTAGGAGAAAGTTCAACTTGTTTGGTACAAGAGTTAGGGAGCCACTTCCATATAATAACAGATTTGTGTTCATTTGCTTAGTTGACTACACTTGCTAACTAAAACAACAGGCGTAATGAGACCTTCAGATCAGGGTGCTTTGTTCTTATTTATTTCAAATCTTACGTGATGTTTGCAAAACAGCAAATACGTTTTCAAAACTGAATAACACCAAAAGACTTTGAGTAAGTGTAGAAACCTGGTGGCTTCACTTCCCCCTGAAGTCGTTTTCTTCAAAGCCTTTGTCGCTGTTCCTGCTGGAATGTTCTTTTTTATAACCGTTAAGTATTTATTGAGATTTCCAATGTATAGATCATTTCTGCATGTTGTCATTGCTTTATAAGGCCTCCCTTTCATAAATGTGTACACATGTACCTTCCTTTAGAACATCCAATTCTTTGTTAAATCAATGAAACATTTTACATTGTTCTTGATCATTGACTTTATTTATCTATTATTTGTATGTTTATTTTTGCTGTGTTGAAAGTCTCATGCACACTAAGTGACACACTGTCACTTAGGAGGGAGGGCTACATAACATGGCTATTAATAATGTAAACGTCAAAATTGAGATGTTGAAACGTTGACTGGAGAACCTATCACAAACGTTTAATAGTCTGTTCTTCCTTTAAAGATTTGATGCAACCTGCAAAAATTTAGCTCACTTTAATTCTAGTAATGAACGTTTTTCTCCATGATTTAAAACATTCTTTCTTTACCTATCTAGAAAATAATTTTAAAAGAGAAAGGTGTATTAGCCACATTGGTCTTAGCAGAAGAAATTTTATTTTTCCAGAATTGATACCAACCAGGTCCATTTATAAACATAAAATGCACTAAATTATAAATATTCATTTATAATTTACATATTAACTACATAATTTACATATATCACAAGAATATATGAGTGTCTACAATATATAGTTTTATAATTTCTTAGATATATGGGACCTTCAAACACATATATGTGTGTTTGCTGTGCTGTCAATCAGTTGTCATGACAAAGCTGAGATCATATTATCTGTACGGTAGAGCTCTTCCTGATTTAACCACAGACCAGCAAGTGAGTCACATTACAATCTTAGTTTAGTATGCGGGTTGCTCACTTTTCCCCCAAGATGAAAACATGTCTTTTAAATATAAGGCTTTTATTACAGTTTGTTATGCTATCTTGATCTCCTATAGATTTGGAAGTACACACACACACACACACACACACACACACACACCCCAATATTTGTATACTTTACATTATTTACAAAGCACTCCTTGCTGAAGGAGAAAGCATCCAAATTAGGTCTTCTAGGAATGGGTACAATGATTGACAGGCCCCTAATAGATGCTAACTACAACTGCTGTGCTTGTCTTCCCATTAGGAGATCATAGCAGACCTCTTCTGACAGAGGGACACATGTCTGGTGACATGGTCTCTAAATGTTTAAGATGTGGAGAGAGGTAGTTCTTTCCACAACCAGATTAATAAAACTAAATGACAAGACTTGAGACCTACATCCTATTCCTGCCTGAAAGCCTGTAGACTTCTTTGGTATTAGCCAGCAAGGTAACTGAACTCGAAAGCTTCTAAATAGACTATGTCTTTCTGGTTTCATGCAAGCCCCCATCATCCTTTGAGTTACAAGGAAGTATTTGTGTTTATCTCCATCATGTCCAAACCGACTGGTAAATTAATTCCCTTCTACCCCCTAGAATCCTAGATTCTGATTCTGAACACAGAACAAAGCCTAGGTAACTTGCAGGTGGGGCACCAGTTTGTATCATGTAGGACCCTGTCTCTGGCTAAGACTGCACTAATGAACTTCCCGAAAGTTTGTCGAGAAAATGAGGCAGATGCTGAGCTGGGAAGTCTCACTCTCAGGGAAGATTATTCCTAATGCTAATACCTCAAAGTTGCTACTATTTTGCTATTTCTTCTGTGTCATATTTAATAGTGCCTTAATATTCCTATTTATTAACATGGGTATAAAATGTATAATAAAATAAAATTTTTTTCTAATATGAAGAATAGAAACTTGACCATAAGTATTGTAAATGTACAATCTCCAGGGTCTTACATTTTTCTGATACAGTTGTGTGGACTACCTGCCTGAGTACCTGGTGCATCATAGTACAGAACAAAGGTATCGACTGGTGCAATAAATGTAAAATGATGGGAACAAAGCTTTTTCCAGCTCTGTACTTGCACAGTACTGTATATCTCGGGACTCTCAGATTGACTATTAGTACATTAATTATTCTTCGGCTTAGAATAATCTTTTCATTTCACATCAGCAATCCCCAGTTTATAGAAGAATTACTTATTTTTCTAAGTAATTAGCTAATTTCACTTTCCTTGGGCAAAGCTAACAATTAGAGCTAAACCAGGAAGTAAATAAGACTTAAATCTACTCCATTGAGAGGAAGCACATAATATCTTAGCATTCACCCAGTTTCCACTGTGTAAACTATTTCGCTCCTTGCCCTGTGAGAAACCCCAACAGACCATTTTATTGACAGGACTTTTTGTTCCTCTGTAAGGCGTTATTCACCTGGTAGTGTTAATTCATCTTCTGACCCTTTCAGTCCTCAGCTTGTCCCTCATCTCAAATCCATCACCAAAATGATCTTTATCGTCATTGAAATTCAACTGTGTGCTGGAGACTACCTTCAAAGCTCAAACATGTGCAAGGGCAAATGTATTTTTAACAGATGTATATTCAAAAATTAAAAAGCAAAACAAATCGCTTCTGGCAAGTTCAGACTCCCTCAAGGCAAGGACAGCATAAAAATGGCAGGGAGCAGCAGTAAGTCATTTGTGACCGGAGTACAGGAACAAATTGAGCTGCGCTGACTTGAATGAGCAACAAATTAGAAATATGGAGGGCATGATGGCCCCGCCATTTTTATTCTCTCTAACTCCAGGCGCCACAGAGAGAGAAATGACTAAATCTCTATTTTAATAGCTGCTGTCAAGAGTTTTGCTCTGCAGGGCCTATTTCAGCAGTTCCTTGTGGTAATATATGGCATTTCCCTGATTAACAGCCATTTTATAACCTGTGTAATTGGCCACAAATCAGAAGCATGTCATAACGTAGCAAGAAAACATTCCCATCTCCGTCATGGTCTTGGCTTGGTTTTCTGGGGGAATTATTACTTGAGTAGTTTGTGGGTTTTCATTACTTTAAATAATGTACTACCTGAAGTACAAAAAAAGACATTTAAACTAATGAACACTTCTGTCTCCTAATCCTTCCTACCACCCCAGCCTTCAGATTTTCCAAAGGAAACAAAATGGAATTGTGTTTCCTTATATGGAACATTAAGATTTAGGGAAAACAAAGGCAAAGACAGGGTGGGACACAATGTCAAGTATGTCAAGCACTCAGTCCAAGAATGAGATCTGAACGAACATCCCTAAACTCAGTACTCAAAATACAAGTACTTTCATAGATTGTGCACTGTTTGAGACAGGGTCTTACGTAGTCCAGACTGGCCTCAAACTTGCTATGTAATGAAAGATGATGTTGAACTTCTGACCCTCCTGCCTCTACCTCTCCAGTGTAGCAGCCACACTCAGTGTACGAGGGTCTAGGAACTGAACCCAGGGGCTCGTGCAAAATTGGTACATATTCTACCCACTTTGCTACATCCCTAGTCACCTCCACCTTTAACATCAAAATTAATAGAGAAGATTCAGGAAGAATAATACATCAAATGTTTGACTAAAGACAGAGTCTGGCTCTGTATGGGCACAGTACATTTAAGTCTACTGAGTTAAGGCCTTGAGTAAACTGCAGCCTTTAGCATGGTCCTTAGAGAGGAAAGGGTGGCTACATGTTCAGTAAAAAACCGAGCATGGCTCTTTACTGTCCTTTTGGTGGAGTGGACATATCAGCTCCACAGAAGTATGTAACTAGGAACTTGTGTAATGCACAGTCTAAGCCATTTGAGTATCAAAGCGATAGTTATAATAGAGGTGGCTCTTGTAATTTTATATTAGTTGCTAAGGGAGTTTAGGCCATTTAACTTTAAAGCTGAATCTAAACTGTTTCAAACTTTGTGTTTTCTAATTCAAGTAAAACAATTAAAAACTCTGCTGTCATTCACTTATAATTTATTATTTATTTCAAATCAGTAATTATTTCCTAATTTGAACTAGGCAGTGTGTTATACATTATAAATTCAATGTTAAGAAGACCTTATGTCTTTCCTGAAGAGTATAAAGCCCATAACAGACGTGGTTTGACAGGACTATGAAAAAGATTGTACAGACAGGTTGAGTGTGAAATCAAATATTCTGTTGTTAGAGAAGACATCTCAGCAGAGATTGTCTTTATTTTTTCCATACAACGTCTCACAGTTATTTAACTATTGAGTGAGTAAGTGAGTGAGTGGTTGAATGCGTGGTAAGTGTGTGGTGAGTGTGTAAATGAGTGCATGGTAAGTGTGTGAGTGAGTGATTGTGTGAAGAGTGAGGGATGGAGCCTAGGATCCCCGGTGCAGTAGGTGAGTCCTCAACCAGATTCTTGTCCCAGCTCAAAGACTGGTCTGATCTTGAACTTGCTCTTCTCTTGCCCTTTCTACCTCCAGCATGCACAATGCTGTTAACCTATAATGGGATGCTCTGTGAGAAGATGTGTAGATAAAGAAAGTACAGTAGAATGAGCAAATTTAAGGAGATAGCATCCGACTATGAACGTGTGGCACTTGGAATAACAGCATGTGTGAGGGTCCATGTGTAGGAACAATTGGGAGGTGATCTAAGCCAGACACAACTGAAGGTTTCACAAACACTTTTCTGCCACATCCTCCTATCTCATATTTTTTTAATCTGAATTTTATTTCTAAAACCATATCAAATGGAGTTTGGCAGTGTAAAGATTTATTACACTAAAATTTTTCTGTTTTTAGATAGGTGGAACAATGCTATTGAAACTAGGTTAAAATTATGAAATGCTGTTTGGTGGAGCTTGAAGACTGTTATCAGGCTTGTGAGAAAGGTCACTTGTATTATATATGGATATGTGTCATGGCTCACAAGTTCATTTTTTAATGGTGTGGCACAGGATACTCCCATTATAATGCTATTAACCTTATCATTATTGAAACATCAGACACAC
Source organism: Rhabdomys pumilio (assembly GCA_030674055.1). NCBI lineage: Eukaryota > Metazoa > Chordata > Mammalia > Rodentia > Muridae > Rhabdomys > Rhabdomys pumilio. Next base: position 7,273,645 of record JANHMN010000003.1, on the reverse strand, counting down.
TAACCTTTCACATCATTTGCTAACTTCTTGGCTTCATTGAGGATCCTGAAGCTCTTCTGAAGGGAGCCTTTGGCCTCTTCTTTTAATAAGCCTTGAGGACTTGTTGCCTATGGATAGAAGAAAGATGTTACATATTAAACCGCAGGGGGGTGAACCATAGAAGGCAATGCATATGCAGAGTTAACTTTAAGAACTATGCATTTAGAGTTTCAGGTTTTCAATGGATATTTGATGAATGGAAACTGTTTCTTGTGGCTTGAGAATCCTTTGGGCATTCTTGTTTAAGGCAAGGAGAGAAAGCAGGAATGGCGAGTTTCTTGGCATACCAGAGATGAAAAGAGGAAACTAGGAGAGTGTGTTACTATAAAATTAATGACACAAAGTAGAATTTAGATTCCGTGAATGAAAGCTTCTGGAGTTGTAGGACATCATCTGTCAGTATGAAGGGCTAGAGAAGTGAAGAAAATTAAGACCTAATCCCATCCACTGACTTTCCCTCTCATCATCCTTTGTTGTTACGGGTTGACCAGAAAGCCCTCCCTACATTCTCAGTGTGGAAATGAAGACAAACACCAATCTTTTCCCAAACACATCCCCAGGTTTCACTGTAACAGATGGACTTCTAAATGAAAATCTTAGAACCACAAAGATCTCCAGCAAAGACATATTACCTCAGGCTTAGACATGAACAGAGTGACAGAAAGATAATATAACTGAAGAAGCTTCACAGAGAAAAATGAGAACTTGTTTTTTATATCACTAGGTTCTGAGAGAGGGAGGGAGGGAGGGAGGGAGGGAGGGAGAGAGAGAGAGAGAGAGAGAGAGAGAGCATATTGATGGCCGAAGTACAACTTCCTGTGTTATAGGTGTCATTCCTAAGTCCTGCTACCATTTTCCTTTGAGATAGAGTCTCCCATTAGCCAAGAACTCCATGGTAGGGTTGAGAATCAGTCTGTCTCTGCTTCCTCAACGTTGAGAATACAAGCAACTATGCTTAGTTAAGTTTTTAAATTTGAGTCTTAGGGATCAAATTCAGGTCCTCCTAACATTTTGACATAATTCAACCTTTATACCATGACAACAAAAGCAGTGAACACACTATAATTTCTTTGTATTCTCTTCCTTTCCCCTCCACACACATCTTCTTTCCATTTCATCTTATTTCCAATATCATGCTTGCATCTTATACAGTCTTCTATAAATTTAGTAATTTAGCATAGCCTCCTTTTATCCAGCTTATTCCTCTATGGTATATATCAATAAATGGTTGCAACTGGTATGCAATTTTACTGCACAGATATGCCTCAAACCATTTATTCATTTATTCATTTACTCATTTATCACCTGATGGTTGTAAGTTTTGTTTTCAGCCCTGGGAATGCTAAGTAGAGCTTCTTTGTCCATTCTTGCACAATGTTTCTATTAACATGTGGTTTTATTTCCCTAGAAGTAAATACCCTGACATGGACTGACTGGATCACATATAGGTATAAGGTTGAGATTTTAAGAAATCACTAGCCAATAGATAAAATATTTAAACTGTTTTAAGTTTCTGTCAATAAAGTGTTCTATTTCTGTATATTCTTTCCAACACATTCTCACTATTTTGAAAAGTTTAATATTCTAATGTTGCCATTTTGCTTTCAGTTTTAGTTTTTCTATTTACTCACCATGCTAAGTGTCTTTTCCTATATTTGTTGTCTTCCTTGGTGGAGAACCTGTTTAAATCTTTAATTGTTTGCTTTGGAGACAGGGTACTATGTAGCCTAGGATGGCTTAGAAGTCAGTATACAGCCAAGATTGAACGGCACATCTTCGTTTCTCATTTTTCACAAGTGCTGGGATCAAAGATATGTTTGATGTTTAAATCATTTGTTTCATTTTTTTATTGAGTTATTTGTTCTTATTAAGTTTTGAAGGATATTAACATGTTCTTGTTATGAGTCATTGATCAGAAACAATTTTGTAATTGATTTTACTATATTAGGATTTAAATTTATATTTTATTAAAATTAATTTATTAAAGGCATCATCTCTAAATTTTAATAAAATCTGTTTATATTTTTTTTCCCATGGCAAGTATTAGGCTTTCAGAATTGTGTACTAAAATTTTTAACCTAAGATTAAATATATTTCTTACATATTTGAAGTGTTCCATATTTTTATACTTTATTCACAGGTCTATAATGTTTTCTGGGTACTTTTGGAATATGGTATAAGATATTTTTGTACACAAATATCCAATTCCTATGTGTGCATTTATTGACTTTACATGAATTGCTTTTGTAAGCATCCGGGTCTCTGGACCATGTGATCTTGATATACTTCTGGACTCTTCTGATTTAAGGGGCTACTTGTTAATATTGACCAATGTCACATGGTCTACACATTGTAAGCTTGTAGAAAACACTGAAGTCCAATAAAGCAACTGTGTTATTGTGGTTTTTTATTCCCAATGAATTCAACAGATATGTCATTTTGTAAAGAATAAATACTATCCAGGTTTTATAAGGATTTCTTCAGTGTATATTCCAACGTGTCTAAAATTGTCAGCATAAGAATATTGGATTTTCTGACCCATAGACATAGTCTATCTCTTGATTAGTTGGCTTCATTTATTTCAACAATGTTCAGTTTCTGAATATTTTGAGGTTTTATAAAATTGTTCCTATCTTGATTAATGATGCTGTTGCCCACTTTAAACCTCAACTTCTAATTCATTTGTAACAGAATGTACAAATGATTAATTTTGTGCATTTATGTCATATTCTTTAACTGTGATCAATCTGTTTATCAGTTTCAGTAACATTTTTTTAACAGAAGGCAATAGCGATCACACTTAGCACAGTGCTTCAGAGTGAATACTGAGTACATTGTACTCAGTTTTGGTCACTTTGTTTCCTGTCCCCTCCCTACAGGGATGGCTGACTTCTGCAGGACAATGCTGAATGAAAGTGATGAATGTAGGCATCCTTTCACTTTTCCTGAACTAGGAAGAAAACTTTGAAACATTTTGCCTCAAATGTGTTGGTAGTAGAAGGCTTTTCTTCTATGTAATAGACCTTCATAGTTAATATTCAGAGAAGTTCTCTTAGTCACAGTATGTTGAGAATATTTTTAAGAAATGACTTTGGAGCAGGGCAGTGGTGGTGCACGCCTTTAATTCCAGCACTTGGGAGGCAGAGGCAGGTGGATTTCTGAGTTTGAGGCCAGCCTGGTCTACAGAGTGAGTTCCAGGACAGCCAAGGCTACACAGAGAAACCCTGTCTCGAAAAACCAAAAAAAAAAAAAAAAAAAAAAAAAAAAAAAAAAAAAAAAAAAAAAAAGAAAAGAAAAAAAAAAAGAAATTGGATTCTGTTACTTTTCCTACAACAACAGACATAACTGTTATGATTTATTTCTTTAATATTTTAAAACATTGATTTTCAAATATTATTTCTGTTTTATTCCTTTAATTAACTTTACTTAGAAATAGTATATAATCTTTTAAATGAATAGTCAGATTCGATGTGTTATAATCTTGTCAATAATTTTTACGCTGCATTCGTGAAGAAAATGAGTGTATACTTTTGTTGTTATTTGCTGACTTTGCCTGGTATTTGTATGAGAGTAATAGAGGGCTGATGAAATGGTGTATATGCATATGCACGTGTGTGTGTGTGTATGTATGTGTGTGCATTTATGTATATGTGCATGGGGTACGTGTGGTTTTAAACTACAAGTATGATTCTTTCATGAACACAAAATTATCATATATATATACATACACACACACACACACACATATATATACACACACACACACACACACACACACATACACACACACACACACACACACACACATATATATTTGAGGTTAAAAGTTTTTTGTGAGTTGTTAATTTTATTTTGTATGCAATGGTGTTTTGCCTGCACACATGTCTGTGTGAGGGTGTCGGATCCCTTGGAACTGAAGTTATAGATAGTTGTGAGCTGCCATGTGGGTGCGGGGAATTGAACCTGGATTCTCTGGAAGAATAGGCAGTGCTCTTAACCTCTGAGCCATCTCTGCAGTCCTATCAAGCTATTCTAATTATTCATTTATTTGTGGGTAAATGTTAACAGTTTGAGATTTGTAAAAATAGGTGTCTATTTCAATAAGATTGTTGGATTATTAGCACAGCATAACTTAAATATATTCTGAATTTCTTTTCCTTTCTGTATAAGATATAGTAAGATCACACCTTTTATTACCAGCTTTGGAGATGATCAATCTGGCTGGCTGATTATCACCTTTTGATCATCCATTTCATGTCGTACTTTTATCTGTCACAAGCCTGCATACTTCCTGGCTGATTTTCTTATTGCCCTAATCTCATTTTGCTTCTTCTTTTCTGTTTGATTTTTTTTTAAAAAAAATGTTATGCCCTTTTATTCCAATAATTGTATTTCTACTAAATTTTAGAAAGCTCGGAATTTCTGTAGAGCTATAGTTTCCTATTCCTCCCTGGCCTATAAGGAGATAAGTGATATATGAAGGCAAAGAGGGGAGAGAATTAAAAACTGTTGGTAAAGGCAGAGGGGTAGGCAATTTTGATGCCAGGATGACCAACCAAGTATTTCTGTTCCATAGGCTTGAGGAGTGTGCAGACTTACCGTGAAATAAGACTGTTAGATATGACTTTTCCATATTGTTTGTAATCAGATTAGGGGTATTGGGAAATGAGCAATTGGAGCCATTAATAGTTCCAGAGTAGGTGAATACATCAGTGTTGTAACAAGAGACACTGAAGTGAGCAGTTATGGGAGAAAAGAAGCACTAAGCTGGTTATTGCAATAAGCCCATGGAACTGAAAGATTTGAATGTACAAAATGTCAAGAAATTAAAAACAAAACAAAACAAAACAAAACAAAAAAAAACCAAAACAGGGCTAGAGAGATGGCTCAGTGGTTAAGAGCACTGACTGTTCTTCCAGAGGTCCTGAGTTCAGGTCCCAGCAACCACATGGTGGCTCATAACCATGGGATTGTAATGGACTCTGATGCCCTTTCCAGGTATGTCTGAAGACAGCTAGTACTCTTATATGTAAAATAAATAAACAAATCTTTGTTTTAAAGCCTTAATGTTTTCAGACAATCTTCAAAATATTATGTAGCTGATGGCATGCGGCTAAGTTACAAGCAACCTGCTGGTACCCAGGTTTGAGAGGCATGCTCTCTGATGATAATAGAATGGCAGGCATTAACATCCTCTGGATAAACAGAACTCTTTCCACTCATTGGAATTTTGAGAGACCCTTTCCAACGTTGCTCAGTAAGTTACAGCAGAATCCAGACAGGTGATAAAGCAACATTCGCTATGCTAATTACTCCTCATACATATTCATGAGCATCACATCTGAGTTTCTGTGCTGTGTCTACAACATATGCAAAATACAAATGAGAGTCTCAGAGCTGCAAGGTATTGCATTTCTTGTTTTTAAAGATTGTATTTTTTATAAATATGTTCTTTTGTTCGAAGCATATGGTTTTATATGTGTTGTGTGTATAAGTATACATATAATTATACAGGTTTACTATTATTTAAAATATAATTTATTTTATGCAAGTTTCTGTATGAATTATTCAATAATAGTTAATACAATGTGGAAGAGTTTAAGATACAATAGGATATATATATATATATATATGTGTGTGTGTGTATATATATATATGAAATGATATATATGAAATGATAAACTTTGCAAAGACTTAACCAAGGGATTAACACTTAACTGCATTTTTATGTTAATTTTATTCTTTGTTAAAACCCAAAGTAACTCATATTAAAACAAAATGTTATTAATATAAAATTAATTCATTGAATTTATTAATTTGTCTGACAAATGTTTTCGGTTTTGAGCACAATGGTCATTCCTGGGTTTCCAAAATGGGAAGATGGTGGCTTTTCCTGATGAGACTAGAGTGGAGAAAAGGAGACAGACAAGCTCACACAGCACTATCAAGGAACAAATGACCTTTCCACTAGGGGTTGGAAGCATGACACCAGGAGTTGCCTTGTCAGGGAAAGAGGGAGAAGGGAACCCTGAAGGTCAGTTAGGTTTCATCAAATAGATAAACTATGCCTTGGTCTCTCATTTTTAAAAGCTTAAAAGCTGTTTATCTTGCGTTCGGTATTAGACTTTATAATTTCCCTCAAATAAATTTATCACAGATAAATTTCCTGAGTTTGTTGAAAGAGTTGACTATTTGAATACATGTGAAATACTCATTTGTATTTTTTAAAGTAGTAACTGACAGTGCCATTCTGTTTAGGAAATAACTCATTTTCAGAAGACAAATTGCAGACTTCCAGAAGGAGGAATATGCCAAGATAATATGCCAGCTTATGTGATTTTAAATTTAAAATCTTTTCAACAAAGAAAACTATTTAAAATGTAAAAGTTTTATATAATGTTGGTAATTAGGTGCAATATGTTTACATAAAGTTTGTAAAGAGGGAATTATATACATTGCAGTGCTAGACTGCTGTGGAAATTAAGAGCGAAGTACTGATTATAATGAATTGTCAGAGAAATGAGGGAATCTACTTTTACATACACTTTAAAAGATATAACTTTTCAGAGTAATGTTAAAAAATGCGTTTTTGAAGTCGGTTGCTATATGAAGTTACAAATCAGTTACATCGAAAAGACACAGTTGTGGGAAAAGTATTAGCATAAGAAGAAATATGGGACAGATAGACAGCAGTATTATACATAATCGTTTGTGGTTAGATGGATGCTGTACAATTTTACTGTCTTCCCTCTTTCTGGTCAATATTTAGTATTTTAAAATAATTGACAGGAATTATTTTATACTATTATAAAGATCATTATAAAGATCATGTGTTTGAAAATAAGGAAATCACTGTGTATCAATTTAAATATAGTTTTTTTAAATCTGTTTTTCTTTTTAAACTTTAGTATTATTAGCATATGTGTGTAGATGACACATGTGTGAGTACAGGTGCAAACACATCTTCTCATACTAGTAGACGTTAGAGGACAACTTGATATAGCAGTCTCCTTCCACTGTAGGACCCAGGAGGTGAGTGAACTCATGTTCTCAAACAGCGCTTTTGCCAGGTGAACCCAGTTACAGATTTTTAAAGTACTAGTAACTAAAAAGGATTCAAGTGGATCAAGTTGATCACTAATAGATCAAGTTGATCACTTATGGATCAGGGCATTAGATCTAGAATTATAAAGTCCTTCCTTGTGGAAGACTGAATGCATGCAGAGTCAGCAGAAAATCCCCAGGATTTCTTCCAGGAATCTGAGTTCATGACTGACTTTTTAGCTTGCTGAGAACACAAAGACAACCAGAGGGGAACTTAAAATATGAAAAAAAATCTGATCGATATTTTGTCAAATGTTCAAAAATATAAAAACATAAAAATACATAAGAATGTTTTTCCTTTGATTCTGCTGTGATAGCCACAATCAAATTAGGCACTCAGAGCCACAGGCTTACTGTCGCAGGACAGGCACTAGGCTGGTGACCTTTGGTAACATTTGATGCTATTATTTTTTTTTTAATACACCAAATGGTGAGTCATAAAAAAGCACTGACTTTTTTACTTCCAATAGATAATTATTTAGTCATTTACTTAAGTGTGTGTATCTTGTATGAAGAAAATGAGTCAGGTCTTGGTGGTATAATATAGCTCGTTTTCACACACAGGCCCAGAATAGACTGCGCACCTTAGATCCTCTCTGACTTTTTTTGTATTTGCTGATATGGGAAATATTGAGTTCTCAGTTATGATGCCAACTCAGCAATAAAGAGGAACAAGGTGCTGTTGACCAGACTCAATGTCACATTGAACTTTAATATCAAGTGTAGGTTCCTATTATTTTCTCACCAACATTACAGGGGCATATATATTAATTCCTAAAGTTATAGAAATTTTATAAAGACCCAATTGCTATTTGTGTGACTGCTATGTGACTATTTAGGGAATAAAAATGAAAAACAAAAACAAAACAAGATGCCCTGTGAATAGTATACACATCATGGCGGACATCATACAGTATTTAGACTCACAAAATTGTTTTTGTAGAAAATTCTCCAAACTCACCTTCCTGCTCTCTTTTGAGTTGTGTTCTTTCATCCAGGTATAAAAAGAAAATGTAAATATTGAACATAATGTGTGCCCATATTTCTAAAAAACACTCATTAGCTTTAATGTTTAATCACATACCTGCATGATTTACATTGATTCACTGTCTTATAGTGAATCAAAAGATTCCTGCCACCCTGGATCCCAGAGATGTATAAAGTAGAGGATAAATTATTAGGGATAGGAGTAACATGAAAGAAAATAATATATGAGAAGATAACACCAGGAGGAACAAAATAAAATAAAGAAAATGAGGAAATTCTATAGGGAATATTGAGGAAACCGTTATTTTTTTTTATCAACAAAACAACTAATAAAAAATATTAAATATTTATTCCTGATTTGAGGACATAGAAAATTTCATTCATCTTTACATATTCTATGTGTTTAACAGTACAATTTATCCATTAATTTTAGTAGGTGCTCAACAAAAATAAATTTAATATTAACAAAGCAACGAGAATATAAACATGGAGCCGGGCAGTGGTGGCGCACGCCTTTAATCCCAGCAGTTGGGAGGCAGAGGTAGGTAGGTTTCTGAGTTTGAGGCCAACCTGGTCTACAGAGTGAGGTCCAGGATAGCCAGGGCTACACAGTGAAACCCTGTCTTTAAAAAGAAAAAAAAACAAAACAATGAAAAAAGAAAATATAAACATGTTTAATATGTCAAATAGACAAGTACTTTATAATGCATCTGTAACACATACCATAACTTCCTTGATATTGGGAATGAAATGATCATTTATAATGATAGAGTAAACACTAAATCAACTAAAAATCAAGATCTAAAGTTGAAATCAGTCCATGGAAACCAGTATGTTTTGTTTCCAGTGAAATACTACACACCCATTAAAAACTAAGGCAATTCCCTCACGACAATAAGAGTGAACATATGGGTCACTGCCTTAGAAATATCAGCCAGGCACAGAAAGACAAAAGCCACCTGATCGCTCCACTGTGTGGCATTTAGTGTTGGCCTCACAGAGGCAGACTGGTCATTATTTGAATTGTGGCGAAGACAAATGAAGAGATGTAAAAGGATACAATTACGTCACACAGCAGGGATGAGGCCTCCAATTGTCCACAGGGAACTGTGGTTGATGGTGGCCTGTTTTACCCTCTTGAGATACAGTGCAAAGAATGGACCTTAGCTGCTTTTACCACAAGGCAGTAACACTGTGAGATTTTACTATTTCCTAGATTTAGTCATTCCACAATGCATATGAACTTCCAAACATCATGTTACATATGATAAAATGTAGGTGAACTAAAATAATGTTTTTCAAAATCAGGGCACTTCTAGATGATAACCTATCTATAATAATAACCTATTTGAAAAGGCAATAAAGCCGGGCAGTGTTGGCTCACGCCTTTAATCCCAGCTTGGGAGGCAGAGGCAGGTGGATTTCTGAGTTCGAGGCCAGCCTGGTCTACAGAGTGAGTTCCAGGACAGCCAGGGCTACACAGAGAAACCCTGTCTCAAAACAAAACAAAACAAAACAAAACAAAACAAAACAAAACAAAAAGAAAGAAAAGAAAGAAAAGGCAATAAAATGAAAACATAATAAACCTATGAAGAAATCAAAACCCCAAACCAACTCTACTGACTAAGAGATAAAGAAGTAAAAAAAAAAAAAGAAAGAGAAAAAAAATGAAATAAATCCTTAGGAATAAATTTAGCCATGAAAGTTGTAATGGCTATTTTTAGTTGTCAACTTGACTATAATCCAGAATTGGAATGAACTACAATCCAGAATTGGAGGGCTCACCTGTGATTCAAATCTTGAAGACACAAATTTTTGACCTGGATCTTGGCATGGAGATCTTGAGGTAGAGTGGCCATGAAAAGCTTAGGCCCAGGCAAGGTAGTACACACTGTTAATCCCAGGACACTGAGGCAAGGAGATCTCTGAGTTTAAGGTCAGCCTGGGACAAAGCAATTCTTAGATCCAGGATGGACTAACATACCTTTAATCTGAGTCACTTCTGCTGGAGGCTACATAAGGACTATTTGCACTCACTTGCCAGCACATCTGTTGGAATCTACTTCTACAAAAGACCAGCAGAAACAACTAGCCTCATGGGACTGAGCAACTACTAAATTCTTTGACTTCCATTCGCAGCTGCCCATTGTTGGGTTAGTTGGACTGTAGACCATAAGTCATCACAATCAATTCCCTCAATATAGACATTCCATAAGTTCTGTGACTCTAGAGAACCCTAACAAATACAAAAGTGAAAGACCTATACCCTAAAAGCCATAAAATATTGATAAAACAATATTAAAAATATATAAGTTAGCAGGAGATATCCTGCCTCCTTGGGTTGGGAAAGTGAAAAAACCATATTGCCAAGGCTGATACACAGTTTGGATGTAATCCCAAATGTCCAAGACATCTTTCACAGGTATAGAAAATAATACCACAGTTTTTCATGGATATGATTGATCTTCTTGAATAACTTAAAAAAAATCCTGAACAAACAGAATAAACTTGAAGTCATCACATTACTTGACTTCAAATTATACTCCAGGCAACAGTAGTCCAAGTAGTAAGATTCCAGAGTGAAAACTAAAACACACATCAACATAGTATCGGGTTTCAGAAAGGAGCCCACACACTGATGGTTGGTGGAGTTTTGTCAAATGACCTGAGGAGACTCAACAGGGAAAGTACACTATCTGTCAGAATATATTACGAGAGCTAGATAACCATATGCAAACAGTGAGAGCAGACCCTACCTCACCTTATACAGAAAAATGAATGCAGAGCGGGTTCACAAAAGATTGCATGTGGTGTGTCTGCCCAGGACTCTGGCCTGGGAAGCTTGTTCTATAAAGCAGTATTAAGATTTGATTAGATGATTAAGAGATGAGGACTCCATGCATGATATGCATGTATGACATTGTTAACAGATTAACAGAAAAAAATAAAATAGAGTTTGTCAGTCACCAAAATGCTGCTTCAGGAGGAGCCAGCATTTTGTTGTAAGATTCAGAAGTTCTCACAAGAGGTGGATATAAGGGAGTAAACCTCCCTGTCCTCACCCGCTTCTGTCTTTGTCACAGGATCTCATTCTCTGACACATGCTCCCTTGGAGATTCCATCAGCTCACCTGCTTTAGGACACTGTACGAATGATGCCGTCTAATGTTAGTATTTTAGTCTCCAAAGTTGTGAATTAAATAAAATTCAATTCTTTATATATCCCTCAGCCTTGGGTATCTCATTTCACTAACAGAGAATGAACTAATTGCAGATTAAAAACAAGTAGAGATAAGAGAGTTATAAAACAGCTACAGAAAACAAAAAGGAAGAATGCCACACACATGGTCACATGGTTTTCTTTTAAAAATACATCAGAAAAAACACAAGTGTCAAAAAAAAAAAAAAAAAAACCAGACAAAGGAGAATACATAAAATTAAAATCTGTGTGGAAAAAGAAGAAATTAACAGAATTGCTTATTGAATCAGTGGAAATATTTATAAGTCATACACTAATTCCTGTAAGAATAAAGGCGCTCAGAAATCCAATGAGAAAATAACAAATAAAAATGAACAAAGAAGTGGGGTGTGTCTCAGAAGAGGAAGAAGGGAGTAGTAGCTTTTATGTAAAACATTCACAAGATAATTAACCACTATGGAAATGCAAAGTAAAACCGCAAACTATTGCCTCACGCTTACTAGAATGCATGTTACATTACAACTTTGAGTTTGTAGATTAAAAACGATGAAACCTTCAAGCTAAGTTGTACGTTCTAGGAATTGCATATACTGTAAGAATTTGACCAGAGAAGGACAACCCAAACTGAACCATGTTCTGGGCAAGAAAATCCTAGTGACAGATTACTGCCCAGATAACAAGAGACCGAAATCTAATTCCCCAAATCTCACACAATGTTTTCTCCTAATGTGAGTTTCAAGTATACCATTTAAACCTAATTAATAAATATCACACAGAATATTTAGATTCACACAGATATTTAAATGGAACCTCAACCTCCAAAGAGAGAGAAAGAGAGAAAGAGAGAGAGAAAGAGAGAGAGAGAGAGAGAGAGAGAGAGAGAGAGACCTTTATGTTTTCTGTTCAACTTTCCTATATCTGTGTCAATATAATGTCTTAGTAATTCTTAATATCTGTATCTAATTACTATAGATTTCTAGTTCAGTTGTCTGGACATGGAGGAGATATCTTGTGTTTAGTTGTCACTAACTGTATACAAGGCATAAGAGGACAACTGATGTTTAATAGTCATTAACTATATACAAGATACCACCTATATGAAAATCACAGAATATTGGGTAGAATAAAGTAAAAGACTCAGGGTAATTTTTGGTTATTCAAGAGTCTGTTGACAGCTTTAATTTTAAATCTGGAAGCACTGTGTTCAGGAAGAAGAAAAGTAGAAATAAAACATTGCCATTACCAGGCAGAAAATGCAGAGAGGTGGCCACCAAGTAGATGCTTTACAACAAGGAGAAGAGAGAATCTCAGACCTCTCCAGATCTACCTGGAAACTGTAGATGCTGGGGTAGCACTCGAAGGTTTCATTCTAGGCCAAGAGAAAAGGCAGCTATACCCTGGCATATTAAGTTAAGCAACGTGCCTTTCCTACCCGAAACCATAAGTAGTAGACTGTTAGAGGCCCTCAAAATATTTTTCCAATGGATAAAATAAAATAAGGAGTAAGAAATATATATTTTATGTATATGTTACTCAACTTAAATTTGAATTTTCACCAAAGGACTTATAGTTTTTTTCAAGATGGTACTGAGACTGAAGGGCAGGTCACTGGGGAATTAGAAATATGATGGAGATCTATGGAGAAGAAGATGGAAGAGGCCACCACCTCCTTCAGGATGGACACCTTTCTCTACTGTACCAGTATGGCTCTATGGGTATTTCTTGTTCCTCCATTTTCTACAGTTATTTCTTAACACTTCTCATACAGAGGAGAGTAAAGCAGGGTATTAATCCACAGAACCTGGAACACAAAGGCACCTGGAAACAAGGAAGGAGTTTGAGGATCAGAGTCTTCTCTGAGAACAGAAAGATACCTCTCTGCTGCCTACCATCCCTTCCTGCAGAGTGCCCCCACCCCTCTGGAGAAAGGACAATCAGAAGGTGTCCTTTAAGGACAGCAAATGGATGGTGAGGAAAGATTTCTTTATTCTTAGAACAAGTGTGGGTAGAGATCTAAATCATCCCACATCACCCTACACGTGGGCCCACTGCCATGTCACTGCCATGTCACTGCCATGAACAAGACAAGAAGTTGTCAGGGTGACTGCATTACTGAAAGAGCAAATGGCAAAGGATACAGACAAGGTATGCTCCCTCCTTGGGTAAAAAAAACCTGGGTACTGTGTGAGGTAAGCGAGGCATAACTCACGCGTCACAGCAGTAACTAAACCTATAATGCCCCATGCAAGGATGGATGAAACCCAGATCTGCAGGATAGATGAAGATACACTTAAAAGAGATCTAGAAGTCATTGCTCCTCAGGGTGTGATCTCAGAAGTGAGAAGTGTGAATTTTGGGAATTGTAACTTGAAGTCATCTGTCCCCCCTTTAAAAGGCATAGATACAAACATGCTCATATTGTCACGTAACAGATACAAACATGCTCATATTGTCAGCTTACAGGAAGAAGAGAAACTGCTTCCAGACCCATGTTAGCCTTACTTTTCTAATAAAAGTAAGTAAATAAATAAATAAATAAAGACTAACCCTATAGGTATCCTTTAAATTTTTCTTCCTCATTGTTATTTTAATTAAAACACTTAACTAGATGATAGTTAAAGCATACAAAGAAGAGAAAGGCAAACATCTGCACCCTTGTCCTCCTATCAGAAACAGAAGCTTCCAGAGTCCTAAGTCCTCCCTGTTTCAAAAATTTGATAACGTTTTACATGAACTTCCTCATTTCTATTAAAAGGATTGCCCTGTATGTATAAAAGGGATGGAGACAGACCGGGAGACAGGGAGGCAGGGAGGCAGGGGGGCCAGGGGCAGAGGGTGAGGAGTGAAGGAACAGGGGGCAGGGGGAGAAGAGGGGTAGGGGGCAAGAAGCAGGGGCAGGGATGCAGAAAGGAAAGAAGGAAAGAAGGAAGGAAAGAAGGAAGGAAGGAAGGAAGGAAGGAAGGAAGGAAGGAAGGAAGGAAGGAAGGAAAGAAGGCAGGAAGGCACTCTCAGAAAAGTTGCAAACATGGCTGAGATGTCAAGCTCATGCACTGCTCTTGCAGAGGTCTGGGATTTGGTTCCCAGAACTCATGGCTAGGCAGCTCACATGTTCCTTGTGCCTGCAGGCCTCTGCAGGCATCTGCACATACACAGCACTCCTTCACAGGGATGTGTGCACATGCACAACATAACACTGAAAACAAACCTTAAAAACAACCACAAACATTACTGTTAGTCCTTCGAGTTTTGCACTCAGGATTTTTTGTTTTATAAAATAAGTTGGGGACCCTTGCCTTCTTTTCCTGTGCTTTGGGAAGTTTTGTTTGTGGGTCCCTTGAATTAACGGTAGACTTTAACATTTGGCTGGAGATAAATTGTGAACTACTGGTTTACTTCGTTGGATAGAATTCTTTGGAAGTCTATGTCATCTGAGTATTTAAAATATATAGCTGCTGTGGGAGTCTAGTGTATTCGCGTTCTGTTTTGAATCTGCGTGGTCTCTAGTAGCTATGGACTTTTCATTCCTACTCCTACTCCTGTGACTACTTAACACGCTCTGCCTTCCCTATTGATGTGATGCTTGTGTGTCTGAAGAATCAGCTTTCTATTTTGTTAATTCTGATTTTTTTCCTATGCTATTAATTTCAGCTTTTATTTTTATTTCCTCTTTTGCTTTTTAAGTGCTTTGAATGGAACCATAGATTTAATTAGTTTTCATTTTTATCTTTTTGCAACATCTTTCAGTAATTACCAGTTTATTTGCACTCCATAATTAAGTTACTTTTTTTCTGGGCTAAGTATTTGGTGGTTTCAAATTATTCTGTATCCTTTGACTCTTGAAATATTTGGAAGTGTGTTTTAAATTCATAACTTATATTTATTTGTCTTTTTGTATGCATTAATGTTTGTATGGATGTGTGCCTTATACCCATGAATGCCAAAAGCAGCTCTTAGATCCTCTGGGCTTGGAGTTTCAGGCAGTTGTGAGCTGCCGTGTGGGTGCTAGGAACTGCATTATGCCAGGGCAGCCAGTGTTCTGAACCATCCTATGTTGACCTTGTCCACGGACAGTATATGACATTTTTGTCTGTTTCTATTTTTATTGTCCATGATGATAATCTGCAGCCTGGATGCCCTTCAGGTCATCATGTCTTTCGAGTATATTCTTTGTGCCGTACTTCATGGTCCTTTTGTTGTTGTTGTTGTTAGGTTCCATGAGGACTTTAACTAATGAGGCATGCACAATTGATTCTCTGACTGTTACAAGGTTCCAAAAGGGCGTTCATTCCTCCTGTCTGTGGTACTCAAAGCTGCATGCCTGTTTCTCTGCCTGGCTCTCAGTCTTGAAGAGGCACGGAAAAGGCTCTCACTGGAGACAGAGTGAGTTTTCTTATTCTGGCATGTTTGTCTTTATTTCTTCTTTGGCTCTTCTGTTAAGACCTTGTGAGTTCACCATGCTTGGGTTTTACTATGAATTCATTTTCTTTGTTTTGCTCTAATGAGTTCTCTTATTGTTCCCTAATAACTCATTCTGCAAACTAGAGCCAACCATGACTGTTGCTATTAGCAGTCTGTTCCTACATTTTTCCTCTCATCAGTTTCCCAGTTTTATCCCTCTGATCTTTCATTTCCAATATTTCCTTATCCTGACAGTTCTGTAGTATTTTGTGTAAGCTCTAACAGTTTTAATTCAATATGAAAGTCATTCTAACCTGGCTGAGCATTTTAGTCACTTTGCATTTAATTATAGGACAATTTGTGTTATAGCCTGTTGGTTCTCGACAGTATTTTTGTGCTTTCTTTATTCCCAGCCTTCCATATAGCTAGATTAGAATGTTACCCTGTTCTTGTCAGTGCTTTCTTGACCCCACATTTGCTCAGGTCATGCATCATCATGTGGCGAGAGCTAGAATGTTACTTCCCTCTCTGACCGGACAGCTCTGCATTCTGTGAAGTGTGGTGTTAGCTGCAAGGAGGACAAGACTGCAACTTACGCATTGGACTATGATGTAAGACACAGAACTGACATTAGTTCTGGCTCTGAAACTTCTAGAATTATTGATGACAACTAATGAAAGCTGTGACTTATATACTTGGACTAATTAAATTCTGTAATATTTTCATCACGTATAAACATATGAACATATAGACATACGTTCATATGAATGTGATGGTTTTTCATTCAGGTCTGTCTTGCCTGTTATGGCATAGATTGAACATTGTCCTTCTGACCATATTGTAATGGCTTTTCTGGTTGTCAATGTGGCTAGGTTATTGTCCCAGGTCCTGATTCAAAGCTATACTCTGTCTCTGCTTCATAAGCTGTGGTTTATGGAATGTGAGGGTCATTAAAAATGGGATAGAAGTAAAAGGTCTCTGTGCACTGAGCATGTAAACATGAATTCTAGGCATGCCTGGTATCGCTTGCAATGGGCCACTCTGCACAGCGTTACTGCAGCCTTGACACATGCAATCCACACTTGGCACTATGAATTCTGACACAACACATTACATGAGTATAACATAACCACTGAGTTTGAGACTGTTGTACGTTTACAAATTGCGATGATTTGATTATGCATGTGTTTTCTGCTCTTATAGAAACATAATAGTTTAATTACAGAAAAGAAAATATTTTCCTACTGTCTTCAGCATGATTGTAGCACATTATTGTGCCTTTACTATGTTAGAGTGCTTGGCTTTAAAACGTGCTGCTTGAATTGATGACTTGAATTAGATAAAACATCATTATGTAAAATTTTGTTGAGGACTAGGAAAGAGTTTTCAATAAATGTTACAGGTTGATAGACATTTTTGTCATTTTGCGAACACGTTTATGTGAAGTAGTGTTCTTAGCGTTGCCAATTACAAAATCAAAATATTTCTAAAAAAATATCGAAGATTTTCTATGTTCTGCTACATTTAATATTGAGCCAAAATTTGTCCATGTAAAATTAAACAAGAACATAAATTTCATTATTATGCAAGTTGTTTAAAGTTTGTATGAATCATAAAATTATGTGTATATCAGAGTATTATTTTAAATAAATGGTCTACTTTTAGTTCATCTTTGATATATATATATATATATGTATATATATGAATATATCAATAATTGCTATCAGTGTATATGTTTTATACATCTATTAACTGGGGTTCTATAAAACTTTCTCAGGGTGAAAGGAGTCAAGAAAAGTTTAATAAATACTAGTTTAGATGTTGTTATAATTTTATTTTTAACTGTGATTAAATTTTAATTCAGTAGATTTTGCACAAAATAGATCGGTGTCCTTAATGTAGGGAACCTTATGCTAAGAGTTGGAAAAAGATTTGTCCACGTAAAAATAAACAATTTCATCTTTTGTTAAGAGAAAACACTGAAGTCCATTTATGAAGATTGTCTTCCATCTCCCTCTAGAGTCAAGATGGCAGCATGTCTTCTTCCTGGCCCTCTAGCCTGCCAGTTTTACCCACATATCCAGCACTTGCCAGATTCACAAACTAATGAATTAATTCTTTATAATATCTTTTTGGAACCATGTTTTGGTCAAGAAGAATTGCATATGCAATAGTGTTGCACACCGTATGGGCCAGTGTGATGTTATAAACATTGCATTCTGTGTGAGCTCATGGGGCTGTTGACATGAGCAAATGCCTATCACTGCATTTCTCAGAACAGTAAATGTGAATCTATACATAGATCCAATCGTCCTATTTCCCTGGAGAAATCTAGTGTTATTATTTTTATGCATTTACAAACATTTTTAATATTATACTTAATGATGTTTATACTTTATAAAGGTTGAGGCTGCTCAGCTCTTTCACTCTCCCAAATTCAAGAGCCCTAAAAACTCCAAACTGCTCACTTGTCTTACTTCCCTCTCACCTCCAATATTTTAATCCTTCCTTTTATAATCCATGCATTACTAATTATTATCATTATCAACATTTCCTTAGATTTGTACAAATCTATTATTTTTTGTTTCCCTGTGTGTCTTTAGTTCCCATGCTCATTTTGTGCAAGTTTAGTTAGTGAAGTGAATTCATCGCACATGGATTTCCCCTCATTTGTCTGCCATATTTCACTGTCACAGACACAATTTGTCTCTCAGACATTTGAACCTAAAACAAGAAGGTTCTTTGGAGTTTCTGCAGATTTTTATTCTCCTCATATTAGTAAATGACCACTGGGAAGTTGCTCACAAAAGCCACTTCATTTATATATCAGGACATAAGTGTCAACATTTCCATTTAAGGCATTTTATATAAAGGCTTCACATTTCCTTCTATTTTTATAAGTCTCATGTATTGCTCATGGCATTTAAAAAATACTTATTTATTTATAAATTTTATTTATATTTGTGTTTTGTCTGTATGGACATTTGCACACCAGAAGAGGGCATTGGATCTCATGGAGCTTCAGTTATAGATGGTTGCTAACCATCATGTTAGTGTTGATAATTGAACTCAGGGATTCTTGAAGAACAACCAGTGCCTGTAATCACTAAGCAATCGCTCAAGCTTTGGTTGTATCATTCTTTACTACCCTTGAATACTGTTCTGATGACACAATGCACATATTTAAAATTGCTCAGACTTTTCCTATATTTTATATTTATCATAGAAATACTTGGGAAATACCCTGCAAGAGACATTTAGAATCACTTCTTCCAAGATATGTGAGTTAGTGCAGAAATGAACACTTTGGTGTTGGAGAACTTAGAAGAAGTCTGTTCTACGTCTTGGAATTGAAGGCCAGGGTTATGTATCAAACTAACTTGATATTGGTATCCAGATAGAACTTTATCATTGGGTTTGTCTAGGAGGATGCTTTGCGACCACAGTAAAGAAGGCACCGCAGAATGATCTATGTACCAACCAATCCCCTAATGACTGGAAGAGAATAAAAAAATGGAGGAAGAGAAATGTGATTCCTTTCTCTTTCCTTCACACGTGTACTGTAGCATCTAAGCTCATGGTCTTTGGCACTAAGACTGTGAGTCCCTCATGTTCAAGAAAATGTTTTGCTCAGTGGCAAAGCAAAAAGAATATCAATATGTCTCTTATATTCCATGGTTTATGCATATTTCTTTCACAAATATCCAACAATTATTGTTCGTCGAAAGTTTCTAATATAGTTAGCTGTAGATTCTTGGTGAAAAAAATGGTTGTTATGAACATTGTACTTAACAAGGGATTTCCCATGAGGCATTTCTTCACTTACAAAAGTAGTCTGAGGGACGCTTACTGCAGAAATGGTTTACGCAATGCTATTCTACGTATGAAAGACTACGCATGAATTATTCCCATGACTAGAGATAAAAATCATCAAGATAGCCTAGCACCTCAAAGTTCTAAAATATTAGTCCCACACATACTTTGAACAATGACAAAAAGAGAGGGGCTCTTTAGCTCCTAAAAATAGTCTACAGACTTTAGAAACCCATGTTCTGATCTGTTTTATAAAAGAACACTTGACAGTTGAACTCCATTATACTCAATACAGTGATGATTGAAATGGAAGTGTTCTTTTTCGGGATACACTTCAAAGCTGATTCCATGTGGACTAACAGTGATTAAAGTTCTGGTTTGAGCCTGTTTAATTCTGTGAGCTGCAACAAACATCTGCCTGAGAGTGAGCAGTGAGCTCTAAACTTAGACAGTATTAAGTAGTACGTGATTGCTGTGGCTATCGATAGAGAATATTTTAGCTGAAATTCTATGAAAGTTTCAATAATGACTCAAGACAATTATTCCAATTTACTAGGTTTTTCAAATCTCATTTAAGTTTGAAAATTGTAGTTTGAAAATTAATTTAAAACGAATTGACTAGCTATCAACCTAGAGCCAGCCAAAGAGTTCAACAGAACTGATAAAGAAAATGTGGTCCTTGTACACAAGGAAAATTTTTCAGACACAAAGACACTGAGTTGTTAGTGAGAAAATAGAAATAATGATATTAAATGAATCAAGCCAGTGCCAGAAAGATAAATATTGTATGTTTCCCGTGATTCTCAGCATCTAAGTTTTTTATAGTGACATAAATCATGTATGTACATATGAAGTTAAAGTTGAATTGAGATTGTCTGGAAACAAAGAAGACAAACAGGAGAGGGCAGGAAGAGAAGTAGGAGGGATAGGGACGGGTGACAGACTCAGTGTACAATGATAAAAATGATTTAACTCTCATCGTTAGTACATGGTCCTTCTGTTTCTCACCAGTGCTGTAGCCTCTTGGGCAAGCTCCTTGGCTTCTCTGGCCACTTTCTCAGCTTCATCGATATAGTCTTTAATATTACTGTAAGCTCTGAAGGCTGCCGTGGCATTGAAAGAGATGTTCTTAGCCTCATCCAGGATTCTGTCACATTAGAATGAGAAAAGAACTTTAGAGGAATTAGCACTCAAATAAAGAACAGTCAAGTCGTAACAAATCCAGCTTCAAAGAGATCATGGCAAATATAACCAGAATAATTCCAAACCCTAGTGAGGTATCTATTGATTGTATTGTTCCATTGAAACTTATACTCCTCAAAACTGGCTGTGAAGTACAGTCAGCATGTCTTTAAGATTGTTTTTTTATTATATTTATTTAGTTTCTTTCTCTTCTTCCTATCATCTTCCTTTTCTCTTCATGTGTGTGTTTGTGTGTGTGTGTGTGTGTGTGTGTGTGTGTGTTTGTATGTGTGTAGGGGTGTGTACAGATACGGACACACATATGTGTACAGCTTGACACAGTCAGTTCTCTCTTACTGTGTGTGCTTTATGGACTGGACTCATTAGAGATTGAATTCAGGCTCAGTGGCAAGCATCGTTACCCATTGAGCCACCTTGTCAGCCCCCACTAGTATACCTCAACTATCTTGATAGCCGGCAAAAGCCCATGAAACTATGTGGCCAGGCAAGTGTAGGGGGGCAATATTACTTCCTGTTATTTATAAAGCACAGTACAGTTTCCAGAGCATTTGTATCCCATTAATCAGATGAATTTTACAATGTCTTCAGAGTAGACAGACTTCCCAGAAAGCATAAAGAGATCACAGAAAAATTAAATCATGACTAACACATCCCTAATGGGATATTTGGAACCTGGGTCTGCTGATTACTGGTTCATCTACTACTCTTTGCTCTAGATTGGGAAAAGTTTGTGGGAAAAAAAATACCTAATTGTGCATGGGTTGCCAAGTATTCACACAGAAAGTCTTTCTTTCTATATCAATGAATATCAAAGATGAGAAGACTGACTTGCATGTAGTGCATATATAAATAGATTTATCTTGGAAAATTATTCCTAGGATGGATAGTGTTTTTGTTTGTTTTGTTGTTGTTGTTGTTGCTTGTGTGTATGTGTGCTAGTCACAAAAGCATAAAGAAATGGTTCTCAGCCTGTGGGTCATGAGCCTTATGGGGAGGGGTGTCAAATAACTCTTTCTCAGAGGTCACAGAGAAGATATATCCTGCATATCAGATATTTATATTATGGTTCATAACAATAGCAAAAATACAGTTATGAAACAGCAATGAAATAATTTTATGGTTGGGGGTCACCACAATATGAGAAACTGTATTAAAGGGTCACAGCATTGGGAAGATTGAGAACCACTGAACCAGGGGAAGTAAATCATACCTCGAATTCTGTTTAATGAACAATCCCTGTTCTCCAGCTTTCTTTCTCTGGATAATCCCAACTATAGTGAACTGTTATTTACTTCCTTTTTTTCATTTTGATAGGGTTTCTTATAGCCCAGGTTGGCTGTGAGCACACTGTAGTTGAGGCTGGCCTTAAACTTGTGTCTCCCTGTGACCACTTTCCAAGAGCTGAGGTCACAGGTGTGCACCATCAGCTCTGAACTGTCATTTCCGAGAAGTGCACGCAGTATCTTACTGGATCGAGGAGATTGAAAAGCTATACAGAAGACTATACATTCAGAGGCACTTTTAAACAATGAAATAATTAGGTTCCACTAGAAATATAAAACTGAAGTTTGCAGCAGAGTGAGTTGGTGTATTATTTAGAATGCTATCAAGACAACCCCTGTGCTTTCTAATAGAGACAAGCACACAGTGCTCTACGGGTAGCCCGAGGCTGTGTTCGTTTCCTAACCAGGCATAGTTGAATTCACTTTTAACTTAGACTTGTGATACTTTTTCAGGAGTGCTTTGCCTACATTCTCCTAATTAGGATCTTCCATAGAAAAGCCATGTGGCTCTTTTGTTCATAATTACAGAAATCAAGACTCGAAAGTGATTTTCCACCCTTTCTGCTTGTCTAGACTTTTGGATAAGTGACAAGCTAGGCAGACACATCCAACAATAAATGCCATACCCATCAAGCACAGCAGATGAGTCGTTCAGCTGAGCAGCATGGCTCTCAGCCTGGATCACCTTCTCAGCAAGCCTTCTGTCCTTTATTTCCTGGGCGAGGTCGTCTATTTTGTCGCTCAGCTCCTCGGACATTGGTGGCAACTTAGTTTTAATATCTTCGACGTACTGATATAGAGAGAGAAGAGACAGCATCAACAGTCATCCAGGTCTCTTTGAACTTGTTAATTTCTCTAGGAAATATAATCACATATGGCTAGGGTTTTGCCTTTAAAAAACGTTTAATCTACCAGAAAAGAAAATAGAGACTAAAAGCTGTTATTTAATAGAGAAATATAGAATTACATGAAGCCAATTTACACTGAAACATCTACTATTTTTTGTAAGGTTACTTCCTAGCAACGAATGAACAAGTGATAATCATTAGGACCTTTTAGATTATTCGTGTCCCTATTTCTGCACATTACCATGCATTACACACTACGTCAAAGGTTTGTTTTCAGATTTTTATTTATCTTTTAACTACTGTTATATGAGATAATGACAGATGGTGAGTATTGGCCAAGGAACAAGAAATGACTTGGTCACCATAATTTAAAAAAAAGAAAAAAAAAAAGCAAGTATGCCAAAGGCCAGTTCTAGTATCTACTGTTGCCAATAGATAGGTATGTCCACAACATTATATTTCAACAGTATATTCTCATACAAAACCAAATCGAGGCTCTTATCTATGTTGCTGAGTTCTGTTGCCAGTATATGAAGGAAATGTGTCGTTATATTCTTTGTCTCAATTCTGACCTGTATTGAATACTCACATCTATGACTGAGTTGATCTCGCCCGCGAGTCGGTTGGCTTCATCAAGTATGGCATTGCCCTCCTTTAAAGTGTTCTCTATTTGTCGTTTGCTCCCTTCAATGGCCTCCTTCTTTGTCTGTGGCATGTGAAGAAAAAGATTACAACAGCATCTGGGTAAAATCTTTTTCTATTGTGTGTTCTTATTTCTTCTGAGCTGTCTGAACAAACACAGTGTATGATACTGACAGTTCAGCTAGATGACAGTAGTGTAACTTCCCCGGTCAACTCTCTCAAGAGTTCTTCAACATAGAGCATATGTAGGTCATTTTTCCTTCCCATTTGACAGTCATCCAGGCAAAGAAAAGCAATGTGATAGTTGCTAGAGAATTAAAAGAACTGATAAAGCAAAGTGGGATATCCAACTTCAGTACAGTGCATGTATAGGATGTGTGCTATTGGCATCTAGTGTGCAGACTAAACTGGATGTATGAAGTTCCAATATCTATATATAAATAATTACATAATAAATAAATTGTAAGCATAAATATGTTTTAGGGAGAAAATGTAAGATTCCAAAGGTAGGACTTTTGGGGAAATTTAGAGAAAACACTTTTCAAAAAGGAGGAGGAAGAGGAAGCAGAGGAGGAGGAGGAGGAGGAGGAGGAGAAGGAGGAGGAGGAGGAGGAGGAGGAGGAGGAGGAAGAGAAGCTATCACCTGAAAGAGGAAATCTAGTGGATTCTTTCACAAGATGGGAACAGGCTAACTTCTCTGTGGAACTTACAGCTTGTCTCAAAGCTATGTGAAACTCATTCCTAGCCTAGATGAGGAAACTCAATGGAAGAAAATTACTGCCAATGCCTTCATATGGAGTCATTCATATCCTTCCAATCCTCATTCTTCCTACATGTTTGTGAAAACAATTACAATGTTGGTCTCTGGCCTTTATGTATTCTTCAAATAAATACTAATAATAGTTTATATTCATGGGGTTTTCCAAGAGGTGAAGAGCAGTCTGTAAGTCTATGCCCTTTGATTCTATGGGTCATATGTTCATCACTGAAATGAGCATGAAACCGAGTCACTGCAGTGCTGTGGTCTTAGCGCTGTGTCTCCATCAAATTTCTATGTTGAGGTTCAATACTATAACGTGTTAGTATTAGGAGGTAACACATTTGGGAGGTGGTGACAGCCTGTTGTAAAGACCTCATAAATGAGGCCAGTGCCCCTATGAAAGAGACCCAAGGGATCTTATTCACCCTTCTACCATGTAAGGACACAGCAAAGACGTGAGTTTGTGAGCCAGCAAACTGGTGTTCACCAGTCACCAATTCTCTAGCATTTTGATATTGGATTGTCTACTCCTTGTCTTCTCGACTGTATGTTATACAGTTATTTCACTTTTAAGCTAGAGACTCCTGGTGATTTTGTGATAGCAGCTAGAATGGAGTAAGACAGTAACTGGTCTACCCAAGGAACCATAGACAGCATCGTGTAGTTGAAAATGTAATGCTGTGGGTTTGGGACTGAAGAGATAGCTCAGCAGGTAAGAGCACTTATTAGTCTTGCAGATAACTCCAGTTCCATTTCCAGCAACAGCATGGTGGCTTGAAACCATCTGCAACTACAATTCCAAGGGATCTAATGCCTCTTACGACCTCCATGGGCTCAGGAGTGTGTGTGGCACACATACATACACTCAAACACATACACATACATATAAAAACAAACACAAATTTTAAAGTGTAACTTTGATATACCTAACAGGTTGAGCTGTGACAGGACCATGTCTTCTATTACAGAAATCATGGTTCTTAGTTGCATTTTTCCTAATCTTACCACCTGCCCCTTCACCATGCTCCCAGTATACATGCCTTCTCAGTTTTTTCTACTACATGTTCCTTAGCCCTTTGGCTCTGCTCCTCTTTCTACTTTATGCTCACAGCCAGCTTCCTGCCTATCTACCTGAAACAATACCTGTGTTCATCTTAACGGTTATGTACATACGAGGTGAAACAGCTGAACACCAGCGAACAGCTTGCCTGAAATGAATCCCAGCTTAGTAATTTACAAAATTCTGAGCAAGCAATGTGGCCTCTTAAAAATTGCACAGTTCCTCACTGCTCAAAGTGAGGCTCATTGAGCAGCAGCCTTGGCCTCAACAAGAAGCTTGTTAGGAATGCATCATCTCATTATTTTCTGGGAAGTACTGACTCAGAACCAACACTGTAACAAGAACTTGGGCTTCTGTGAAATCAGATAGAAAAGACTTGGCTTATAACTGCCAGGCACAGGGAAATCCTGTGTGATTGCTAACCATTAGGCTGATGATTTTGTTCTTAGTTCTTTCTTATCTGAATTGTGTGTGTGTGTGTGTGTGTGTGTGTGTGTGTGTGTGTGTGTGCATGGTGTGAATATGTATGTGTGGGAGTGGTGTGAATATGCATGTAGTTGTGTATGGGTGTGTAAATACTGTATTATGATTATGTCTGAGGGTAAGTGGAGTGAAAATGTATGTGAGTGGGTGTGAGTTTTGTGAATATGTATATAGGTGCATGTAAGAGTATGAATGTGTAATTTTATGTGTGAGTGAGTGTATGCGAGTGGTGTGAATATGTGTGTAAATGTATAAGAGTATATGAATGTGAGCATGTGTGTAAGCGTTTGAAGGTATAAGTGTGTGTGTGATTGTATGTGAGTATGTATGAGTGGTGTGAATATGGTGTGTGTGTGATTGTATGTGAGTATGTATGAATGGTGTGAATATGGTGTGAGGGTATGTGAATGTGTATGTGTGAGTGTGTGTGAATGTGTATGTGTGGTTGTCAGTATGTGCATCTGTCAGTGTGCATTTGCGTGTTTGCTCTTATGTGTGGTGTGTGTATGTATATGCTTAGGTGGATAAGGGCATATTTGCAAGTAGATGCATGTATACATATGTACATGTGCATGTGTTGACAACAGATGTCCTCCTCAGTCCTTCCCCACCTTACTTTTGACACAGGGTTTGTCACCATGAGTTTTAGCCCACAGACCTCAAGGATGTATCTTGATGACTGCCCAAAGGAGCTGCAGGGTTCTGCCTGTCTCTGGACCCAGTCTCTGGAGCTACAGACATGGGCTGCTGTGTAAGGGATCTAAACTCAGCTCCTTGGGCTTACGTTGGAGGAACTTTGTCAACTGAGTCACAGTCTAAATGATTTTAAATTTTATTCTATTGGGTATTCACCAAATATAAAAATAAAAAGGGCTGTCACTTTTTCATATAGATCTTTTTAGTTTTATTGGAGGGGGTTCTAAAGTAATACAGGTTAGTTAATGGATATTGAAGAACTAAACACACCGATTCACAGTCTACTGAACTGCATAGTGATGGACGACGCATAGAACATATCATGTAGAATCTTAATGCAGATTGCAGATCATACATATGCAACAAATCAATACTGTGTACACTATCTGATATGTCCAGGCTTCCAAACATTTCATATGCTCTCTAATTGGTACCATGAATACATTCTTCATGACAGTGTGAATTCCATAGAGACAGTCTTATGCATCACTGTCTCTCTCGTACCTCTAAGAACTTCTTCAGTGAGTGATTTTGAATGAGTAAGTGAAGGTGACGTTGTGTTGTGACACAGCTAACTGAGATCCTCTGGAAGACTCAGGGAGTATTTGATGTGGTAATGCCTCTTCCTTGACAACAAATGCAGAAGAGGTTTCAGTGTCCCTGATTTCTGACCACATCTTTGCTTCTAAGAGTTCGAAATTCTTTACATAATAGCCATTCAGATCCCCACTCTTGTATAAACATGTGTAAAGGTATAGTACACACAGAAGTTCAAAAGTGCTGTTTTGATTGTGGCTTCTTTGTATTAATGCACTAAGGTCATTTAAAATAATACATTGAATGAGAGGAAGAGCTATTTCTGTGGATGCGTGAAGCAAAGAGCTAAGTTTATTTCAGTTTCAATAAACAGGAGAATATGTGTATATAGTTTTCACTATAAACTATAGTTTATAGTTTAGAAAGACAACTAGGATATAATATCACCGTGTTCTTTATCACACTAAAGGAAATGATGATCTAGACAGGAAAGAACGTTTAAAGGGACCTAATTTTTCAGATTAGATGAAATGCTCTAGCTTTGAAACAAAGAAATATGGAGATTTGGAGCTTGGGGGAAAAATCAGAGAAAACATCATTCTCTCTTTGCTTTGTGGCATTCTTCTTATTGATTAATCAAAGTGTGTTGCATTTGTGCTGAACACCACTTGAAGCTCTGATGATACAATCAAAATGACCTCTCTGGGAGAGTATTAGGGTATGGATCTTAAATGTTCAACAAAGACCACATTAGTGTACCTCTAATACACGAAAGTACAAAAGTGAAACATTTAGCAGATGAGTCTCTGTCTCTGTCTCTGTCTCTGTCTCTGTCTCTGTCTCTGTCTCTGTCTCTCCCCCTCCCCCCCCCCCCCCCCCCCCCCCCCCCCCCCCCCCCC
>JANHMN010000003.1:7225607-7245595 GCA_030674055.1 Rhabdomys pumilio | reverse complement strand
CCTGTCTCTCTCTCTCTCTCTCTCTCTCTCTCTCTCTCTCTCTCTCTCTCTCTCTTTCTCTCTCCCTCCCTCCCTCCCTCCTCCTTCCTGGCCATCATAATGTTACCATCTTTTCTCTACTGTGACTTTCCTGCCGTGATGCTCTGCCTTGCCACAGACCACAAATGGTGAAGCAAGCGATCACGGACCAAGACCTCTGCCAGTTGGACACTAAATAACCTTTTCATCATCAAGTTTTTATTTTGCATTTGTTGGGTTGCAGCAATTGAGAGATAACTAACACAGGAGGGAGAAAGCACATTAGTAGATTAGTGTTTCATCTTAGGTAATCACGAGATTAGTGTTACAAAAATAAACACAAAGGAATGGATAAAGACTGATGTAAGTTATAAAATACTCAAGACAGGGAATTTAGAACATCTAAGAAACCAAAAAGGAAGGCCCTTACATAGAGATATACAGAGATATAATTCTTTAAAATGAAGCCAGCGGCGTGAGAGAGCTCATGAAGTCACACTTCTAAGGCGTTTTTGGCAGCTACTGGCTGCTCTGGGAGGGAACAATAAGTAGTCCTTAGGAATGCAGCTCCATGGGTTACCTTAGCTCTAGGGGATGACCTCAAATCTATGGATATATTTAAAATGGAAATTTCTGGTTTCCTTGAAATCTCCGGTAGATTATAATGCTTTGCTGTGGTAGACAGGTGAAGGAATGTTTTATTGAAGCAGACCCAGGTGAAAGGATGTTTTGCTATAGCAAACGTGTGAAAGGACACATGGTGTTTAGAAGAAATATAAATATGTCCCCACAGACAGTAGAGCTCAGGCATTGGTTTGCCTTGCTCCAGCTCACTGGTCTTCACTGAGGACATGAATGAATTAGTTTGCCTGACATTGCATTGCTAAGATTTGCTTGTGGTGCCTTCATAAACAGAAACTTGCCAAAGAACTTCTTGTAAGATTTCTGCAGCTTCTTGCAGATTCCACAGATTTGGGCCAGTTGTCCAGCCTCATGGTTTTAACTGGATTGAGCTGCCCTTGTTGATTCATGTGTGGTGTCTCCAAAGCGGACTGGACTGCGACTGCTGATTCATGTTTGGTGTTTGCCAATGGACTTGACTAAGAAAAATGAAGATTGGAATTGCCACAAAGAACTATTTCTAGATAGGTTCTCTTCCCCATACCCCATTAGCCTTTCTTTTCCACTACCTCTGGTGGGTGGTGGGCTAGGGGAGTTGCACCCTTATTAAAGTAGGCTGTGAAAAATATAGGCATACATATATTGATAGCTCTAAATAGACACTATGAGTTTAAAAAAAAACAGACATGAAGTTGGGATGGGAAAATAGGTGTGTGTGGAAGAGAACTGGAGAACTGGTGATGGATTTGATCAAACACATTATAGGCATTCATGAAACAGTAAAATCTAAAAAGTTTGCCATAAGTATAATAGTTAATTCATTTGTTTAGATATAAGGTTGGTTATATTCCCACCTTTACCTTCTAACTGATTAGATTTGTCCATTCAGAGCCCTGTTGGATAAATGATGCCCTTCCCTTCTGCTGCTGTTTATCATAGCATATATAGGAACCTGCAAACACCATCTCCTTGTGTGCCTTTATGTTTTCATTCTTGCCTTCTTTCCGTCAGTCATGTTGTAAGGGAAGACTCTGGGGCAGAGTGTTCAGTGTGCATCCTTTGCTTCCCTGAATTGCTCATGTGATGTTTTTCTGCTCATCAGTGCTTATCCCCTACCCTGGTTCCTGTCCTCTCCTCAAAATGCCTCTCTAACTCAGCTACTACCACTACACTTTGGTGTTCAAAGCCTCCTGTCATCTCATTCCAGGAGGCACTTATATAGGTTATGAATGAGCCAGCCTACTCTACCTGACATTTCCCACAATCACCTTGTACCTTCACAGTATTGTATTTGAGTGTATATTGTCCTCTCATTTCCTTAAATTTCTCACGATGTTTGGTGGAACTAGATGTGATGTTATTTTTACAAATCTTGTTTGACCCTCCTAGGGTCAAATATAAATTACAATGTTAAGTATAGGAAAAAATAAACTATCTAGATTTTTTTCATATTACAAATTTGAGTCAGCCAGTAATTATTCATAGTAAACCAAAAATGAGTGAGTTACCTACAGCTAGATTTGATCAACATTTAACTGTTAGATCTGTGTACTTTATTGGCCTAAAATCAAATTTTAGGCCAATAAAGCTGAATTTTCAATTTATATGTGTCATTAACAAATACTTCAACGTGTAATTTTAACATATGACTCCACATTTCGGTTGCTTCCTATAGTGCTTAAGCTACAAATGAAAATCTTTAGTCACATAAGCTAACTTTTTTGTAAAGCAAAGTTTGGGGTCTGGTTATCCAAGCCACCATTCATTTGTATAAACTCTATTCCAGTTCTACCAATCATGAATTCTCTATCAGATACGTTACCTCTTTCATTTCTTTTCAGGCTCCTGTTTCTAAAGGGGTTCCCCAACCCTGCTTCCACTGGTGGTACTCATATAACAAATGTCGGACTCTCTATGAAGACGCAGATAAGCTGCCCCTATCCACTTTTATTACATCTGTGATAATTACTTCAGTGTACAGAGTGGTTTGCTTGCTTGTGTGTGTACCTCCAGGTGGATTCAGGTTATTAAAGCCATCAGTTGTTGTTTTACATCAATGGTTCTTAGACTTAAGATTGTATCTGAGTGATTGGAGAATTTGTTTTGTTTTGTCCATCTGTCTTGATAGAGTCTTGATATGCATCCAGTATAGTTTGAAACTTATTCTTCTGCTTCTGCCCCACAGAAACAGACATCACAGGCATGTGCCACCACTCCCAGATTTAGAGGACATTTTTTAATTGGATATTTTCTTTATTTACATTTCAAATATTATCTCCTTTCCTGGTTTCCCCTCCAGAAACCCCCATCCCATCCTCCCTGTCCCAGCTTCTATAAGGTGTTCCTCCACTCACCCACCCACTCACTTCTGCCTCCCCACCATGGCATTCACCTACACTGAAGCATTGAGCCTTCAAAGAACCAAGGGCCTCTCCTCCCGTTGATGTCTGACAAAAGGCCATCTAGAGGATATTTTTCAAAACGAGATTACGAGCTGACCACCTTAAAAAATAAATAACTATCCATTCAATCTGGATCTTAATATCCTTAATAGTAGACCCAGGACAATGGATGTTTAAAGCCATATCATTATTAAACCCACTGTGTACAATGTATAAAGCCACTGTTTTCAAATCTGTATGGTTAGTAAGTGAATCCAAGGAGTCTTAGGATATGGCCACCAGGTAGCATCCTAGAAGAGCCAGTGCAGATTCTTCTGGGATGCCCAAAGACCATGAATATATGCTGTTTAATGAACTCTCCAGTTGACTTTTGTTATCCAGTGTGTGTGTGTGTGTGTGTGTGTGTGTGTGTGTGTGTGTGTGTGCGTGTGTGTTTCTGTATGTATGTACTTGTGTAAACGTGCATATGAAGGTCAAAGGAGACAGAGTCATTCCTCCCTTTCTATAAGAGCTCTAAGAATTAAACTCATTTTATCAGACTTGGGTATAAGGGCTCTTCCCCACTGAGCAATTTCAATTGGCCCCAGGTGACCATTTTTAAAGGCTAGTCTAGCATCAATCTTAGTAACCCTGCCAACTTAAGTTACACATATTTTATTTCTGATAACTTACACAAATCACCTCTTTTATCCAGAAAGTATTTAAATAAGCCTTTAGTCAAGCACAGCATCTGAGATAAAAATACGAAAATGAGGACTTGGAACTCCAGGGCTGACTGCATAAGCTGCAAGCCTCTCCCATGGTACCTGAGAAGTATGGCTCTGGGTTTCACTCATCACTAAAGTGAACAGCAGCTGAACTTCCCATTCAGTGTGCCACTATAACTTCTCTCAAAATAATTACCAAATGCCTAGTATGCTTTCCACACAGGGAATTTTAATTTCTTAAACTGTTGCCATAATGTGGAGAGCTAACTCTGTATAAGTTACTGCACTGGGGTGTCACAGGGTGGAGTGTGTCACCACACAGCCGGTGATAGCACAGCCTTTACACTTCCTGCCTTTCCAGAGCATGTTTTCTCTTGACTATAGCTAGTGTGTCAGTGGTTCCAGATTGGTTAAGATTAGAAATATGACTTAGAGTGAAAGTTCTCCTCCTTAGCCTTCTACCACTGTGACAAGGCTAAATCCCAGAACAGAGAATGTCTCCTCCAATTTTCTTTTTCTTTTAACTGATTGTCCTTAGATCTAAAGGAAAACAGATCAAATAAAAGAGCAAAAACTAAAATGTGTGGTTATTTAGTTCTCTGTCAGTGACATTCAACAAACATCTTAAAGATCTTATGCAATGCTAGAGTATTGAATTATTGCAAAATTCCACATTAGCAGAGCTGTGGGTTTTCTGCACCATGCAGATCTTCAAAGAAGCCAACAAAAAGGGGTGAGCTATATATGAAGAAGAAGGTTTTTAAATACGAAATACAACTGTGTACACTAAATATAGTCTCAGGGAACCTAAGCATTAACTATGGGGTGATCAAGGAAGAGACTGAAAACAATAAGAGAAAGGAAAAAGAAAGGGAGGGGAAAAAGGAGGTCTCTACAGTTTCTCATAAGCTCAGCTTCCTTACAAGTAGAAGGAACTATATTGGTTGCTGGCAATCGGGGTCTCTGTACTCAGCTTGTGGAGTAGGAAAGTAAATCACAAAACTGTATAGCACTGAGGTTGAACCATCCTTTGTGCAAGTTCCATTATAATGGCTCATTGTAGAGCTGAGATTGTTTCCATCTGGATTTCTAAATGGTAACTTGTCATTGTCATGAGATTCCCTATCTCTCAGGGGTGAGCTTCTTCCTTGACACTTTTTAATAAACTTTCCATACTCTGAGTAGGAGATAGCCATTAAGGACATATGGACACATGGAAAGACAGACAGACAGGCGGGCAGGCAGACAGACAGACCATACAGACTGATACACACACACACACACACACAGAAAGAGAGAGAGAGAGAGAGAGAGAGAGAGAGAGAGAGAGAGAGAGAGAATTCTGTCTCTTAGAAGACCTTATAGAGTCATAGACTTGTCCTTTGAAACGTATGTCAACTTCACTATTCTAGACATGTCAACCTGCCCCCCCCCATTCCAAGACAGGGATGAGAGGACCCCTAGCTCTCACCTCCAAGATGGTCATGTTTTTTTGGTTGGCAGCAGACAAACGATTAGCATCTTGAGTTTTCTCGGTGGCTTCTCTCAATAGAGTCCAAGCATCATCAAGTTTGTTCTTGTACCCTGCCAGTTTCTCCCGAAGATCCTTTTCCATTGCTTCATTCTGGGCTCTGGGCTCTCCAAACATCTTGTTTACTCTCTTCAGAAGACCTTCTGCTGCCCTGCAAATACCCCCAGCCCAAGAGTACAAAATGACTTCACTGCTCATCTTAGGTCTTTCCTTATATTAAGGTACAAGATGATGCTAACATTAAAAGGTTAAAAATACATGAAAACAGCAACAGACTCACAATGCTCCAAGTCAAGGTGAACTGATATTTAATTGTAACAGAAATTTTTATTAAAAATTGAAAAAAACTTGTTTAGTTTATTAGTAAGCTTACATTTTTAATTGTTTAGGGATCTTGTGCCATAGTCACACTATGACTGATAAAAGAAAAATATTTGCTTTGCTGCACATGCGAAATCAAACGGATCAAAATGCCAGCTGCCCCATCACAATGAGCTACTTCCTTTGACTATATGGGACTGTTGACATGCTTGCTTAGTAATTGTAGATAGAACTCTCACATTTTTGCCATCCTAGCCCAATGTCATAATTTCGATCTTCTCTACTTTTTCTTACAACTCAGCAGTCTGAAAAGTCCTTGACTTAACTTACCAGGATTTTCTAAAATGGTAAATAATGATAGCATTGAGTGTGACTTTATTTGTCGTTTATTAAAGTAGGTGGTCATGTTCTCCTCTTCCCCTCCTTCATACTCCTCCTCTCCTCTTCCTGCTCCTATTCCCCTTTCTCCTGTCTTCTCTTTTATTCTCCTTCTGCTACTCCCTTCCCTCTTCTCTCTCCCCCATCCCCCTCCCTCTCTCTTTTCTTCTTTGCCAGTGAGGTAAGGTTATATGTATACTAAGTTGGCCTTGGACTTGTTCTGTGGCCAAGAATGCTCCTGCACTTTGGATCCGCCTACCTTTGCCTTAAAAGTGCTGGGATATTAGGTGTGTCATCCTGCCCACTTTACATCATGCTGGGATCAAAATCGGACATTGTGCATGGAAAGCAAGTTCCCACTAATAAGCATGTCACATCTCCAGTCTATTGAGCTTATTGATAGTTCAAATGTTTCTAACACCAGTAATTGACAAAGTAAGCCCATTGGCCTAATTATAAAAAAAAAATAACACTCCAAAGTTCAGTTACTTATTATTTTATATATAGGCAAACATGATTGTAAAGCAAAATATGTAGGGCTAACTGAAGACAGGAAGTAACAGATATTCCCAAAATTAAAACAAACAAACAAACAAAAAAAACCTGTGTTCCGCTCACTTGTGGGACAGAAACTTAGGAAACTTAATAATGCTGTTCATTTGTCAAATGACAAGCCCCCAGGATGTCTCTACTCACACCAACTCATCCTCAGCAACTTCCTTCTGTGTTTGAAAATCTTTACTTCTAAGCTCTCTCAGCATCCGGTCGATCTCCTTCTGAAGCTCCTGTAAGTTTCTCTCTGCTGTCCTGTCTTGACTTCCTAAGGTTTCATTTAGTTTTACAGCTTTTTCATTTACAGCTGCGGGGGGGCGGGGGAAGGGAAAATTTTATAAATTAAGTAACAAGAATGTCACATGCAAAACTAGCATTCAACACTTGGTCTTCTCACCAGGTTGTTACTTCTGAGAAGCAGAGGCAGGTACAAGAACAGGCAGCAACGAAGAGGGAAAAGTGACATAGATCTCCAGGCTAAACTCCTTTTGAGAGCATAGTAACTAAGGTATTGAGCGTAAAGGAGGGCATATAAACAACGAACAGACTCCAACTCTCTTCAGGTAAGAGGGAGAAGTAGGAGATGTATGACTCACCACCATGCCACTGAACATGGAAGATCTTTTGCATTGTTGACCAGTCATATCTACTAGCTTTAGAATTCTGAGAATGGATATACTCTCGGCTATGAGCTCACTAAACATGGATGGACCTGTCCTGTGCATTTCTACAGCCTTGTCATCTTCAAGTTTTAAAGGAGGAAAGGTTCATTGGTCTAGGGAAATAGATTACGCTGGAAAGATGCGTTCAGCAGTAAAGCCCATCCCAGGAGTCTATGTTTACAATGCAGTGAACAGGGTTTCGAGCTGTGCTCTTTGGAATATTGGGATTCTCTAGGTGCTTTGAGTACTCTACAAATGATGTCTGCTCTGCCAAGAAATTGCACGATAGGTTTGTGTTCTGCCCAAGATTTTATCTGGAAAAAGAATTCTCTGTCAAATAAAAGTTTAAAAACTTGGTGAATTGAAATAGTGACATAGCACTATCATTCATTTTAGCCTGGTGCTCTTTGAAGAGTGTTCTATGGGACATTAATTTGGTGAGCTGAAGGGAGATATTTTCTCAAGCTCTTTGTCTGTTGAATATATATTCATACAATATTACCCATGAAAATCCCCAGAGTGAAGAAGAGTCTGGCCTGCCTAAGAGCTATTTTCTAACATTTAAACGTGTATCTGAAGACCTCTTTAAAATGTAATAAATCTTGAACTTTCCTTATTGGAGAGATTTTTCAGATTTGCACTGGGCAGAGCTCCTGAGTCAGGTGCACACAGTAGTTAGGGTGGGCTTTGAGTAGGTATCTCTAAAATGCTGTATCACATTCAAAGGCAGCAGCAACAGCTTGGAGCTTTTTAAAAGAAATGCAGATTCCCAGAACCCATCACAGATCAGCAGAGACAAGACTTCTGGGAGTCAGGGACTTATATTCTGGCATTTGACAAAGTCCTCCAGAAGCTTCTTGCCGGGAGCCAAGACTTTGTTGCCCTCCTGCCTTGTGAGAGGATATTAGCTAGATAAGCAACCTGAGTTAAGACTGTCTCACTACCCTCCTATCTGTGAGAAAATATTAACTAGATGAACAGCTTGAGCTAGGGAATGTTTGTGGGAGCATCATGGTTACAGGTACCAGAAAATTAGAGATGTTGGTGGGATAGCCCTGGACCCTGACCCTTAGATAACTTTCCTGCCTGCTTGTCTTTATAATGGCAGCTTGAACAATAAAATTTAAGTGCTTGATCAGACATTTAGACTGGTGCTTTGTCTTTGTGTCTCTTGTCCCTTCATTCTTTTGCTCCTCTTCCCTAGGGTCTCATTGAATCCCTTGAGGGTCTTAGCAGCTTCTGATGCTTGCTAGTTATAGAGAACACGGGCAAGTGGAAGAAGGTGAGTCTGTCTCACCTGCCCTTTCCAAATGACCCCCTTTACTTATAAATGTGTTTGCTTAGAAAGTTGCTGCAGCCAACACTTGTTCTTGAACATCACAGCTAAAGACAGAATGTTTATTTTCCTTCCGAAACCATGATGCAAAACTTAATTCCTACATGATGGTAATAGGTAAAGATGGGGCCTCTGAGACATTAAAGTGTCTTTTATATCTGTTCTTAATGGTAAATTCTCTGCAGAAAAGAGTTTGGTAGGAAAAGAATCAGCAGAGGAAGAATGAGGAAACCCAGACCTCAAGCTGCATCATCTGGAAGGCATATGTCACCTCTCTTCAACTGAGGAGACATGTGAAGAACTAAGGAAATCAAAGGGGTACAGGAAAATCCATAATATGTGTAAGTAAATGATGCTGCATTAAGAAAGAGAATATCATTTTTATATTAGAGGGTCATTTTATATAATTTTATATTATTTTATGTAAGAGGGTCAGATGTCAGTGTAGAGCATTGCCCAGCATACACTTAATCTCCAGCACCAAGAAGAAAGTTAAGCAGACAAGGTTTGGTCCTTATACTGCTTATATAGGTGGAATGATCTTGTAAACTAAAGGTGAATGGGTTATTGAATCCTTATTCCAAAGTATATAGTGTCCCTTTCAATATCTTTCCTACAGGCTTGAAAATAATTGCAAAAAATATTGCTTGAATTGATTTTACTTATTCCAATCTTATTTCAGAAGAGGGTTTTATGCTAATTAAAACTTTTAAAAAAACAAGATAAAAATCAACAGAAAAATCAACAGAAAAGTAAGAGGAAAGAAAAATGAGGAAAATGTTTGTAGATAGAAAGGAATGCCATACTGTTTGTTCTGAAATATCATAAATCAGCTTGAAATCAGGGCAGCTGCTGCTGCCTAGCAGAGAATAAATGGGGACTTCTTAAGAGGAGTGGGCAGCACCTGTAAACCTACCAGCTCCCCGGAAACAGCAAATCTACTCTCCATATTAAATCTGAAAAAGCCATTTATGAGTTAAGTTTGTCAGACATGGAATTTGTTCGTCTGTCCTGAGAAACAGCCAAAGAAGATGACTAGTATTAATTAAGTCCCGCAATAAGTCAGGACATAAATAGTAATGGGATTGATCTCTGTCTCTCACTAATGCTAACCCAGGAGATAAAACATAGTTCACTTGTGATCTAATCAAGAGTCCGAGCATAGTATATAAAATTACAGTTGATATAAAAATACACCGCGGTTAAACAGAAGTTGATTATCCATGAAGAAGCCTCGACTCATGAAAGAAGACACTACGTGAGATGAACAAGCTATCTATCTAAACAAAACAGAAACAGACAAATGCCGGGTGGAAGCACTCACTTTCCACAGCAACTTAGTGTCACTAACAAAATAGGCAAGTGCTCCCGATTTCCCCTTCCCTGAGGTGTAGGTGAAGGAACAAGAAAGGTGGCTGTGTCGTGTAATGTAGCTAACATTTAGGCAATTCCTTTTCTTTCTCGCCTTCCTTCCTCTTTACTGTCTCCCCCCTCATCTCCTTTTCCCCTCACTCCTCTTCCCCAAACTGTTGAGCCTTTTGTAGCACATCTTGCAGAACATCATAGCTAGAATTTACCATATTTCTGGTATAGTGCATGTAAATTTGAACTTTTATGTAATTGTAAAAACTCTATTAATTCTACCAAATAGTGTCTGCTGGCAGAAATGAACCATGTTCCTATTTCCTCAGATACAACTATCCCACATGACACCCATGATTTAGAAGATGGTGCGCTAGCACCACAGATGTATTCCGATCATCTGACCAAGGGATAATGTAGAGAATGAGCCATCTCTCTGCTGACTTGCAATGCTTCTTCATCAGGTCTACAGACCCATAGATCTGGTTGAGTATTATCTTTACACTGCCCCTAATGGTGACTTAGTGCCAGTGTACAAACTGTAAGATGATACCCAGAAAAACAAACAAAAAAGCCCATGTTGATCAAACTACCAGCTATATCTAGATCTCTCTGTGAGAAGAGGGCGAACAATTTATTTTAATGGAAAATAGAAGCTACATTGAAGCTGATGTTCACCAAGTCATATTAGCAGTTATGTTTATGAACAAGCTGATATATTTTACTTTATTTGTGTATGCATGTACCTTGGGTGTTCATGTGTATACCTCATGCATGCAGATGCCTTTATATGAGGCTTTTCAGCTGCCTGATGTCATTGTTGCGAATCAAATTTGAGTCTTCC
Organism: Rhabdomys pumilio; assembly: GCA_030674055.1. Classification (NCBI taxonomy): domain Eukaryota; kingdom Metazoa; phylum Chordata; class Mammalia; order Rodentia; family Muridae; genus Rhabdomys; species Rhabdomys pumilio. The sequence goes on along the minus strand of JANHMN010000003.1, from coordinate 7,234,861 downwards.
ACAAGAAGAGCAAGTACTCTTAATCACTGACCCATAGATCAAAGCTGAACTGATTTTAAAATTAGTCTCCAGGAGGCTGTTGGGTGTTGAGACTTCAGAGAGAAGATGGGAAAAGTTACCTCCAGAGGTCCACATGGAGGAAAGTGGCTCTTTGTCATACATTTGTTGTCTGGGGGCATTTTCAAATAGCATCAGTGGAAAATAATGCCAGGGAGCACGCAACAGAGGTATACAGCACTATGAGGTTAACTGAGATGCTTTTCTAGAGGAAGTAACTTGCTATGTTTAAAAAAAAAACAAAGCACAAAAACCCAACAACCTTATCTGAAAATGCTGCTGTTCTACACAGTGGGGAGTCAGTCATTACTGATGATAGACCACCAGCTAAAATCTACTGTGAAGTTCATACTCCCTCTATTTTTTCCATATTTCCAAGAGAAATAGCAAAAGCCCACGGCATTGTAGAATAATAAAGATGTTTAACTTTACACATCTTTAAAGATGTTTAGAGACACATAAAAGCCACTTTCTGAACCTTCTGAACATGCATGCTTATTTAACATTTATTTCAAGGACTGGAGAGCTGAGGGCTTCTTAGTCTGGGTTTTTGCCCAAACAAGTGACTTCCACTTCAGTTCTCAGCCACATTGGGAGATGCCAAGGACTAATTCCTAGGGAACTATGGACTAAATGCCAAGGAGCCTCTGGTGAATTTGGGTAGCCAAATCCCAAGCTCCAGATGTTCTCTGGCAGCTCATACCAAGTACTTGCAGAACCATTTTGAGAAATGAAAGAACAGTGTTTGTGTGCCAAATAGAATGGCGAAACTAAATCTTCAATAAAAAGAATGAACAAATTTCCAAAGCTCTGATCAGAAAAATAGCAAAGCATACATTTTCAATGAAATATTTAAACGTCCTAGAATTCATTCATACTCTACACCCAGAATTATTATTTCATCAGCCGCCATTACTCACTTGATGCTATAGGCTGTAGATTTCCACTAATCATGACCCTGAATATTTCAACCGAACTGCTTTCTATACCTACAACTTGAAATTAGAAATGACACCTCCTTACAGGGGCTGTTCAAATCCCCTGCAATCCCTTCTTTTAACTTTCCTATAAAAGAAAAATGATAAAAGTTAAAATGTGATTTTTTTTTAATACCTTCAGCATCCTGGACAAGCCCTTTAATGAATTCTTCCAAGGATTCTGCTCTGGTGTTGGTCCTCTCAGCATCTTGTCCTGTTTGCTCACCATCTGCTGTCACTTTGGTCGCCTAATGATCCAAATTTAGGAAAAGCATAATTAATAGAGATGATGAAGTTAGAACTAGGTAAGCTCCCTCTGGCTGCGTTTTCTTTCAAACTTTCCTTTGAGCCAAACGCAATCAATAAATTATTGATCAGATGTACTGGCAATGACACCCTGTGCTCAAGTATACAATTAAACTTTATGACTGTTTCCATTAAATGGAAATCAGAGAGCTGTATTTGGTCCTATTAAAGTCCCTTTTATAGGTGGTAACACAGAAGTGTTAAAACATGGTTATTTTGAAGTATATCTTCAAAGATCCAATGCCAAAGTCTTTAATGGAATCCTCAGCCTCTACATGTTGCAGTTTTGTCTGGATTTTATTTTTGAAACCATGCGGTATACAACAACAGCCTCTTGAGGGAGGAACTGGCCATCTGTCTCAATAAGCTTGATCCTATGGATTCAGTTTAGATCAATACGTTAATTAAGAAACACAGGGGGCGGGGAGTACTTAGCTCCTCGGTGGTAAAAGCTGTTTATAACACTCCAAAGATGGCAGTAGAACATTAAGGCAGAATTAATACTTGCTTTCCCAAATGATATCACCAGAAGTAATCACAGAATCATACACCATAGTCCACAAAGGGAAACAGAAGCCCCCAGACAGTTCTCCCTTCCAATGCATAGCCTAAAACATACTCATTTGGGTTCACATTGAAAATTCCTTGGAAGCAATGGGATGGAGTTTTGTTCAATGCAGACATAACATGGTCAAATACAAACAGAAAGGATGATGGTAAATGTTTCTTTAAAAAAATTACAAGGTTTCAATCCCAATAGCATATGTTTAAGCTTTGTTTCTCCATGCAATAGGACTTCTCTTTTGTTCAAAAGATGCTGGTAATTTAGATGCGGACATTGAATCAAAGAATCAAAAGGTGCCTTTGTGTTCTATTCCATGATGTTCAGGTTTGCATCGTTGTAATACTCTACAGCAGTGGGTTTCAGCCTGTGGGTCATGACCACTTTGGGGGGTGGGCCAAACAATCCTTTTGGGGGGTCAAATGATTTTTTCACAGAAGTCACCTAACATCATCCCGCATGTCATACAATCATATTAAGATTTATAACAGTAGCAGAATCACAGTTATAAAGTAGCAACAAAGATAATTTTATGGTTGGGGGTCACCACAACATGAGGAGCTGTATTAAAGGGTCGCAGCATTGAGAAGGTTGAGAACCACTGTACAGTCTTGTGTTAGAATGCTTCCATTCTAGGAGTGACCAGAAAATTAATTTTTTAAAATAAATATACAAGTAGATTTTAAATAACAACTGTTCATTTGGCCAGCATGAAACATGACAGGAGATTCCACAGGAATTGATCTGCATTTTATCTCTACCTACTGCCCAGCCCCATTTCGGAAGATTGAATTCATGGTGGAACCTGAATTGCAACTATTGTTACCCAGTTTTTTAAAATTTGCAAGTATTAATATCACCAGGATAAAAAGGGAAGAACCCATTGGAACTATTTAAAACTCCTGTTTGCAGCAGGCAGCAATGACTGGGAGGGTACTAATCAACACACTTGGTGCTCTGACTTATTCTCCTGAGATACTGATAATAGGATTATTTTTCCTTTAGATTTTTGACAATTGTTTTTAGAAGTAAACTATCCACATAATTTCTAGGTATCTCAATTACCTGCTTCCATGATAATTGCTACAAGCGTGTCCCAGTAACTTCTTTCAAATCAGTGTTCTCTAGCTATCTATACTCATGGCTTAGCTGGGTCAAATAATTTTACACATTCATACACACACACACACACACACACACACACACACACACACACACACCTCTTCAATGTTATTTTTTATTGCTAACTAAGCTAAACTATTCATGATATTGACATATCTTAGAAGTTTCTGTAGTGTAAACTGTGTCCTGATTCTGCCCTCCACGACTTTTCCCATGTTAACACGTCACAGAACATCATGATAGAACTGGTCTATAATACGGTCATCTTCCAAAATCTTATGAATAAATGTATCCACCAGCACCAGTACATTTTACTACATAAAAATATATGCTTTTTGACTTAAAAGTTTAGTTTTTGCCTTAACAATACCTTTTCTATATTACCAATGTAGTTGCACCATCAGGTTCAATAATCCTTAAGAATTTAATACATCTAATCCTTTAAAATATTTATCACTGTGCTCTCTCTTACATTTCAATGGCCAAGCACATATCCGTTCTGTTTCCCTCTCGAGTTATCGCATTTATGAAATGTTGTGTAAGCAACTTCATTAGCAAATGCTTTAGGTTCACATCATGCCAGCACTCCAGTGTCATGTTGGTTAAGAAACATGTCTACAAAGGTAATGGCTAATGCAACTCCCTGGCTCCCCTTCAGCATGGCACATAAGCCAAGCATTCCCCTCCTTTGGATTCTCTTGTTTCTTATTGTCTCTAGCCAAAATGAGCTCTGCCGATCACATTCACAGACTTTGCCTTCACTCATCCAGCCCCTTTCCAGTTTTCTTCTATCATGGCTGCTGACAGGTCTCCACATTCACTGCAAACAAGTGCTTCTTCCATAGCACAGCGTGTTTTAGAACCACACTAGCATAGTGAACAAATAACTGACTTACCTACTTTGTGACTTCCCCTCTCCTCTAAAACACAAACACCATGAGGGCAGGTTGTGGCCTGCTATATTCATTTTTCTGTATCTCTGCTGCCTATCTTAAAATAGTCCCTGTATGTGTTAAATGGACCTCTAAACACAAAATTCATTAGAGTTGTTAGATAATTTGCTGTATCTGTCTAATTTCCACCACCGGGTGTTAGGGATTCTGTCTCACTTTCTTTATTCCTGAGCAAACCAGTCATAGTCTGCGGCAAACTGTAGGGCATCTAAAATGTTGGATGAGTGGTTGGTATAAAAATAATCAAACCAGCCACCCTTCTGAAGTGCTAAAGCCTGCTGGAGGGATCCAGTGCCATTCAGACTGACCATATGCCTGGTGCTATGCTTGCCAGGGAATGTAGACCGTGGAACAGGTTTCTGGGCATTTCTCAATGCTCACATGAAACTGCTACTTATGAACTGTTGCTGAGGACATGGGAGAAGAGCCAGGCAAGAGGCCCTCCATTTGCAGGTTCACTGCATTCTGTCTCATAGCCTCTCGGTAACTCCAAGTTCTGGTGATACATGAGACTTCAGGGGGGAGAAGGCAGGTTGGAGGTTCAAGATAGGTGGAGTCCTCAAATCCTGTTCAAGGCTTACTTAGGATGAGTCTCTTTGGCACATGTAGTAACTTCCTCTCCCTGGCATCAAGACACTGGCTTGGATGGAATAACACGCTAAAGGACAGATTATATAGTCGACCTCTGCCAGACCCTGCATTCAATGCAGATTCACAAGGGCTTACAAGATTTTTCATCCCAGCAGCCTTTTCTCCCTGATAGATACCCCAGAACCTGGGCCCAATTTTTACAGGATGCAAGTGGAGGTATGGGAAGCTTAACTGCTCCACTTGAAATCACAAATCAGAGCTGAAGAGGAAAGAGCCACAGATTTATTGGCCTTTTTTTTTTATCTGTGCCAAGTACACATCTAGCTAATAACCAGGTATCTGAGAAAAATACACAGAAAGACAGAACATCTGAAGTAAGAAGAGGTCATAGTTGACATGAAGTGTGTTGGTATCAGGACCTGGCTTGGCAAATTGCCTCTGAACCCAGTGATGTCACCCATAGGTGACAGAGACCAGTGTATCTGTTGCCATGGCAATCATCATACATTACAAGAATCCACTTGGCTCACCTCCCACTTTTACCTGTGAGTGGTTACATCACAACCCAAATAAAAGGCAGACCCTCCTGACCTCCTCCCTCTTTTTTCCCTTCATCTTTGGCACCACCTTTTGCCCCCTTCCTCCACAATAAACCTCCCACGTTGAACTGTATTGGCCTAGTGTGGTCTGTCAGGACAAAAACCATGATTCTAACACAACAAAGTGTACTTAAAAGCATTTGATAAATCAACACACTTTATAATCCACATCAGAACATTCCTTAGATATAGATATTTCAAATCATGTTATCTCATTATACTGTAGCTAGGTCATCATCTGGTCAAAAGGGATCCAGAAGTCTTCTACAAATACTCTGTCACCCAGGGCAGTGGACATTGGCAGAAGAGCCATTTAGGGTCATCTCTGCATTTGAGAGCTAGGACTGTGTCTTGCCTGTGTTTATTCCTAAGATTACCAGGCACTATCCTTCCTACAAACATCATCATTCCTGACAAACTGCAGGGTGCAAATAACAAACCATGTTCACCCAGGACAGGGTGCAGCTAATACTACTGATGGGATCTAAACATCAGCTGATAGAAGCTGCCTATAGAATTTAGTCTGGGTGTTCTTTTGTTTTAGAAAATTGCCATTCGTATTTCTGAACCACCCTCCCTCTTCATGAAGGTTGATACCTTCACTTATTTAAACATCTTTTATCATCTTTGATTCTCTTACTTCTATCTCCTCTGCTTGTTAACTGCAATCTTTCCAGTGTTCCTATATAAAAATGCTTTATGCACCCAAACACCTCTTTACCTTTGATTATCTTTAGAAAATACTATACTTACTCAACAAGATTATTTTTCTCCTGGTTTTTAGTTTTTGTTGATTTCAGAGTATTTATATCTGGACAGCATGCTTGACCACCATGCCAACATTAATTTGCTTCTGAACAGTGTCCCTTCCTGTAGTAGCTCAAGCAAGGTCTTACCATGTCTCTTAAAATCTGCACATAATTTTCTGGGTTGGATATTACTAGCATCTTACATTGCAGGCTTCTTTATGTTAAAACAAGAACCTAATGGAGCAAATCTAACTATCGAATAGACAACATTGCCTAAATACCATTCGCTTTTGAATCTGCAGACTCATATGGGTTCTTGCTATAATTAAATTTCAGATTTAATCATTTACATGATATTTCCAAGGGTCATCTTTAGACACTATCTGTGCTATATATCGACGTGGTAGCAGTTCACTCCCCAGGCAAGCTGTTGGACCAACAACACACAGGTAAAGAGACAGGAAGCTGTCACCTGGCCTTGTGGGATGACAAGAGAGACATTTCTAAAGGAATGCCTTTCTTAATACGTCCTGTGTCAATTTTCAAAGGTGCCAACCAAAGCAACATGATCTGTGACATATCCCGCACCTCCTTAAAAACACAGGAGGAAAAGTAAAGGGCAATCAATGGTAGCAACTTTAACTTGCACTTTTGAAAACTGAAAATAAAGCATCACAAACATACGACATTACTGGTACTGAAAAATTGGAAAACTAGTTTTTGTTACTTTGCAAGCGCTTCATCTTCATTAAGGGTGATTTTCAATAGACAGTAAAAGACAATGTAAGCGAAGGTAAATGTTGATATTCAGGCTGTTTATAGCACTGACTTCTTATAGAATATAAAGCATGTGGGAAGCGGCTTTCAAAGAACATAGTTAACTTAATGTAAGTGCTGCCTCATTTTAATACAGTTTTAAAGAAATTCAAAGTCAGTGCTGATTATGGATCTGTCTACATTTCTTGTAGCTATTCTGATGCTAATCTTTTTAGCCAGAATAGTAAGGAAATAGATTTCTCCTTTTAAAATGATCACCAAATATGTAAGGCTTCAAGGCAAAAAGGTAGGTGTTAACAATAGCCATGCAGATTGAATGCACATGGGTCTGAAACAATATACGACCACCTGTCAGAGGAATGGAGGCTTTCGCTGTGAGGCAACTTTGGGAGCCTAGTGAATCTCAACATTACCTGATCTCAGAATCATCTGACATTCATGAAAATCTCAGCATCATAATTCTTGTGTGTCTGGTCCCTGACCCAGGTAAATTCCAGGATAAAACTCTAGTCCAAGACAGTAGGTATTGGAGAATAGAAAGTTGTGGCTATTGCATGAGTTAGGCCCTGGCCCAATCACAGGACTCCTTGCTTTTCCACTGTCTGTGTAGCCTACCATTGGATACTTGAGAGCTCTATCCCTCTGCTTATGGTTTCATGTTTCTACAAAGGTTTGGACTTTCCAGCACCTAACAAACTGCAGACTGTTGTTAGCTACAGTAACTAGATATGTGTGATTTCTACATGAAGCAGGGTACTATGGAAGTGGCCCTGGAAGGGTAAAGCACTAAATAGAAACTAACGAAGATGGAATAAAGTATGTTTCATTCAAACAGCCCATCAGATATTCTGCAGTAACAGAAGACCTTGGGGAAATTCTCAGCACTACTTTTGTAACTTCTGAAAAATCTAAAAAACAGTATATAAAAATATAAGATTTATTTCAAAAATTGACACTGGAATTAAGTACAAATGGTCCATAGACTTAGGTGTAAAATTAAAAACTACAAAGTTACCAAAAGATAAGACAAGAAGAAAGCAACAACAACAAGAACAACAAACTCAGACATCTTGGGTGATAGTGATGAGTTCTGGGTTAAAATGCCAAATAAACACTCATGGGGAACAAAGAACAAAAACCAAACTGATACATTAGACTACATTAGAATGAGAAACTCCTGCACCTTTAAGAAAATGAGAAACCAAGCCATATAATAGAAAACAATTACCCAATAGAAAACAATTACAAGAACCTTTTAAATTCAACAAAGAGACAGGTTTGAGAGATGGCTAAGTGGGTGAGGTGCTTGCTTCACAGTCATGAAGAGCTGAGTTTGGATCCCCAAAGTCCAGGTCAAAAGCTGAGCATAACACTCTGCCTCTATAATGGCCCAAGTCTCTAAATCTAACAATACCAAAATCCACTAGGGTGGTGGAATGACAGAAACTCCCACTCAGTGCTGGGAATTCAAAATGTTATACCTCGTTCAGAAGACACGGGAACTTTCTTATGATACTAACTATACTTGTAGAAAACAAAACAAAACAAAACAAAACAAAACAAAACAAAACAAAACCTACTCCGGCAGTTAGGCTGCTTGATGCTTACTCAAATGAGGATCATGGCCACACAAAAATCTAAACAGAAATATTTACAATGAATTTCTTCACAATGCTGAAACTTGGGAGCAAGCAAGACATCTTTCATTAAGTACATGGATAAATCAACCATGGTGTGTAAAGGGATTATTCAGAGCCAAAAAGTAATGAGCTATTAAGCCATGGAAGGATGGAAAGAAGCCTTAGGTGTGAATAATTCAGGGGGGAAAAGTCAGTCAGAAAATGCTGCATTTTGTGTTTCCAATTGCATGATATTTTGGCTCAGACAACATGACAGAGAGACCAGACCCTAGGTAGAGAAACTATCTGTGATCATGCTGGATATTGACTTTCTATGCTTGTGTTCAATGGCAAGAGTGAATGGAAAACTAGGTGACAGACCTTGGAGAATAATTATGTAGCACTGAAGGTTACTGACAACAGCAAGTGTCCCATTCTAGTTGGGCAGAGAACAATGGAGTCGTTATGAACATGGAGGGCTGAAGGTATGGAGAGGCTATCTGCACTTTCCAGTCAAGTCTGCTTTGAGACTTTAGCTGTTCTTAAAAGGCTTCTATAAATATACAAATTTAGTCTGCTGAAAAGAACAAATAAAAAGGATGTGGGGTGAGCCACAAAAGATATCTGACGTTTGCAGTGAAACAGTCCTGTGTTTCTAGACTGAGATCATTAGGCTACATAGGTTCAGGGAGGGTAGCAACTGTAGCAGCTTCAGTTGCAGGTTTATCTGCAGGTCCGCCATAGAGCTTGCAATGGTGACACCCAGCAATCAACTGTTGGGTAAGTGACATGCTGTCTGTTTCATGGCCTTCTCTCCTGACCAGGATCTTGACCAGGTTAAACTGTTGCACATAGCATAGAAAGTCAATAGGGGTACACACATGTACCCCCCACAACACACACACACACACACACACACACACACACACACACACACACACA
>JANHMN010000003.1:7064521-7225597 GCA_030674055.1 Rhabdomys pumilio | reverse complement strand
ACACACACACACACACACACACACACACACACACACACACACACACACACACGTCCACACACATACATGTTGAAAAGCTCCAGCAGGGTGAGTGGAGCCTTGTTTAATAGTTTAACATTTTTCATCTGCCAACCCTTAACCTAGCCTTTGGATGGAGTGGACAAACAGAAGGAAATGAGTTGAACTGAATTGAATTTAGCAAGACTTCTATAAACTCTCTTACTCATGCAACAAGTCAAACATTACTAGTTGAATTAAACCAGTGTAAGTTTTACTAACTTCAGCCAGAAGCTTTGCTCTATATTCACAATTTGCATGGACAAGCTGAGTCTTTGACAAGGGATTTCCAGTGTGATTTGGAACCTCAGGACTGTTCATCAATATGTGCTTAGAAGCCATTTAATTTTCCCGTGTAAGTTTCTCTGATCCAGTGGCAGATTTTGTGGAAAGTACAGATCCAGTGCCAATCTGGAGCTGGGTCCTGCTCAAGACTTTCAGACTTTTAGGAAGTTATAAAGTCATTGTTAATTTATTCCCTGTTAAGCCTTTCTTTAAATAGACTAGGTACTCTCCAAGGATATTCTAACACCAACGTTCTTTGTCATTTAAATCCCCTAGATCCTAGGTTGTAGACCAGTCTCCCTGGTCATGCATTTTTCTATCCACAAGATGGCAGACTTTATGCTGTTTTTCTCTGCCTCCAGTGGTAAAAAGGACCTTGCAGTTTTGACAATTTAGCCTAACCAATTGCTGGGAAAAGCCAGCTTGAAGCAGCATGGATTTTTACATCCTGAGTCTAAATGGTGTCTTAAATGCTTCAGATTTTGACAGTAAAGATTTCATTTTCTGAGTAGGAGTACTGCTTGAGACTGCATTTCTGTAAAAATGTAGAAACTTCATGAGGATGAAAGACACAAGAATTTTCATCTATTTTTCTTTTCCTTTACATAATCAAGGACTGAGTTTTTGATACTTAGGACTGATTAAAAGAAAAAAACAACTTTTACAATGGTGTCTACTAGATAGGGTTCTCAAAATATATAGTTATCCTTAGCCATTTTCCCTGACCAATGTCAAATATGTTAACCCTGTTTATTGATTTATTGTTTGTGCATTTGGAGAAGACTACAGAGAAATAAAAATTCCTTTGGAGAAAAATTAGCCAACCATTATTCCTGGAAGTCATGCAAAAGGTTGAATTAGAAAGAAGATTTCAGAACATGAATGTTGTTTGCTTCAACTTGAAGCCAACGAATTCCCTAAGATGTGTGTGCTTTAGGGACGTTCACAGCTTTTCCAACTCACTCTGGTCAGAAGCTCATTCATTTCCATCACGAGTGTGTTCACGTTGCCCTCTGCCAACTGAATGAGGTTCTCTGGTGCCCGCTGTGGTGAGAGCAGGTGCTGAAAAAGATTACAGACCATATACATCTTAGTAAATGGTTTGGCAGTCATCTCAGGGTCAAACAGAGCACATGTTGTTCCTGTATTCATCAAACACTCAGCACTTCTACCCTCAATAGGACAGAAACTACTGTAAGTGGGCAGTTAACTCACTGCCTACAAGCCACATATGTAGGTGAATATTAAGACTAGCTGTAATTTATTGAGAAATTAGTATTCACTAAAGTTTTTTGTTTGTTTATTGTCCCCCCCACCCCCTGCATTAATGTCTTATAAAAACCGTGAGATAAAAGTTACTCCATTTTCTGGATGAGCAAATGTTGACTGCTGAGAGGTTTTTTTTTTATCAGAGGCTTATCAGCTGGTACTGAGTTGAGTTTAAAAGGATCTTTGCATTTATCAAAGCTCCCATTCCAATCAGCATAGCTGCAGTTTACAAGCAAGCAAGAGAACAGCCGCTGCTACAGGACCTTGCTTGCTAGGCTGGTCCTGCTGTTAAGATTGGTAGGAGCTGGGTTTATACACACAGCTGTGCCAGATTCTGTCACAATCTACGGGCGACTATTTTTAGACAGGGTCACTGTGATAGTGATAAATATAATGAAAATTGGTCACTCTGCAAGCTTGTCAAAGGGTAGACATCTCCACATCCTTGTACATAACAACAACAACAAAAAAATACCCTATCCCCCATTTCATGACTAAATAGGAGTGGTCACTGTTCCTCATTAATCATGACTTTAGTACCCTGTTTTTCTTTTCTAGGTAAGATTCACTAGAATTTACAGTTAGGGGTTTACTACAACTTTCTAATGGCTCGATTGACTACCAGCTCCTACATCCAGGAACCTGGTCCATCATGGGCACATCAGAGTTCAAGTCTAAAGATCATCTGTCATCCTTTATGCTCTCTCATGGAGATGTTTCTCGATTCCCCCACATGGCTTAATGACGGTGATGGCAATGAGTTAATAGTTCAAGATTTGGCCATCACGTGTATTGTCTTGGTGGCCTTTGGCAAGAACTTGAGATCCATAACACTATAAAATATAGTTTCTCAAATGCTGGAATTATTAAGATAGAATCCTAAGTTTTTAAATAATAGATGAATTATGGAAAAAGAATATAGAAAAAACATGAAGAAAAGACTGGAACTTCAGAACTATCAAGGTCATTCTTATAAACGCTAAGACATAAGGAAGGAGAATGACATCAGCCTTTGCTATAAATAATGCTTATGGGTAGATCCTCTCAGAGAGTGCCTCCAGGAACCTCGTCATCCACTGACTACATGTTATTTTAAAAAATGTTTATGTCCAGCTGAAATATTTGATTTTGTAATTTATTTCCTAGTCTGTATTCTTTCTATGTGTGTAGAAAAATCACTGGTCAGCCTCCTTTCCATGAAGTATTTATGTCTGAATGTGAGATGTGAGGTAAGTAGGTCTGTAGCCTAGCTGTCAGAGTTGTCCTTTATATTGCCCTGTCCTCTAGAGTTTCAGTCTTATCTCTCCCAAGCAGGCCTGACTTCTAATGTCCAATGACAGGTCTAGTGCCTATCTGTGCCTCTTGCAGGTGGCTCTTCTAGGCAAGAACCAGTGGGAAAAGCCTGGCCTGGGGCCAGGGAGGCCTCAGTATTGGCCAACTAGATTTTCTCACTTGAATTATTTTTGTCTCTTTAAGTTTGGAAAAGATGTTCAGTCTCAAAGGCCCTAAAGTCATACTGTCTATATTCAAATCTCACCTCAACATTTATTAGCCATGTAAGTGTGCTTCAAGCAGAAACTTCATTATGCCTCTGTTTCCCTACTTAAAAATATTTAATACAGTACTTTTGTTTTATTCTTTTCAGACAATTGTAACCAAAATCTCCATGGACTAGGTGGCTTGAACAAAATGGATAGTTCTCGAACCTGAATAGCCTAAGGTGCCAACTAACTGGGTTGCTGGTGAGGACCTGTACATGGTTATCATCTCCCTATGTTCTGAAATGGCTGTTGAAGAGAAAGCTCCTTTTTCCATTCTTACAAGGATTATATTGAATCACGAGGGCTTCATCCACTGTCTGCAATTTAACAATGATTACCTCCCAAAGATTTCATTTCAAAATAGCATCATGATAAGAGGGCTTGCATAGTTCATAAACTATTGTGTTGAGATGCTAGTCTACAAGGTTTTAGCAAGTGTGTTTTCACGAAGTGATTAGGTGATGAGGGAGCCCCCTTCTGCTTGGGAATATACTCTTTGAAATATACTGAGTGCCACATACATGGGGACACAGCAAGCAGTCATACATATAAAAGGAATGAGCCCTTATCAGAAATGAATCTGCCTTCAGCTTGGGCTTTCCAGTCAACAAAACTGTTGAACTACCACTTGTATTGTTTATAAGCTAGCCAGTTATAACATTTTGTTAAGGCGGTTAAACAGATTAAGACATAGTTTCCATATAGAAGTTTAGGGGGGCATACATAGTTCATCAAAAGCCTGTTTCTGCTTCTTGGGTTTTGTTGTTATATATCATAATATATTTACAATCTTATTTTCCTCCAAAGGATAGTGGTCAAAGGTACTTTAATGTAGAAACACATTCATCACACAGTCTTCAGATTACAAAACAGAAGGAAAAAAGGGCATTCTATTTCATAAAAAGAATTTATATATATTCATGTAACATGATTACAACTAGAAAATATAAACCAAATCAGTAATATTACCTTATACATACTATTCATACCTATTCATACTACATACAAGGACCTTCAATTTTTTTTTTACATTATATCAATTTGTCATGAAACACTTACAATATTAATTATATAGCTTTTCAACAAATCTTAGTTATTTTTTACTGTCATCATTGAGGCAATGGTGACAATTAAAAAATATTAAAGAATTTACTCCCATGTGTTGATTATACAAGAGGATTTAGATAGGCATTTGGAAGAATGGATTGATGCTCTTTATCCTATTCAAATTATTGGAAGAAGGTCCAGAATTTAAGGGCAAGAAGTCATGTCAAGTGTCATGTCAAATACCATTGGATTCATGTTAGTTCTAACATTTATAGTGGTAGTCATTATAATTAGGAAGAAATTTAAAGACACTTGCAGTATATTTGACATAATTCTAACACCTCTCTGGATGTTTTAACAACACATAGGGAGCTTATGAATTTCAAGAATGCTGTTCTGCTAAGTGGTTTTTTGTTTTTGTTTTTTGTTTTTTTTTTTTTTTAGTTTTTTGAGACAGGGTTTCTCTGTGTGGTACTGGCTATCCTGAAACTCACTCTGTAGACCAGGCTGGCCTCGAACTCAGAAGTCCGCCTGCCTCTGCCTCCCAAGTGCTGGGATCAAAGGCGTGTGCCACCACTGCCCGGCACTGCTGAGTGTTGATGTGACAGATACCGCAGATAAAATTACCCATGGCCTGAGGTCAGTATTTCTATTTTGGTCAGGCTTCAAGAATGTCATATATAGCTTGATCATGCTAGCCCTCTTTGTCCTGGGAATACTTTTATTCCTGTCCATTGTGTTAAAGCTTTTCTTTAACAATATCAACATGTTGACAGCCAAAGTAAATGGCTTGAGCCTGAAAATGGACAAAGTTATTAAATTAACATGTTGGCAAGCCAAGGATGGGTAAGATTCTGCACACAGCCTTGCCAATCTAAGGCAGAAATGCATTGCTTTTGATAATGCAGAGTTCATAATGGGTAAGGAAGGCATTCTTATCAGAACAATCTAAGACAGGCTCAGTCTTGTTAATGAAATAAAAAAGGGGGAGAGGTGGAGAGCCTTTGGGGCTGCTTGGCAAGAATCTGACATTGGCCAAGAACAAGGAAATGGGCTGCTTGGCAGGAGAAGGACATTGGCCAAGGACAAAGAAGTAGGCTTCAGGCAGGAATCACAAATTAGGCTAGAACAAAGAAGTAATTTCAGGTAGGAATCTAAATCTTAGGCTAGAACAAAGAAGTAATTTCAGGCAAAAATCTAAATTTTAGGCTAGAACAAAGAAGTAATTTCAGACATGGAAATGACCTTGTGCTAGGACAGGGAAATAGGCTCAGATACTTTGGTCATCCTGATAAGCCCTTAGAAACAGTGATCACAAGAGTGTTCACATAATTGGGTTTAATGCCTCACTTGTTCTTTGACTGTTTGTGTTTATTGTCTTGTTTGTTCCTTGCCTATTTGCATCTATTGTATTGCTAGACCCTCAACCTAGAACTGACCTCAATACATGCATGTAATTAAAATGGTATAAAAGCAAAAAGGAGGAGGGGGGATGGGATAGGGGGTTCTAGGGAGGGGAAATGAAGAAAGGGAATGACATCTGTATTGTAAATAAATAAAATATCCATTAAAAATAATCTATTCCATAGGAAAGTATAGCCACTGGTCAGTGATTAAAGTAATGATGAAGTAATAATGATTTCCCCTTCCTCACCAGCAATTTGCATGTATCATTCTATTAAATCTGCCTCTGCTACCCAGGTCCTAGCCAACCTGTGCTCTCATCATCATCAGTTTTTCTTTTTTTTTTTTTATTTCAAATTTTTAGAAGGTACATGGTAACCATGCATTTTTGTTAGTGGAATAATTATTATTCAACTATTTTTATTTTATTTTTTATTTGTTTAGTTCTTTTCTTTTTTTTTCTTTTTCCTTTTTTCTCTTCTTCCTCCTCCTCTTTCTTTTTCTCCTTCCCCTCCTCTCTTGTTTTTCTTTTTTTTTTTGTTGTTTTTTCTTTTTAGACAGGGTCTGTGTAGCTTTGACTATCATGGAATTTGCTCTGTGGATCAGGCTGGCCACCAACTCATAGAGATTCACCTGACACTGCCTCCCAAGTACTGGGATTAAAAGTATACACCACTATCCACCCATTCCCCCCGGTTGTTTAACTATTTTTTTCTTAAACAGCAGAGAATATATATAAATTTCCTGAATGTATGGGAAAATCAGACCAGTTAAGACATATACAGGGAACTGAGTGCAACTTGGGACCCTATGGGGACCCTATGGCTTCTCATGTACTTGAAAACTGGGTGAAAACATTCAAGTAACTACTTCTTACTCCATGTAAACCACATTAATTTCTAAATATTACTTACTCACCTTTTACAGATTGAAAGCTTTAGTTTTAGAACAGTTGAGAATGCCTTGAATTGGTACCTTCAGAATGACTTTCAAAGTTGCACAACATTTTAATCAGTTTTTTTTTTTCAGGAATATTAAAGACTAGTAAAAGCTTTCCTGGATCCCAGGGTATGCAACTAGGAGATGGGTATCAGCCCTTGATCTTGGGTCCTGTCTTTGTATGAGTCTAAGGTCAATTTGAGTGCATGAGTTCTCAGGACCCCTTGAAGGGGACTGTTCAGTCCCACTGCAGACATGTGGAACTGAGTAACCTACCTGCTACCTGCAGAGGTGAGAAGCATTAGGATGTAGTCAATACCACAGTCTCTTTGCAAGAAGCAATTTACTTTCAGCCAAAATCATATTACTTTAGATTAATGCTTTTAATTTGAATTTTATTGGTTTTGCAGACTTTCGTAAGGATTAATTTGTTTTAATTTTATGGAGCTGTAAGTATAAGGGGTATATACCTGATTTTATGTTTGCACATATTTAAGACACATAATAAAACTGATTTATGCCAAACGGAGGGGGAGAGAAGAGTATTTGTCTTTAATGGCACTCTGCATAGTACAGTTCTCCAGTTTGAAACACCAGTTTAGGTCCTGCTTTCCTGGTTTGGAAAAGTAAAGGGAACACGGACTAATGATAGCCAAGACTACTTGGGATGCCTTGTTCATCTCAGCCCCTGGCCCTGCTGCTATTAGGGCTGCCACCTACCTTGAGTTCCTGAGTTGTATTTTCAAGACCATACAGAATTTTATATGGAGCAGGCAGTGGGCCAGTGAGGTTGATGTTCATGGCCATCTGCTCTAGACGAGCCAAGTCACCAAGAAGAAGGCCTGTACACTCGTCTCCACAAACTGTGAAAGGGGAAGAACAAAGAACATTGGCTCATGCTGAACACTCCAGTCAGACGTTCCAAGATCCCAGCTATGTAACAGTTTATGGTCCAAGCACAATTCTATGAATGATGATGATGAGATGAAGCATCTCAGATAATTAATGCAATCACACTAACAACAGCTGAAGAAGAAGGAGAAAAACAAAGGTTTATATCTGTTTCCCAGAACCTGAAAGACTGAGGGACCAAAGAAGAGCAAGTGAAGCTTGCATGGGGAAGGGGGAAGCATATTGCAGAACTAGTAAAGGAAAGGCAAGGCATGGAGAGTAAATCTATGAGAACATTGCATCGGAATGTTCTCTGTACCCAAACATGCTGTGCATTCTCCTCAGTACTGTAGCAATCTCTCTTGCAAAGGCTTCATATACTATAAAAAAAGCTATGTAAAGACTATCTTGATACATACATGTATTGGAGTGTATGTTCATGTATGTACAGGTGAGAGTATTCATGTGGGTACTCTGTGTGCCTGTGGAGGCCAGAGGTCAATGTTAGGTACCTTCCCTGGACCAGGGGTTATGATTTGGGCTAGGATGGCTGGTCAGCAAACATCAGAGATGCTTACGTATCTACCTCCCCAAAGCTGGGATTACAGGAGCCTGCAGTCACACCCAGCTTTTTACTTGGATGCTAGGGATACGAACTTAGGTCCTCATGATTTTATGGCAAGCACTTTACTGACTGAGCCCTCTCCTCGTTTTCTGACAGAATTTTAAATACAATAGAAAGAACTTTTCTTTCTATGATGATTTTTTTTTGTTTTGATATGTATCATTTTGGTCAGCATCTCCTCCTTCCCCAAGCATTTTCTCTCTCTCAATGAGCTGCAGCTCCAGGAATCTCTACCTTGATGATTGACTTTATTCAGTCTTATAAATAAGCAGTTCCCAAAGGTAGAGCAAGGTCAGATCTTTACATAACTAACTCTGCTAGTATTATTCATATTACTTTTAGTGATCAGAAAGAGAAACTATTCAAACTTCATAGAGGTGGAGAAGGTGGTGGCAGGGTTGGTAAAAAGAGAAGTGGACTTTTGTTAGTATGTTACCAGATTAAACTTAAAAGAAGCATCACAATTTCTAAAGATAACATATATTCACTCTTTGAAAATGTAAAAGTATACATATTTAGGTTTGTATGTCTTTTTAAGACAAGGTCTTATGTAGCCCAGGCTAGCAGCGAATGTGGTATGTAACTGAGAGTGATCTTAACATTCGAACCTTCTGGGTTCTGCCTTCTGAGTGTTGAAATTACAGGCACGAGCTGCTCTGCAGGCTGTATGTCGTACAAGACCCAGGGTGCTGTGAGTGCTATCTGAATATTCAGGCAACTAAGCCACATCTCTATCCCCACCCTTGGCATACTCTAGTTTTACATGGTAGAGTAAGGCATGTATCTTTACACCAAGAAGCACGGAATGCCACAATTATGCTGTATACATAAATCCACACATAAAGACATAAACTCTGTCCTCCAGTCTGTTGGTGGATCAAAACCACATTCATGTTAGAAGAGAGAAAAATACGTAACACAGAAAACACTGAGTTCTGGAGCAGGACTGGCTGTGCTCCAGACTGGCAAGAATTCAATTAGTTCTCTAAACAGCACTCCCCTGAGCATTTAATGGAGAGGAAACCATTAACTGAAGCTTGTAAACAAAGGAAAAGAAGTACAGAAGGCTTTTTTTATTTTATAGGACAAGCACTTAGAGGTGAGCTGCCATATCCCTTCCCAGGGATCTAACCGCCCCAGGAGGGCTTTTAATAAATTAACTCCATGCGAGTGGCCAGTACAAGTGTAACATGTCATCTGAGTTACTCTGCAAGTTCCTGACATTTTACAAGTGAGTGAACAAGTCTCTGGAGGCAGGGGCAGAAGTCTAGAGCTAGAACCATGCTTCTTACTGGTCCTGCTAGAAGGAAAGAGCATTTTTTTTTCATCACAGAAACAAAGTAAGAAGAAAAAAAAGAACAGGCTTCTTCACACCCTTGGGCAGTGTGAGCTTCAGGAGACCCGTCAGCATTTGGCTATTGTAGAAAACATATCAAAAGACATAATGAAGTGCTGGCCGGTATAAAGATGTAAAAATCCCCAGTGTGGTTCTCAGACACCATTTGGTTTCTGGACCACTGGAAGGGCTTTTAGAACTTCAGAGACAAGGCAACCTTTTGGGTTTCTGATTCTGGAGGTGATGGGATGCCGTACTTCCCAATACTTGTGCTGAGAATATACTTCCCTGACAAGCCCAAAAGAGACACTGTTACTGCTGGTTTGGCCCCAACACTGTGCTAACAGGTGGACCAGGAGTCTTGGCATCACCTGGGAGCTTAATAGAAAAGCAGAGCCTTGAGTATATCTATCCCAGATCACGCAAGTCACAGGCTGCAGTTGAGAAAGAAAGATTCCATGTAACCCACTTAGCAAAGTCTGGACTGTGTGCTGGAGACCAATGGGATGCACAGCAGAATCACAGAGATTCAGAGAGTGCTTTGATGTAGGCCTTCCCCTTTCTTTCTTTCTTTTTCTTTTTTTTCTTTTCTTTTCTTTTTTGTTTGTTTTTCGAGACAGGGTTTCTCTGTGTAGTCCTGGCTGTCCTGGAACTCACTCTGTAGACCAGGCTGGCCTCGAACTCAGAAATCCGCCTGCCTCTGCCTCCCAAGTGCTGGGATTAAAGACGTGCGCCACCACCACCCGGCAGCCTTCCCCTTTCTATATCCTAAGATTTGGGTTCAATATGTCCTTGAAAAACTTCATCCATCAGTGTTTCTAAAAGATTCCAGTTGGTTCTTGAAGCCAGGGTTTTGAAAGAGTATGCCATATGAAATGTTGGGAATACACAACTCCCAAAGGAAGAAGTTATTTTGCCTGTTCTCTCCTCTGTCTGGGAATTTCATCATGACCCACCTGACTCATAAGCCTTCAGCTCAAATGTGTGATGTTCTGAGAAGGGAGACCTGACTATTGAAGTTATTGCTAAGTGAGCTAATAAATCACAATTTACTCCTGTATTCTTCATGTTTTAACAATTTAACCTTTGTACTTGTACTGGCTAGTATATTTTATTGTTTACATAGTTATAAGTTGTTTCTCCATGACTTCAGAACAGACTTTAAACATCTTTTGTTGAGGCTTGGCCTTTTGATTGTATTGACATGCTAAATACTGGCAACCCATGGCCTGGTTGCCCCCAGGAAGGAGAGTTTGTGTGTATCCAAGTGACTCTATATAACCGTGACCCTTAAGTTATCTCTGATTGGTGAATAAAGATGCCTACTAATAAAGTTAATAACAGGGCAGAAGAGAGGTAGGCAGGGTTTTGGATTCCTAGACTTGGAGTCTGAGGATACTCCAAGGGAGAAAGGAGGTGGAGAGAAGACAGACAGCATGGGTTAGGTGAGTAATAAAAGCATGGCCATAAGGGCTGGCCAAGTGGAGTTAAGTGCAGCCAAGACAAAACCTAGTAAGTAGTAACTTGGGGTTGTCAATGGGAAAGTAGATATTTTTTAAAGGTTTACTTATTTTATGTATGTGAGTACACTGTGACTGTCTTTAGACATGCCAGAAAAAGGCATTCTCTGGAAACTGAATGATCAAAAGTGGGATAGATAAAGTAGATATGAGATTAAATGTTTACGATAACAATCTTTGCCACAGTGTTTAGGACATTGTACTCACAAAATTCAATGAATGCTTATACATTATTATCTTTGTTAAAGAAGGATAAGAAAATATTTTGGACAAGAATAACAGGGTTCAATATGGCATAATTATGAACATTCACGATAAGGAAGGAAAATCAGGGATGTAGGAATTTGATATCTGAGAAAGAAAGGTGCTGGTCACATAGGAAACGTTTGAATGTGAGAACGGTATGTTTGATGGCAAACAAGGAGCCATACAGATGCATAAGGAATACAAACAACATAAAAACAACAGTTGGAGGAAAATACAGTAGCCTGGTGACCACAGAGGCTATCTAATGCCAAGAAGGATGGCTGTTCTTATTATACTCCTGGCCACATACCTAGAGAAGTTTTTATACCCCACCACTGAAATATGTGCTTATCTGTGTTTATTGCTTCTCAACTCAGAATAGCTAAGAGACAGAATCAGCTTAAATGTCAATCAATTGGTGAACGAATAAGGAACATGTGGAAAATCACACAACAGAACTGCATTCAGCTACAAAGGAAAATGATATTATGGAATTTGAAGGTAAGTGGGTGGAAGTAGAAAAACATTATAATAAATAAGATGGCCTAGACAAGAAGGAAAAACAAACACTGTGTTTCTTCTTCATCTGTGGATCCATGCTGTAATCCTATAATTTTTACTTCCTATACAGACCACAAATCTTGAGGGAGGGGAGACAATATAGTGTAAGTAACATGAAGTAGTGAGGGAATGCTGGGAATAGAAAGGTTAAGCAGGGACAGGATGAGAGAATATGACAAGGTGTAAGGGGAGGCCTAACCAAAACGAAGTATGAAAAAAGCTAGTGAAAGTCGACTATCCTTGAACCAAACCAAACAAGCACAGTTCATTTCAAAACAGTTAAAGAGGAGGTTGCTTCACTAGGAAAATATTCTGTCTAGAAGCTATGGGTTGTTATACAAAATCACAATGCCAGGTGTGGGAATCTCCTTGTGAGTATTTGGTAAGAGAACGTTAGACTCTAGAGAACTTCCAAGAATAGAGTTCTCCAAAGCAGACTCTTGTCATTCTTCTTGGTTACCATCCAGAACTAGATGATGATAGTCTAGTGCCAGAAGACATGATGCAGATTAGCTGTGTGAAAAAGCTTGCAACTGAGCTGACAACTCACTCCCTGCTAGCTTAGCTTCCATAGTGCTGAGAGGTGCTGTGCAGGGAGTCAGAGAAGAGAAGGCATTGGCAGTGGTACATTGTTTTGAATGTACCCAATCCACAGGAGAAAATCCATATCTGGTTCTAAAACCCACTAAAAAGCCTGTGGTGAAAGAGGTCATAGCCCCTAATGGGGAAAACTAAAATGTGCTGTTTAACTAAACTGACATAGCACTGAATTACCTTCTAAATGTGTTTGTTTATACCCATAGACAATTATCACTCTCATCTATAATCAGAGAAACCTCTGTTTCCAGAGAACTATAGTTATAAAAGAGTCTTGGCTGTAAAAGATCCTGAGAAGCGAAAACTGATTGTTCAGATCTAAATAAGACAGCATATCATATGGCATTCCCTCCACTGGTTAGAGAACATGGAGAAGAGGAACTTAGGGAATACAAGAGCCAGAAGACAGGGAGAAGGGCTGCAGAACAACATCTTTGGGTCCCACACGGCCACTGTAATCATGGACTCTCAAAACGTGTGGCTGTCTGCACCAGATCAACTGCAACTGCCCTCAACAGACATGATGGAGGAGGAACTCAAAGGGCCCTGCCCTACACTGCTGAATTATTTCCTACTGATACATTCAGGAAAGGGGCAATGATTATTTTCAGGTGTGCACTCACTGGTGATCCTACTAGACCCCAAAGGAGAGTCCCAAACCAATGGTCACACAGATGTCCCTCGTTTACTAAAATGGCTTAAAGACAAAAGGAAACCAAAAGTCTTAAATCTACAAAGGGACAGTAAAGAAGGAGGGAGCTTGAAAGTTGGGAGGGAGAGAAGAGAGAGCTTGGGGAGGGAGTGATCAAGGTGTATTATATAAAATACAAAGGATGAAACTATCAAATAACTTAGTTAGTAAATAATAAAATGAACTCTTAAAGATAGCTCTCCCAGTGAGTACGTGGATATATTGTTATTTACTGGTGACCCAGAAAAAGGTTCTGTAGTGAAGATGGTGCAGGAGAAAGCAGCAGGTAAGGCTGACTGGGAAGGAACACAGGTGGTATGCTTCTCAGTAGATTGAACAGAGCAACAAATTCTTTGCTTTTACTACCATTGAGAGGCAAGTCTATCTTTCCTGGCTTTGCAGTACATTCTATTTCACAGAATGTGACCATGGACTATGTTTTAGGTCTACTTCATGTTACTTACACTATATTCTCTCCCCTCCTCAAGGATTCAAAGATTTTACTTTCAGATTCTTAGAACTCTATTGCCTAGAGTATAATCTCAGGTTTGCCTCATTAAGAGACAGAGAGCATGGGAGAGTGAAAAAGGCTTGTCCTTATTGCCACCAGATGGAACCCCATCATGTAATTCACAGATAAGCATTATCTGCCCACTGTTTGGGAGTTATAGCTTGGAATTTGGGTTTTCACTAAGGACTTTAAGGTGTCAATTCATAAGTTAAAAACAAACATTTGTAACAATTCGTAGTATTCTTAACTGTTAAGGAGTTGGAGTGTTAAGGAGTTTGCCACAGTTCAGTGGCAAAACACTTCTTCCAAATCGACAAATAGCCTTGGGTTTTATTCCCAGCACACAAACCACCAAATGCACCCATACATGCACACACATAACATGTATATATGTGTGTGTGTGTGTGTGCATGTGTGCATGTGTATGTGTACATGTGTATGTGAACATTTGATACATATATATATATATATATATATATATATATATATATGAAAAAGCATGACAATCCCTTTCTCATTGAAAGGGAAATTATTATTATTTTTTTTGTCTCAGAAGATTTGTCTCACTATGCTTTCAAGAGTTGTTTATTCATCAGGAATCCTTTGATTATTCGTTCTATAATTTATTTATTTCAGTATACTTTATTTATTTCCAAGAGGGAATTGGATTAGATTGTTTCTTATAATATTGCTGAAGGATTCTT
This sequence comes from Rhabdomys pumilio, assembly GCA_030674055.1. Classification (NCBI taxonomy): domain Eukaryota; kingdom Metazoa; phylum Chordata; class Mammalia; order Rodentia; family Muridae; genus Rhabdomys; species Rhabdomys pumilio. The sequence goes on along the minus strand of JANHMN010000003.1, from coordinate 7,211,373 downwards.
ACTGGGTGGTCCCTGAAATTTCCAAAAAAAGGATCCAGTTTTTGTTTCCTCCATTTACTTCATATAAGAACAACCCAAGGACTAGAATGTAGAAGTAGGTCTGGTGTTCTGGGATATACCACAGAAAATTGCTGAGCCAAGAAGCTCAATGAAGACTGAGCCTCCCTGGTTTATTCTACACCCCCAAATCAGTTTGGGCTCCTCTTCGGTTATTGAAATAAAACTCACTTAATTGCCTCTCCAAGAACTCACTGGTGCCATTTTATGTCTCTGGATCCAAGGGTCTACTATTCATTCCTATGTTATGGGCAATGTATTTGCTTTTTTAAAGAACAAAGTAAAGCAAATTTCTATAAGTGAAAGGTAAGTATTATAGTAAGCACCAGGTATTACACTCACATCTGTTTGAATCGTTCAGAAAGACTTATAAATGGAACAGCCAGGAGGAACTTTTCAAAGCTTCTACCCAACACAAGCATGGAGTTCTAAGGTATATACATTGGTGGGGTTACCGTTTACATAATGGCTTGTCATTTTATTCTGACAAGAAACATTTTACTTATGCCACAAACCACTTTTATTTGACCTTAAAGTGTATGAAGTGTATGGCGATAGGCATGCAAATGAAAAACAAATCAGACTCACTAATACAGGAAGATCTGAAGAGCATAGAGAGGCATGGGGTATTCTCATTCTATAAAGAACAGCTCTCCTACAAGACTGCTGGGTAAATTAATACCTATCTCATAATCAGGACACCCTCCAAGCCTCTTTAAACCATTCTCCTAATTCAATAATACAGATAAGCTTATAAGCCAGAGCCAGCCGACAATGCATGCGAGTAAAAGCAAATATTTCAAGACTATGATTAGATTTTACATGACTAAATGTTTCCGAGTCTTTGCCTATAAAAGTGTCAGGATAAATTTGTGTCTAATATTAACAAATGCAGCACTAAATCCAGACCATTATAGCTGGGCACATTGAAGGGGCGAATCGTGCAGCTGATATTATACATCTTTCTGTTAGCAATTAGTTCAAAATATTGCATTTCTACCAGAATCCTCCATGCATAGTAATTACTGCCTTACTATCACAAAAAAAATTCACAAACTACATTTAAAACAAAGAAGCTGAAGCAGAAATGAACACACTGATTGCTTAGAAAAGGCCAAACTCTTTAACTAATTTTAGATAGAGATGCATAAACTGTCTGCTCAGATCAACTAGGGAGAAGTGAATATAAATCACAGTTAAACAAAAGATAAAATTTATGCCATAATATGTAGATGTTAAATTAATTGGGAAAACTGAAAGACACTGATATATTTTTGTATCTGATTGTGTGTGTGTGTGTGTGTGTGTGTGTGTGTCTGTGTGTGTGTATTTTTCCATTAACCACTTGAAAAAAGGAACCTTCAAGCCAGACAGATTGTTCACATTTGCAACCATTGTGTTAGAGGAAAAGGCAGGCGAATCGAGAGTTCAAAGCCAGCCTGGGATACATGAATAATGAGAAGCCAACCTGAGGTGAAATTCCTGTCTTAAGAAACAAGGAAATTTTGTATTACCTGGTTTGGGGATTATTAAAAACAGATTTGGTGTAATGCTTCGTCATTTCTAAGTCAGAGTCTGTAATGAGATATGATTTCAGACATACTCAAAAGGTTTACTCATCTATTATTTCTTTCATTAAGGGGAAAAAGTATTTGGTAATCATTAGAATAACATGGGAAGGCCCATTAAGAGAAACTGTTACCTCCTAGCCTCCACCTCTAGGACGAGACATGTATGTCTCCTTGTTTAGAGTTAATCCAGTTGGTCAGGTCAAATGACCTAGCTAAGGGAGGCAGGTTCACCTTAAGCCAATTAAAGAGGCAGAAAAATTGTCCCTAAGAATATAGTCTACTTTATTCTCCTAGAATTCCTGCCGTCTTGGACAGTCCCTATGAGCCACTGTGAGACTCTGTTGGGTCAGAATGCCTTTCTGAATCCTGACTTAGCACTAATTCTTCTTTCCCCTTCTTGCTTGTCTTTTTCTTTCTGATGCCCAGCAGAGCTTCACTCTGCTTTTCCTGGTACTGTAGGCTTTACTATTTCTCCAAAGCCTACCTCCCTGCTGGGTGACTGCCTATTTACCTTGTGGCTAGCATCCATGCTGTCTCAAGCTCAAGCTGCATTGCTTTGTTTCTTTCTCTATTATATTCTCTTCCTCTGGGATGCTGCTGAAATTCACAGCTTGCCTACTCTAAAGTTTTCTTCTTTTCCTCTCCTTCTCTTCCTCTTCCTCCTCCTCATCTCTCTCTCTCTCTCTCTCTCTCTCTCTCTCTCTCTTTCTCTCTTTCTCTCTTATAAAACCATCTGGGCCTTCTGTTTATCTTTGATTTTACATCCTTTTATTGAAACTAAGAATTACAAGAGGGAACCCTGATTTTTCTGATATCATCAGGTAACAACAACAAAAAAACCAATCTCTCAAATTTCTAGTAATATGAATTTAGGTAGAGATTCAGAAATCAGTACATATAGAAGTTGTGAAATACAAATGTATATACCATTTAAATAAAGTCAAATTATATAATGTAGGAAAAGCAAGATCTGGAGAGAACTCAGTGCAGTGCTAGCCACACAAACCTGAGGACCTGAGTTGGATCCTCAGGACATACTTAACCCAGGCAGGATGGCACAGGCTTGTGGTACTATCACTGGGGAGTCAGAGACAGGTGGGTGGACTGGGCTTAGTGGCTAGCCAATCCAGAGTAGTCAGTGAGTCCTGGATCACCGAGGGAGCCTGTCTCAAAACAATGGGCACAGAACTTGAGGGAAAGTAACATTGTTGTTGTTCTCTGTCTTCCACAAAAATGTACACACAATTGCATACATACCAGCAAAATACAGCGCGCACACACACACACACACACACACACACACACACACACACACACAGAGTAAAATTCAATGGAGAAAAATAAAGCAGAAAAGACAAGCTTATTGTAGTTCAAGGGTGATATAGGTTTTCGAAAACAAAATGGAATTGTAAAAGCATATAAACACCAGAGGAATGTAGAAAAAGAATGAGTGCAGAAAGGTAAAGGAAGGAGGAATGTAGAGAGAGCCTAAGAATGGTTGTCAGTGACATGGAGTATTGACAATTAGAGATAATTATGAAAAGTGTGATTCAGCCGAAGCCAAGAAAATATTTCATCCAACCCTGATGAGATGTTCAAAATATCTTGCTTTTAAAAATAACTAAAGAGTCAAAAGGAGCAGGCAGGTCTGTCCTGGCTTGCTTTTTATTGAGATGCTAATAAGCATAACGTTCAAAAGCAATTTAGGGAGGAATGGATTAGTATCATCTCACAGTTTATAATCCATCATGATAGGAAGTCAGGAGAGGAATTGGAGGTAGAAAGGGAAGCAGAAGCCATGGAAGAATGCTGTTTATTGACTGATTTGCTCTTCATAGCTTCCTCAGTTTGTTTTCTTAAACATCCCAGACCCATCCCTGCCAAGAATAACACCACACATGGTGGACTGGGTCCTCTTATACCAGTCTTTCATAATAAAAACAAACAAAAAACCTAACAAACAAACACTAAAAAACCAAATGAAACCAAAACAACAATCAAAAAACCTTCTCAAATCTTTTCTACAGGTCAGTCTGATGGAAACATTTTCTTACTTGTAAATCCCTCTTCCCAAATGACACAGGCTTGTGTCAAGTTGACAAGAAAACTAACTAGCATGTGTCATTTTTATAAAGACACTTCCAATATGTAGCATTTCCATTCTAGAGATTATGAAATAATGTCTAGAAAAACTGTCTCATTTTAATCAATATGTGAGTCTCTACTTCTTTGGGGCAAGGGGGTCAATAAACCTTTTGTGCTCATTCAGAGTGAAAAATTGAAACTGAGTTTAGTTTACTTTTAAATAAAAGCCTGTTTAAAATAAAAGCAATAGCGACCAGCAGTCTCCGTTAGTCAACTGTTCAGTGCCTTTATTTGCTAAGGCACAGGGTTGTCAGTGTGGCAAGAAGGGAACTTAGAGTCATCCAGAATCAGCCTCACAAATGCTGTTTTACACAACAGTAGTACGGAATGATGCAGAGTAGACTATTAACAAGAAAGAAAAGTGTGTACTACTAATAAAAGAGGTAAGTAGAGGAAGGCTTGTAAGCCAGTGTGTACACTACTCTGCACTTGAATTTAAACATCACAGCATGGCTTCTCGTCCTACAAAGTTATGGCAAACACACTGGCCTTTGCAAAGTAGCCTGCTTGAAAACTAAGTGGGGGTAGACACAGTATGACATTTAGGTATGAGAACAAAGGGTGATCACATTTAACATCATAGATTAATATATCACTTCAAAAGATCTTTTAAAATCAACTCCTGGAGTGGTAATTATTGTCTATTTGTACAATGACAGCATTCGACCATGTGTTCCTACTCCTGTATATAGGAAAAAGTAAGTGTCATTATTAATCTTCTTTGATTAGAATAGATCACCAGTATTCTAGTGATGGCAAGGGCATGTGTCTTTTGATGGTGAGATGCTTACTGGCAACTAGCTATTAAGAACGAGAATGCTGGGCCAGGGAGAGGACCTGGTGATTAAGAATGATTGTCGCCAGACTCAATGATCTGATTTTGATTCCCATAACTTACACAGGGTAAGGAGAGGATAAACTTCCTCAGGCTGTGCTCTGACCTCTACATGGGTTCCATAGCATGTGCAGCATCCTCACTAATAAATAAATATGAAACAAGATTTAAAGAAGAAGAACCCTCATTGTGTCTCTGCAGAACTGCTGAATCAAGAACGCTCATAATTGCCACTGCAATACTGATAAGAGAAACCCCTTCTTATATGCTACATTTTAAATGAACTGTGACACAAATAACAAAAACAGATATGTCACAAATACCTCTTATGCAGTGGCCAGAACCATAAGCATGAATTTGATATTTATAAGATATGAGATGGTATTTTGGGTTCATTCTACGGATTAACATTTTGTCAAAATTGCTAATGTTAATTGCAGTTCTCCAGGAGTGTTCTATATTTTACTCTGCCACTCACGGTCTATTTTAAACATTGTATAAGTTATTCTGTTAACTATACATTTTAAGAAAATAGGACACGAACAAATCAACTTTTGGGTTTCATATTTTTTTGCATTGAATACATAATTGTTTTTTTTCTTTTTTTTCTCAAATTTCAGGGTAGGTAGGTATTTTCATTTTATGAAATGACATGTCAGTTATGAATAAGACAGGAGGATGGATTTGTGTAACTCAACTTACCAAGTAGAAACCCTGTTCGAAGAATTGCAATAAAATATTTAGAATCACAAATACACTTAAGGGATAAACACTGTCCAGCTGTCCTAAGTTCCTTCTATTCAAACTGTGAATTTGGACTGGGATGTAGTTCCATAGTAGACTGCCTGGATAGCATGTAAAGACAAGCAAACACTAAACCGACCAAACACCAAACCAACCAAACAAGCATCAAACCAACCAAACAAGCACCAAACCAACCAACCAAACAGAAACCCTCCAAGTTTGTGCTTAGAAATAAGAACGCAAATTTATGAAATTAACCCAAGCACCAACCTAATGTAGCCTTCTTATTGCAGTGAAGCACAGCCCCTTTAGACAATGTCTGATGAATTAAGTATCTGTATTGATTAGATACATGATCTTTAAAACTTAAAAGACAGCCTCTAAAAGAAAAGCAGATGAGCTTGAGTTGATTAGATGGCTCAGCAGGCAAAGGGACTTGCTCCCAAACAGGACAACATGAATCTGATCACCTGGATCCACAAGGTGAGAAGACAGAAAACAATTTCTGGAAGTTGTTCTCTGTCCTCTGGATGCATACCTTTATGTACCCAGACATGTACACAGGTACACACCTATAATGCACACTCATACACATACTCACACATACATGTACTAAATAAATAGAAAAATTTAAGTACCATGAAATAATTTTAAAATCCAAACAGTGTAAAGCCTATCTAACATGCTGGTTAAAATCACGGGTTTCCCTGATTATGTCCCTTCTTGTCATAGCATGTTTCACATTGCAAAGTCTTATGTGTCTTCTACACTGTGGTCTGTGGGTCTTATGAATCCTCTAGATTGTGATCACCAAGGAGCTGAGGTAAGGCCAGAACCAACTCTCAGTTACATGCACAGATATGCTGCAAAAATAACCAGGAATATATAGGGTTGAACACTGAACCCAGAAAATGGGAAGCGCTCCTGCAAGGTGAGCCTTTAAGCATTGCTATGATGACAAACCTGTTTGTGGTGAAAGGGGTGGTTTAGGGGATGCCTGACTTCTGAACTTGGAATCTGAAGGTGCTGGGTATTGAGTGATGTCTTTTACTGACTCGGTGGAGTGAGTTAATCACTGTGACGTGGCTAAAGTCAGCTTACTGAGAGACTCTGGGGTTTCCATATTTCCTAATGAAAAGATTATCAGATAAATTATTATTTTATTATCATTAAAATATAGTATATACAACGAATGCATTCTATAGGAAATTCTCCAATCCCTTCCCTGTTGATTTTTTCTTCAAACAGGGTCTCATGAAGCCCAGGTTGTCCTCAAACTTGTGAAGTAGCCAAGGATGATCTTGAACTGCTCATTATCTTATCTCTTATTTCCATTCTCCAAGTGCTGGGTTACAAGCATTCACCACCGCACCAGACTTTAAATACGGTAAAGTCTTAGCTTGCCTTTTTGGCCAATGATGCTCCATAATAAATAACAGACATTTACAGAAATTTAGGTGTGAGAGACATCTCAATATTTCATTTGTTCTGCGTTGTCCAAATTCTAAAGCAAATACTGAGTTTGTGGATCTTAGGCCTTATTGTTGTATGCAAATGTCCTGTTTAATACAGTACCATGTTCAATGACTATACATGATGACAATAGTTTAGAAATGAAAACAAAACTTAGGATAGAAACAAAACATTTAAATATATGGTATGAGTCAATTTCAACTGTGTTTCTTAAAGAATTAACAAAAGAGAGCCAATTTAATTCTCATATAATTCATACAAAGTAACCATCGTAGCAGTATCTAGTTTCTACCAAGTCGAGACACACTCTTCTCACAGTAAATAACACGCTCACTGAGACCAGCATGGACATTTATTTTTCTTACTCCTTCTCATATTCTGTCTCTGCACTGAGGTCCTTCTCTTGACTCACACCCCCGGGCAGTGTAAAAGCCCACTGTGATCCCACGTAATGAAGCAGGCCTCAAAGATAAGATGCACCAGGTCAGTCTGTTCTTTGGTCCCTTGATCTAATTTAGCTTGGGGATAAAGAAGTCTCTCACAAAGAGAATTGAGTATGAGCCAGAGCTATGTCCTAACTGGTTCTTGTTTTCTTAAGATGCTTTAAGAGCAGGGGTAGAAAGTAGGAATTGGGAGCAGTGAGCTGAGCGGGGGTGGGGTGAGGGCTAGGGGGAGAGCAGCCAAAGAAAACCACAGCATGTTTGTACTAAACCTCAGAAACTGTCAAAAGATGAGAAAGGAAGAAAAGTCTAGAGTTGTTCTGTGTAATGGTTCTTAGGGTCAACAGAAAGACAGGTGGCAGCCAGAGAGAACCATTAAGCCTGGAGGAAGACTATAGAAGGAACGTCTACTTTTACAACATAGCTGTAAATAACGCAGGAGAGAGGTATAGATAGCAAAGAAATTTCCACAATTTAACATTTTGTTATGCGATAAGAGTCACTAAAATATTCCAGAAGGAAATAAAAATCTCCAGGTCAAAGTAATGAGAGTGAACCCCATGGTCAGCTGGTGTAAGTGCATTGCTTTGACAAGAATAACAGGAACAGACAGTAAACGGTTAAGTGACTGTCACCACGGGCTCAATGCTTTCCAAATGAGTATCAGATAGAACATGTGGAAATCAGAGATGTGTGGCAGGGATGAGTTAAGTTTTCTTTTGATACATTCATTCAATATGTAAATAAAGAATTAATCACCGGAAAAAGAACGTGAAGCTAATTTGGCTGGGAAAAAAAAAATCACAGTTCTTTTTTTAAAGCAAATGTTTAGAAAAATAATCCTTTTATTTCATCCTTTGTTGCTTTCAACGTGCTACTGTTTAACTTTTACATACCTTATTAAACACGTTACTTTTTCCAGGTTAACATCTGCATAATTAATAAAACGATTACTCATAGTTCAGTGATTGTCGAGATGTGTTTGTATGTTACCTAGTTGTACATCCATGTCAATAATGAAGCAGTGCTGTGGGATATTTGGCAGCCACTAAAATCCATTTATTTATTATTTATTTATTTATTTATTTATTTATTTATTTATTTATTTATGTGTGTGCATGTGTGTGTGTGCATGTGTGTGTGTGTATGTGTGCATGTGTGCTGTAGCATGTGTGTGTAGGTGAGAGGACAACTTGTGGAAGCCACTGGTCTTCTTCCATGTGGATCGCAGGCATTGAATTGATATTGTGAGGCTTGGTGGCAAGGGTTTTTGCCTGTAGAGTCCCACTGCTGGCCTGGGTCTACTTTTAAAATTATTTTTAAAATAATTACGTGTGTGTGTGTGTGTGTGTGTGTGTGTGTGTAATAACAGTACTGTAGAAGTAACGCATCTTATGTCTATAGCCTTTCCTCACACCAACCCTCACACATATTTTTACTTATTATTCCTCATCCTGGTGCAAAGGTCACGAGGGAGCTCTGTGCACGTGGCGTTAAGTTCTCAAACACCGAGTCATACGTATCCATAGGCCTTATTTACTTCAAGCATTATATATTTGCATTAAAGAGAGTTGGAATTCAAGGAAAACCCTGCTTTAGAGATTTAAAATATTTTAATTTCTGGATATGTAGTATGTTTCTGTGTGGGCATGTACCCTTTGGCTTTCCTGAAGCTGACATGGGTGCTTGGCATTGAACTTGGATTCTCTGAAAGAGTAACAAGTACTCATCTCTGAGCCATCTCTTCAGTCCCTAGCCCACTTTAAAAAAAAAAACGTATCTTTCCAAATGGCCCAGTCTTAATATTTTGACCACGTTTTAATCCCACATTTAGCTTCCGAGGCAACTTTTTATAAAGCTGAAGCATGACCCAAGTTCTTAAAATGCAACTCAGAATTAGACACAATAAGACCTTAAAAGAGGGAAGACTAGCATGTACAAATACCCTAGAATATGCAACTATCACAATAAAATGGAATAAAATAAATTTCTTTAAAAAAAGCTGAGCATGGCTCAATATTCTCCCTTTAACTTTGTAAATAACTTGTTCTAGATTTGAGTTGGCTTAAGTAATATTCAGTGTTACATATTTAAACTACTGAATCCAATGTAATTTCAATACTGAATCCAGAATCAGGAGACATGAGAGACAGATAGATGGGGGAGGGCAGAGAGCAGGGAGGGAGAGAGAGAGAGACAGAAAGAGAGGGAGAGGGAAAGGGAGAGTGGGAGAGAGAAAGGGAAAAGGGAGAGGGAAAAGGAGAGAGGAGAGAGAAGCAATCGATTCTCCACTGTTTACTCTGTAAGTAAAAATACTTAAAAACTTGAATGTACTGTAACCGCATCCAGTTCTTGTAGTTCGAGAAGAAATTGCAAAGCATTCTGTAAAAGCTGGGGTAAGAAATCAGTTGTAATTCAAGGCTTAAAATGCCTATCCAGTCAATTACAAATTCAGGAGGATTCTAAAAATTTAATACATTTGGATCTTTAATCTGTCACAAAAGCAGTGCCAACCTTAGGCAAAATGGCAAATCCTGAGATGGGCAAAAATAAGAGTTGTCTAGAGGAGCCTTGTCATAGGTCTTCAATGAATTGACTAAAGCTTGCTGAGAATTTTTTTCCACAGCTCTTTGCTTAGCGGGAGGGAAATACAAACAGCATGCCAGCAGCAGAAGGTGGTTAGAGAGCTTCAGAAAGGATGCTGAGTAGCACCAGTTACTGCAAACAAGAAACGCAGACCTTGCTGGAACTGAGGCAGACATGGAAGCCAGGCCCACAGAACTAGCGGCTAAATTAGTATACGTACAGACACACTCCGGGCCCTCGCGTGCATGCCAGTGCTCGCAGCCATCACACTTCCTTCCTGTGGCTCCAGGGCGGCACGTGCAGAGTCCTGTGACCCGGTCACAGGGAACCGGCAGAGAGCCATAAGGGTCACACTCACATTCTTGGCAGGAGCCTCCGGGGCTGCTTGGGCTGCCAGTGTAGCCTGGGGCACACCTAGATTGGGATAGGACGAAGGAATGGAGATTAATGAAAGTTTTAATTTTAAGTTTGCTGGTGTGTGTGTGTGTGTGTGTGTGTGTGTTTGTCCTCGCGCATGCGCGCGTACCCGTGTAAGATGTAAGTGTATGTCCACCTGTGTTACTAGGGATTGTGTCTCACGTCCTGCATATGAAAATATAGACTCTGAATTTTTTGTTCATTTTTGTTTGTTTTCGTATAGTTGCCCAGGCTGGTTTCAAACTCAGTTTGTAGGAGTTTGAGCATGCCATCCTTCTGCCTCAGCATCCTGAGTAGCTGAGAACTGGCTTGGCTTGGTCACTTGGTTTCTTAGCATGTGCACAGGAAATGAGTGCACAAGACTAATGAAGATAAAATATAAGGAAAGGCTTCTACGTTACAGGACAATCAAGAAACATAAGCAGCCTTTGACCCTGACTGCCTCTGGGCAGGTCATAAGGTGATTTAAATGATTTAAGAAGCTCTCCTAAGTGGAAAACATTTATCTAGGTTACAATAAAAATTTAACCAAGACCTTTGGTTAAATTTAGCTGAATGGAAGCAATTTTTTAGGGAAATATAACCTGATCGCTTATATGTTAGAGATGATAAATTCAAAGCTATAACAACATTTGAGAATTGCAAAAACAATTCAAACCACTCATGTTTGCGAGTACTGCATGAACTGCCAGCTCCTATTGACTCTACACTAATGCATATTAGAATGATGGATTTCTGTGATCACTCTGCTATCAGACAGTAATTGTGAAATTGTGATCTTACTACACATTCTTCTAGTCTTTTCTACACAGCTGCTTTAGTAGATAGTGGTAATGTCAATTTATAAAGTTATCTGTAGCATAAAAAATTTCTATATTTGTGTTATAAACTGCTACAAATGATCCCATTGGTACCCAGGGTCGCTTTCAGTCATGATATCACAAGGGCATTAGATGAATATTCATTTCAACATAATCCCAAAGGACATGACAGATATAACAAAGACCTACCATTATCATCTGTAACCTATGTCCAAATGAGCTATGCATCTTCCATATAACTGAAAGCATTTTGGGGTATGTATATTATAAGCTGCTGAATCTCTGCTAATTCCCAGTGATATGTGTAGTATGAGCACATCATTCTATATATGTATGAAAGTGCTGGGTATAACGTGCAGCTATCATATACAGACCTTTGAAAATATATCTTATAAACATACAGTTTATTGGAATTCATAAAACTTGCATCTATATTCTCCATTCATTTCTATTGCCATTATCCACATAACCATCGCTGGTTGCATAAAAGACTCATAAGTAGTTGAAAGGGATAATAACAAATACTGTTTTCGTTTACAAATATGACTAATGGTTTCTGGAGCTGCTGGGAATCTCTAGTGAGGTGGGCAAACAGGCTAGGGGAAAGAAAACTGTGAGTTAAGTGTGATTTCAGGTGATTTTCAGTCTTAGCTTTCTTACACAGAAAAGTTTAGAATATAAAGAAAGTCTCAAATTTTGTTCTGCTTTTAGGCAGAGGATATAGACTTTTGAAATCCATTCTCTCATTAATTTTTTGACTATGAGCCACCAGAGAAAGATGGGGTAAATTCTCAGGTGAATTATACCTTTTTCTGTGAGGAACCTGGGCAGGACACCAGTGGGGTCCCTTATACATCTGATGATCAGGAAAACTGTGTTAAGAAGGAAGAAAATTGGGACCCAAATAGGTTGCTGGAACTAAGCTAAGTCTATGCATTGTTATGAAACTATCAGATTACTATCAATTATACTAAGATCACAGAACATGTTTATCACAATAATAGTTAGTATTAGTTACCCTGCAGTGTCTTAAATACTAATGCTAGTAACCATTTGAATGTTTCTGGTATCATGTAAATGTGTATCTGAAAGATGTGAATTTGCTTCCTGAGAAACAGCCAGTCTGGATCTGTGTTCCTTAGCTGAGCATTTTCATGGAACCTAAATTCAGTTTAATGGTGCTTTCCCAGATTTTGAATTTTCTGATTTCTTTGAAGAATATTGATTGCCTACTAAAAAGGGGGTTCAATTAACAAACACTTTATTTTCTAGGTAGGACTAATTCCCCTTATTACTATGTAATTCTAGAATATACAAAGACCCACTTGTTCATAGCAAAAATGCTAAGAAAAGTACAATGTTTTAAGTTACTTCTGGATACTCCTGGCCAGCGAAATTGAGAACAATGTGGCCAGCGTCTCAATTTCCATAACTACCAAAAAGCTCTGGAAAACTCTGACATTTGTTCTTATAAAATTACAACTGATTCTGTTTGTATTAAGACATAAATTAAATAATCATGAAATTATTTGGGATCACTAAGGTCTCAGCATGAAATCAATTTTTTTTTTTTTTTTTTTTTTTTTTGGTTTTTCGAGACAGGGTTTCTCTGTGTAGCCCTGGCTGTCCTGGAACTCACTTGGTAGACCAGGCTGGCCTAGAACTCAGAAATTCGCCTGCCTCTGCCTCCCAAGTGCTGGGATTAAAGGCGTGCGCCACCACTGCCCGGCTAACAAAGAAATTTTTAAAGGAGCACTTTTAAAGCTATAAAAATAGTTGTGAAGCATTAATTACTCAAATATAAATGGTAAAAATCACAAATGCAATTAATTATCGTATCGCGACACTTTCTGGTCCCCATGTGTGATTGTCTGTACCTTTCACAGTACTGTCCTTCATACCCCCTCGGGCAGGCTGTGCAACGGTAATCTTCCAGACCTTCCGATACACAAGATGGGCTGAAACTGAACCAGAAAATAACAGACAATGTTAATCACTTATTTAATAAAACTCAGTAATTCTTCCCATTACCAAGATCATTGGGACATTTTTTGGGGTGTGTGTGATAAATATATTTACAAATATTGATAAAGTTCTTATTTATGTTAAGAAAATTAAATACTAATGATAGATAACAAAATTGGTTTGTTTTTGATGAATTAATAAGGTATCACATTAAAAATATCGACATTTTTGGAATTTGAAATAATTTTATGAAATATATATACATATTACATTTTAAGAAAATTGATCACAATTTTTATTAATTCAAAGAATTTTGATGGGAATGTGTGTGCATATGTCTTATACTGGGCCAGGTATTGCTGAACACCCTCCAGGTGAAAACCAAACAAAAGGAAGAGGATACAAAAACCGTATTCTTTTTTTTTTTTTTGAAATTTTAGTCCAACTTGACACTGCAAGTTCAATATATAGAGTGTGAGAGAATGCTTCACTCAGAATACAGTGGGGTCTTTTGTAACCTACCAGACTTCAACACTTGAATAAAGTACACACAGTAATTTGAATAAAGTACACACAGTAATTTGATTTAGCGTGCGGTAAGAAGACAGCGCTTTCTAAACTAAAATGAACAAAATGTGGTCACTATTTTATGGGCTTTTAAATAATTGCCCTGTAATCAACTTCCCTACCACATGTGCATACGACAGCCAGGCCACAGCTCAAACCAGCGCTGCATTCTCAGCAGACAGGGTGTCCCTGAGCCTTAGGAAGAGGAAACTTCTGCCCTGGAAAGCAGTGATGCTTCAGATAACCGATTCCATTGTTTGGTGTCTTCCAAATCATTCCATACAAAGAAGCAATAGGAAGTATTGTTTCTAGGCCAAGACCCAAATAATAACACATGCTAACACCATACTCTTTGGTTTGGGCATCATTAGGGTTGTTCCTTATAGCTACTCATGCATCAAATCCATAGTTTGTGAATGGATGCCAAATTTTAACTTTGGCAAAGTATATGATCAATAAATCTACTACTTATGGCCTCATTATCTGACTAATTGATATATATTTTTTTGTTTTCCCTAGATCTTGGGCCTCCAAACTGGTAACTGTCATATCTATCAAGTTTTCAGTTCTTTAACTTTAAATTTGATGCTGAAAATGTGTGTGGGTGCGTGCCCGTGTGCATCACATAAATTAATATTCATATATAAGCCCTGGGAAACAGACTCTAGACATTTTAAATAACATCTACACTAGCCTATAGAACGAAACTACAATCAATTTCTATAAAATAATAAACTCCTCAATAAATAAAATATCTTTAAAATATTCTATGAGAAATGTAGCAGTTCTAGATGAATTGATACAAACTGTTGAATTACGTGTTTTGTTGCAGAGTTTGATTTTTTTTCCTTCAAGTGTTAAAGGGGCTTCGGAAGGAGCATAGAGGGATGGCATCTTCCTTACAGGTAGTGCTGAGTGTTCCACCTCACAAGTCCTCTCCACACCCGACTTGGATCTCATTTGTGGGAGTACTTGGAAATCCTTGTTCAGCTTGCTTATTTCCCTGTGAAGTCTAGTTTCAAATCCAACACCACACAGTTTGTAAAACTTACAGGGCCTGTTCTGTGCGAGACCCTCCCTGGATCACAGAGCAGACTGGTCTCCTGGAAACCATTTCCTGCTGGTTTTGATCCCTGCTCTCAGGCTGCTTTTTTACTGGATGTGTGTTGTGTTCTTCATCTGTTAACACGATTTCGAGCTCAGGTTCCGGTTTCTCCTCTAAATCGTTGCCTTCATCCTAGGGGCTTTAAATACTCCGTCGACTCTAACATCTAAGCTGATTTTCAACTCCTCTGGAGAAAATTCGCTTGATTTTCCTCAGCTTAGTCAACGGCTACGTGTCTATGCCCTCTGCTGAATAGAAAGAGACAATGTTGTCCCCTCTTTACAGTCAATGAAACTGTTGTTTGATGTTTAAATGTCACGGGAGCCACTCTCAGTGGCTCATCACATTATCCTATGCTGTGCTGCCTCTGACCTCCATGGAAATGATACCTCTTCCAAATCAGTCTACTTCAGCTGTATTAACCCGGTCTCTGCCAGCCATGGGCCAGGTAGAGGCCTTGCTGAAGAGTCAGTGCACTGTTCCCCTTCAGCTGGACTAATCCTGCATCTGCTCCATAAGGCTCATTACCAGTTCATTACCATCTCTGCACCAGCCACATCTGTCTGTGGAGGGCGCTGACCCTTACTGAAAACGGTGCATCCCACCCCCCTACCACACACACACACACACACACACACACACACACACACACACACATACACACTCTGTGGCTACATGCTTTTTCTGGAAGCACTATCTCAACCTAACTACTACTAAAGTACATGTCTCTATTCACTGTCTTATGAAAAATACAAGCTCTGGGGGAGCAAGAAATAAGACTATTCTGCCAGCTTATATATATTCCCAAGATGATAAGGTATTCTCAGATGGCACCGAGTTGGACTGACACTAAATATTAGTTATCAAAATAACAAATAAGATATTACCCCTATCTTCATGGAATGTATAATTATGTGGGACCCATACACAATGTAGGGGCAGGACTTGTGTTTTCTCTCTTATTCAGCCTATTGAGATGGAGTACTTACTATTTTGTGAAAACTAGGTATCTGAAAGAGCATCTGATTGAAGTTAAGACATGCTGTAATGCATTAGTGGCATGAAAAGGGATAAAGGCATGGAAGAAATGCTCATGGAAGTGGGCCTTGAACTGGATTCTTAAAACTGGACTGGGTTTTATATGAATTATCTCAGGCTTTAGTGAGAAGAAAGGTTTCTAAGTTTGTTCAGAAATGAGCTACCAACTCTAAACTCAACCTCACACGGAAAGGTGCTGTGAGCCATGGCTTGCAAAGACAGACTGATGTGGGTTCCTGGTACTACCATAAAAAGGTCTGCCCTTTCCTTAGGTGTACACAGTATAACTCAAGGGTGTGTAAATGGTGCTGGGCCACACGGCTGAAGGTCTGTGGTAGTTGATATGAGATGACACTAAGGCTGTGATGGAGAGTGACTTGTTACAGAGTCTTTTTTGCCTTTTCTTTCTCATGGACCACATAACTGAAGTCACTAAAATAAGACATTTTACCTCTCCCAGCTGTAGCTCACAATCGATTTTTACAAACTGGGAAAAAGCGCCTCTCTTTGCCATGACTCAGTTTTCTACTTTGCCTTTTAATCCTTCTTACCATCCATGGATCTTTTTTGTTAATTAGGCTTATATGTTCCAAGCTACAGCTGGTAAGAGTAGCAGGCCATGAAATCAGCTTAGTCTTTTTGACTAGCGTTTCTCTAAAATGTATGATAAGAAAACTGAATAAATGATAGGATACACACATATATATTTTAGTGTCTATGTATTGGCTTTTGAACACAGGGTTATGATATTTTAAAAGGACTAGTTACAGCTGTGGTTGATAAAGTCCCAGTCCCATCGAGGCTATAACTATCATGTTTTAAGTCATTCAGGCTCCTTGGAATAAAATTTATACTCAAATAAAACAAATCAAATTATGAAATAAAAAACACGAATAAGATGTTTTATTGATTCTGCTAACCAACCAAGCTAGAATTGTGTATTTTCGACTTCCTAAAACCAGCAGGTTCTTTTAAGACTCTTTTTATTTAAAGTTGACTTCCACTATTGTCAACTTTCAGCAGTGATCGAGTTACAAACTGCTGTGTTTGCTCATTCTCCTCTGAAGGAGCGATGCTGGATGTTTGCTAAATATTGCTCCTCCCTGGGTACCAATGACAACACTGCCCTAGGTTTGCTCTCTCTGGTTTCTCCTGCGTTTGCTCTTCATTTTTAGTGATGGAGATTTCTCAACCAAAGTCCCATTTTGCCTTTGCTCTATGTGCTCCCCTTGGGGAACATCTGCCTGGGAAATCCAATCTGACTTTAATTCATTTATTAACATATTTCTTCCTTCGTCTGGTCCTGCAATTTTCAGATTTCCATTCCGTTCAGCTATTTGCATATTTCCATTCAGACAGACTTTTCACATCAATTTGAACCCATTTAAACCTTAAATTACCTGTCCTCAGCAGCAGCTCTCTCCTGATTCCCTGTGTGCTGCCATTTTGAAGTGGGGGGTCGGTGAGGTGGCTAAATTCACCAGCCTTTAACTCCTGCCTGTCTCACCCTCACACCTAGTTAGTTATCAGTTGTGTAGTGTTGCCCATAAGTCCCTCCCACTCATCCCAGTGCTGCTCTCTTGTGGCTGTTACCTAGAGTCCGGATCTCATCACTTGCCTAGGTTAATGCAAATACCCTTTAATTGGTCTCATTTCTTTTCCTCTTTGCATGTTTCATTTCTTTTCATTCAGGTCTCTCATGACGCAGGCTTCCTAAAATGTGCTTCTGATCATATTAACTGTTTTGAAAAGAAAGTAAGCCTTCGTGTTTTAAGTTAACATAGAAAGTTAAATAATAATTTCATGGACTGGCACTCAAATATTTCTCCAATATAGTCTTCATGTTCCTCATCATCTGACATCTTCAGTAATTGTGGAGTTCTGTGTATACCCCACACTCCAAATGCTTTTGCTTCCTAGTTCTTAAGCATGCCTATAATTTGTTTTCTAGTCATTTGTGCATATAATTTCTTACTACTCAAACCTGTGAAAACTCCTAATCTACTCTTGGTAATATATTATATATAATAGTACTTCTTCCAACATGTTCTTGACTGTTCTACAATTAAGGATGATATTTGGGGGCTAGAAAGAGCACTGTCTGCTCTTCCAGAGATCCTGAGTTTAATTCCCAGTAACCACATGGTGGCTCAAAACCACCATGCAGGTGTCTATGCAGCTAGAACACTCATATACATAAAATAAATAAATACAGCTTTAAAAAAGAATGGTATTCATGACTTTGAATTCTGTGACGATTTCTTTTAATGCCAAACTTTTATAAGAAGCCTCTCTAAGAAGTAACAGTATTTCTATTTTGCACTCTGTAGCTGTGGGTATTAAAGTACAACTAAGGGGGAATTATGACTGAATTTGTTTTAAGTCTAAATGATTTACATTTTAATAAACAATGAAATGAAGGCATTCCTTTGTTTAAGCATGGGCATTGGAGGGAGAGCTGGGAAAGGGAAATGGAAAAATAATACTCTATTTCATACAAGTATAATTTTGTAGTTGAGCAATAAAATCATATATTTTATCTTCATCAATAGCCACAATACCTAACAATCTGTGTTTGACACTCTGGAAAGAATTGTGCTCTTGAAAAAGAAATGGAGGTGATTTACACACAACTGTTTTCAGAATGCATTCAAAGCTAACAATGAGGAAGCAGGGTGAGTGTTTGACTGTGGACGTTCATTTCATCTGCATGGCTTTGTAGCTCTTTTATTCCTAAGGTGTCCAGAATTCTAATTCTAGACAAACTGTCGTACCTTCTTTTCAAAAACAAATTCTTAGAGGGAAATGACTTTACCATGTGGAGATTGAAGGATACAAATCACCAACAGAAAGTACAGATAGCATTAGCAAAAAGGTAAATGAAAACATTGAGGAGTTTGCAATCAATAGATATAAACCAAGGCAGAAGGTTCAGACACCACGGAAATGAAATATTTCACATTTTCCCCTGTGGCAGTGTTTCCATGGTACCACGCTCAAACCATCTGAAATGAAAGGGGGTCTGCGCTCTTAGCCAGTTCCAACTTCTTAAAAAGCAGTTAACAATAAGCTATCCTGACTTCATCATGCTATTTTTTCAATTGCTTCTTTGATAATTATTTCCAAATATTGAATCTAATACATATAAGATGAGAGGAAACAGCCACAAACATGGTTTAGTATACACTTAATCCTTCACAACTGAATCACAGATAATGTGTAAAGCTCACACAAAACTTATGCACTCATAAAACCATGTACGTCTGTCCACGCATTATTTGTCTTAGCAGTAAAACCAATGTCAACATTGATAGCTACATTTATATCAATAAGTATTATTTGCTTAAAAGAGGGTTTTAGAAGAGTAGACACACACTGACTTTACTTGTGTTTTTAATCTCATTTAAAAAATATCCGTGGCTTGAGATTTTTGACTATTTAGAAATATTGGCGAATCATAGAGTCCATGTGCCAGGCAGATGGCATTACTCATGGGAAAATTCAGTTATGTGCATCAATCTTACTTGTTGCTGGACGAAATTAGAGGACAAGCACATGGCTGACAGTCATTTGGCAATCCCCTGACAATCCCATAGTATCCAAGGGCACAACGCTCACAGAAGTCACCAGCAGTGTGATGCTGACAATTCTGTAAAAGAAAACAAAGAGATGCTTTCAATGTAAAAGGAGTTACAATGTATTGTATTGCATAGTTCCCCGGCAATGAGCGTGTGTGTACGCGCGTGCGCGCGCGCACACACACACACACACACACACACACACACACACACACACACAGGCAGATTACAATGATCACTTCTTGAGGCAAATATTTCTTAGAGATATATTTTTAAGGAGCTGATGCATTGTAGCAGCTACGTTATCAACAAGAGCTTCTGTCTCATATGAATTCATTTCTGTGTACTCAAAATTAGCAAGTAGAAATTCAAGAATATCTCAAATTTTAGTTTTATGAAGAGCTTGGGGAAATGCTATAAAACCAGGGCCTTGGTGCATGTACTTTGGGGGATGCCAAAGTCAAACTAAAGCAGAAAGCATAGATATATTGAGAGATAATGCACACAAAAATGGTCAGCCTTTTTATTATATCATGATGTCATTTGTCTAATTCTTGGGACATGTGGGTGGTTCTTCACCATTATAGAGGAGTCGGTCTGACATTGCAAACTTTGGTCAACATTTCCTTTTCATGCTTGTTTAATGGAAGGTATTCCACTAATATGTTTGAAGGCATGAAGAAGTGAGATGCACTGCAGAGTTTCGGTATAACCATCCTCATAAATTAGAATCATACTTCACAAAAAATAATCAGTATGGATGTAAAAGCAAGTGCCCATGAGGTGCTCAAGTGAGAAGGATAAAATAATATCCTACCTTGATAAATTTATATCCACATTAACAGTTTGAAAACAATTAGAAATCACAATAACAAATATGCAATTACAAATATTATTTAGCAAAAATATGATACAGTATTGAGAATGAGAGTGAAAAAAGGGACACGGAATTTAGAGCTAGAGTTCAGATTGGTTTTGTAAGACAGGATTTGCAGAAGTCAGAGTGGTGACTTACTCTGTAATATGCTAAAAGAAATGCTGAAATACTGCATTAACAAGATATATGTAAATATAGCTCCCTTTCCAGCCTTATCTCCAGCCAGTGCTGCCTATGTACATGGAGCTAATCTCCAGAAAGCATCTGAAAATCTCTACTTAGGTGTGGTCCTCCCTTACCCCTGGGACTTTTCATTTGTAAATCCCGTGTTCGGTCAATGTCATTTCATCTTCTTTCTTGCATAGCTCATTTGAGCTCATATGAAATGTCTATTTCTCTCTATCACATTCCCTGGCGTCCTAAACATGGTTTAACAGCTCCTTCTATCTAGGTCAACACAGTAAATGCAGCACCATCAGCATGCAATTATTCTAAATGACTGAATGAATGAGCTCATGTTCTAGGCAACATAGATGAGATGGGTCAAGATTTTTAATATGGAAAAGGACAAGTATCATATTTCATAAATACAGAAAAGTGGTTTAGCAGGACAAAATGACTTGATGCGTTATGATGCTGATTTAAATGCCATAATCCCCATTTTCTTGACTATCTGGAGGAATCAACATATCTTAGCAGTCAAAGCCATTCCTTACTTCATGGTGTCACTCTGACATAATGATTCCTCAGTATTCCTCAATAGGAAAATTGCATATGGATTTTTTTGTCTCAAATTATCTAACAAGCCATCAAAGAAATGCGTTTCACAGGGAAGACATTAAGATCACATTTTCTAATTACAGAAATAATAATGCCCCAAAGAAAAATTCTTCAATAATAGTCTTCAGCATTTTGGCCTTTACAACAAACAAATTGCTTTTTTTACATAATGTAGATATAGCACTAGCAACTGAAACCAGTTGCTTAAATATAATGACCAGTACTAAAAATACAAAGGCCCCAAACTGTGCTTTTAATTTTCTTCAGTCAGAAATTTTACATTATTTGTTTACCAAAGACAAACACATTTTTACCTTTCTGAATTACTGAATTTTCACAGATACACTAACATGCTATACTTGGCTAAATGAATAAAATATCCTGGCTAGTTTTATAAACAAAGCATATAAATTGTAAGGCTATTTTGGAAACTTTGCCACACAGCCCTTTTATATGACTAGCCAATATGTTCTGAGACAGGGTGCATAGTATTTTCCCTTACCTAGAAAATTTCCCATAGGGAAGTTTATGTAGATGCCTAATATGTTTAAACACACCCACAGAAGTTACCCATTAGTATTTTTTCAACAGTACATTAGAATATGTGAAATTTGCATGCTTGCCAGTCACCCTGGATTACGGGTGGTCCATGTCTTCTATACTACCCAATGAATGTAACCTAATTCTGTAGTATTTCAGATGTAAGGTGAGGAGTAGCTGAACATAATCTTACCCTACAGGGATGCTTTCTAAGTTTTCTCTCAGGTATCAGAAAATACACATTTCTTGTAAGGCAGGCCTCTCCGTTTTACATGACTGTAAGCAAGGACATCTTCCTTTGCCATACAAACATTTCATTGGCTTCATTCTCATCTTAAGGCAGCCATCTGAGATCTGAGTTCTGCCTTCTAAAGTTTAGCATATGAACTCCAATTCTCGTTTCCCAGAGAGGTACTGGGATAGCTAACATTGCTTCCCAGAGCTCTTGTTACAAACTAATCTATTAACAATGTTGGTTACTCAGAGTTTTGGGTTTTTTTAAAGCATGGGGGATTACAAGTGTGCTGCTGAGATTTACAAACACATTAAGACTCATTTCATCCTTGATTTTTGGAACTTATAGACACATCAGTGCACTGCATGGGTACCTAGAAAATCTGCAATCCAACAATCATATCTACATTATAGGAATTAATCTGATATGCTGCTATTATCATATCTACATCATATGAATTAATCTGATATGCTGCTATTATCCTCATCTTTATATCATAGAACCCAAGACAAGGCAGACATATTGGAATGAAAGCCAGAAGAATAGACAGGTGACCTAAATTAATTTTTTTCTGTTAATTTCGTATTAATTGATCCATAATTATGGGTCAGTAGGTCACCTGTTAGCATGTTTTATATCTTCTAAAAGGTTAGGAATCATTTCAGCTTTATGTAATATAATATCCCTGGGACACACTTTGAACTTGTACTGCAGAGGATGTATCATATGGTTAGTGATGTCTCTGGAACTTACTGTAGTTCATCTTTTGCAACCACTTATACACCCCATTAATCTCTCAGTTGTCATCATGCAGATTCTATCTGTAGCTTTGTTTATGGAGATATCATAAAGCATGAATCAGTTGGGTTTCTTTTTTTAAACAATTCAGCATTTGAACAACAAATCTCATTCTTACTATTTTTCATTTAAGCAAATTATTAATTCTCTCATATCACTTAAGCTATCCAAAAGAAGACATGATGCTACCTATCTCATAAATATAAGAACAAATCGAAAAATCTATGTACAGTGGCCTGTAGTTTTACCAGTATATTACCAATATATTACAATTTATTTTTAGTTCTGATATATATGCATAGTTGGGTTCAAACAGCTAACATTTTAAAGAAGAATTTAAGATATAATTCACCATCCTGTCTAGGAAAGTGATAATATACTGCAGAATAAGAATCTAAAGCCTCACATATTATATGTGGAGTGAATCTCACACATTGTATGTGGAGTAAGAGTACCAACTGGGTGGATAATCTGCATGCTCAAAGAGCCTTTTATTCCATCTCAAGAGAGCTCAATCTTTATTTTTCTCCAGTTTATGAAAACTGGTTAAATAAACCGAAGTAAGGTACCAGAATTAGCCTTTTTCCTGAGACCTTCCTACCCACCTTTAAAAATGAAACCTGGGCAGACTTATAACTTTTTTTCCCTGATACAAATTTTACATTTTCATACTTTCTTGAGTATTTCCTATGGACCTCTTAATCACCTCTGTAGATTCTGCCCACTCTCTAGAAGAGCTTTTACTTGAGCTTTCAAAACTCAAATATTTAATCAAGTAAGCATGTGTTTCCTCCATCTCAGTCTCTAAGCATTATTTTGTATTAAAATTAAAGCCCAATTTTCATACTTTTTGGCCAAATATTTTAAAGACTATCTAAATTTTTAAGCATTAATATTCAAAGCTATTGTGAAATATGAATAATCCATATTTTTAGCAAGGTTGCTAGATATATTAAGGAAAGTTTTCAATATTATACAAATACTATAGACTCCAATTAATATCTATTTCCTGAAGACAAAACTTATAATTGAATTACAGATATTGATGTTGTGTCAGACAATAGTGAAAAGGATTTATATTTTTCATTTCCTTTTAAAATTACAATTCTAAAACAATAAAATACTATCTTTACAAACTACATCTTTAAAATATAAGTTAGCTAAAGCTCCAATGTTGTGGAAAATAGGACAGATAAAACAGACAGGTATAGTGATCATTAAGTGAGAATGTCTACTGTGTATCTCTCTACTTACTTGTCATTTGTTCTTATATATGCCTCTCTATTCACTTGTCGTTAGGACACTACCTCCCCTTCTTGGAGTGTAACATCTCATAAGTTTTAATCTTTCATTCATAGCAAACCAAGTTCTATCAGGCTCAATGACAGCCACTGAGGTATTTGTAGTAAGAAATGGTGCAGAAGGTTTAGAACTTATACAAACTGAGGATGAAGTAACTACTCTCTTGAAAATACCATATGGAGGTCTGGGCCTGAGCACTGAGCTGATCCCGGGCGGCAGCTCTGCCCCTAATCTCTAAGAATCCAGAGGAAGCAGGGCTCCCAGGTGCTCTAACGCTGGCATCATCTTAGGTAAGCAGACAGCAATGCCTGCCTCAGTAACTGGAACCCACTAGGACCCAGGAAGTCACTCCTGGCCCAGAGCACTGAGCAGATTTTGGGCCCCAGCTCTTACCCCAGTAGTAACACCCACCCCACACAGTTCTGATAAAACCAAGATAATAGGAAAGACAGGCTCCAGTCAGTGATAGGGCAGGTAGTACTAAGGAGATCCAGATGGCAAAAGGCAAGCACAAGAACATAAGCATCAGCCACCCAGGTACTTGGCATCATTAGAACCTAGTTCTCCCACACAAGAAAATTCTGAATTCCCCATAGTACTAGGAAAGCAAGATTCAGATTTAAAATCACTTCTAATGATGATGATAGAGGACTTTAAGAAGGACATAAATAACACTCTCAAAGAATTTGAGGAGAACACAGGTAGACAGGTAGAAGCCCTTAAAGTGGAAACACAAAAATCCCTTAAAGAATTACAAGAGAACACAACCCAACAGATGAAGAAATTGAACAAAATCATTCAGGACATAAAAATGGAAGTAGAAACAATCAAGAAATCACAAAGGGAGACTACCCTGGAGATAGAAAAACTAGGAAAGAAATCAGGAGTCATAGACACAAGCATCACCAACAGAATACAAAAGATAGAAGAGAGAATCTCAGGTGCAGAAGATACCATAGAAAATATTGACACAACTGTCAAAGAAAACCCACAAAATGCAAAAAGTTCTTAACATGAAATATCCAGGAAATCCAGGACACAATGAGGAGACCAAACCTAAGGATAATAGGTATGGATGAGAGTGAAGATTCACAAATTAAAGGGCCAATAAGTATCTTCAACAAAAGTATAGAAGAAAACTTCTCTAATCTAAAGAATGAAATGCCCATAAACATACAAGAAGCCTATAGAATGCCAAATAGGCTAGACCAGAAAAGAAATACCTCCCGTCACATAATAATCAAAACACCAAGTACACAAAACAAAGAAAGAATATTAAATGCAGTAAGAGAAAAAGGCCAAGTAGCATATAAATGCAAACCTATCAGAATTACACCAGATTTCTCACCAGATACTATAAAAGATAGAAGATGCTGGACAAATGTCATACCGACCCTAAGAGAACACAAATGTCAGCCCAGGCTACTATACCCAGCAAAACTCTCAATTACCATAGATGAAGAAACCAAGATATTCCATGACAAAACCAAATTTACACAATATCTTTCTACAAACCTAGCATTACAAAGGATATTAGCAGGAAAGCTTCAGTACAAGGAGAGAAATTATACTCTAGAAAGAGCAAGAAAGTAATCCTCTTCCAACAAACCCAAAAGAAGATAGCCACACAAAGATAATTTCACCTCTCATAACAAAAGTAACAGGAAGCAACAATCACTGTTCTTTAACATCTCTTATTATCAATAAACTCAATCCCCCAATTAAAACACTGGATACATAAACAGGGCCCAGCATATTGCTGCATACAGGAAACCTGCCTCAGTAATAAAGACAGACTCTACCTCAGAGTAAAAGGCTGGAAAACAAATTTTCAAGCAAATGGCCCTAAGAAACAAGCTGGAGTAGTCATTCTAAAATCTCCAGCCAGAGAACACAAAGGGAGGGACTCATGTCTACACCTGTATAGGTAGTTGAGGGTGGCCTTGCTAGGCATCAGTGGAAGTGGAAAGCCTTGATACCTGAAAGTTCAGATTTCCTAGTGTTGGGGAACTTCAAGATCAGGGAGGTGGGAATGAGAGGATGTTGGGAGCACACCCTCATAGAAACTCCCAGAATTATATGGATTAGACATGACAGAGGTAGGCTGCCAGAAGACTAGATTCCAGAATTCAAACAAAAAGTTATCTTGATACTAAAATTTGTTTTGAGAATTGTATATTGCAGAATACACAGCCTTGGTGTATCTACTCATCAAGGGAGCTGAGCAGACCTGCTCGAACCTCTGATGTCCTGGAATTGCAGC
Source organism: Rhabdomys pumilio (assembly GCA_030674055.1). Lineage (NCBI taxonomy): Eukaryota > Metazoa > Chordata > Mammalia > Rodentia > Muridae > Rhabdomys > Rhabdomys pumilio. The sequence goes on along the minus strand of JANHMN010000003.1, from coordinate 7,185,236 downwards.
TGGATGCAATGAAGACACAGACGTCAGAGGCTTATCAATTTTCTCTTCCTTCTGTCCCTCTTCTAATATCTCAACACCCATAACCAGCTTGAAGAAGTTAATGAAGATTCGGCACCCCTATTCCCTGGACTTGGGGACTGAGGTGGTTAATATTGGGCTGTCTTTCTAGGGGAAAGTAGTGGTTTTGTTGGAACAGGGAGGATTAGCTAGGATTTATTGCATAGCCATAATCTATTGGTAGAAATATGTATAATTGTTATTAAGATGAAGTTATTATTTCTTAAATGGTACAAAATTTACTTTGATTTCAAATCTAAGGTTTTCATTGGTATGAGCTTCTAATTGATATAAAGTGAGATTAATATTGTTACTCTCATAGGCATTATGCCTATATAACACATTTAGGAATATAAGGCTTAGACCCAGTCCTTCTTTAAGTTTTTAAACTGATTTGAGATGGTTAGCCTATGAGTTAAGGGCTTATAGCAAATTTATGGCTCTGAGTTTATTTTTAGGGTGCTTTCTATATTTTATTTAGCCAAGAGGAGTTAACAAACAATAGTCCAGATTGCCTTACATGGATAGTTGGTTTTCAAAATCTCAGAAATCCACAGAATTGACATTAAAAACATTTCTGTATTAATGCCCATTTTGATTAGAGACCTGTCTGCTCCTGACAGCTTCCTGTCTTGGATTCTAAGAAGAAATTGAGCATCTTTGGAGTTACTCCAGTTGTGGTGAGACAGCCACTAGGCAAGAATTGCCTCTTTTCATCTACAGACAAATCACTATCCAGAAAAGGACACACTTGCGGAATAGTCAACTGATTATATCTGCCAATACAGAGTAATCAGCCCTTAATAATTCTGCATCACTTGGTCTGTCAGAGGATCCTGGGCCAGAAGGCTGAAGATCAAATGCTCCAACATTTTGTGGTATAGAAACTGTCCAGGTGCTCAGTGGTCTCTATAATTTGGCTAAGTTTTAGAAGCTATGCTTGGTGCTTCCCATAATTTCAGTTAACTCAGTCATCTGGATTTCTGACGGGGTTGAAGACTTATAGTCTCATAGCCAATCCCAGCTATTTACTTTGAGAGAAAAGGTTTGAGAGCATGGTTTTCAGCTGACATTCATTCTAAAGTCAAGAAAAAAAGGCAGGTTCAGAATTAAGTCTTTTAGTTAGGAGGGACGACAGAGGTTCTGTTTAGTCAACAAAATGATGAACTGGGTATTAAGTCTATCTTGTACCTTACTGATACAAATAGGTATAGTTCTACTCTAATTGTATTTTAAGAGAAAAGTCTTATTTTAACAGGAACAGTGATATGTAGAAGGAACTAAGGTGGGAGGAGTAAGAAGAAGAAGATAAGGAGTAAGGAGAGGAGGAGAAGGAGAGGAGGAGCTAGGTGACAAGGAGGGGAGGGACATAGAGGTGGATGTTTGCGTGTCCCCACCAGTCAAAGATAGTTGATATATCTAGGTTGGGTATTGGGTTACACTTCTGATTGATATTGAGCATTACCAAACTTATAAAGCCTTTGATTAATATTTAAAAATAGTATAAAAGCAAAAAGGAGAAGTGGGAGGTTGGGATAGGGGTTTTCTAGGGAGGGGAAATGGGGAAAGGGGATGGCATCTGAAATTTAAATAAAATATCCAATAAAGATTTTCACATAAAAAAGAAAAAAAAAAAACAAAAAGAAAATGCCATATGGAATTATGAAGAGCATAGCCACATAGTAGTGTTTGTTGGGAGAATTATTTACCCATATACTTCTCTATAACTATATGCGTTTTTCTTTCTACTCTTTGTAAGGGAAGGTAAAAGTAAATATAGTAAAAGGCATCAATGAGTTCCAGTGTCTAAATACCATTTCCACAAGGAGTTAATCTTCGTATTTGTTTGTTGAATGCCTATTCCATTGTGGTCCTTTGTTGAAATCCTAACTTCTACTGTGATGGTCATGGGATGTTGCCCTTTCAGATGTGATAGACGATTAGGGTTAAGCCCTCCTGGTTGGAATTTGTGGTCTTACCAAACTCCACTGCAGGGAGCAACCATTAGAGCTCCTCTTACCATGTGAAGACACTGACAAATAGGGTTCTTTGTGACCTAGAAATGTCCACACCTGACACAAACGTTTCTGATGCTTTGGTGAACATTCCAGATTTTAGAGCTATAAAAAATTATTTTGGTTGTTTGTAAGCCAATGAGCTTGTTGTATGGTGTTTTCTTATAGTGACACCAATAAGCCAAGATAAAAAATTTTGCATAGTGCTAGACACAATAATGATTATTTTGATTGGGATTGTTTATAAATTGACAGCCTGTTAGTTTTAAGACTACAAATGGAGGATAATATGGTAATTATCAATGCCACTTACAGTGCTTTTTAATTTTATTTTTAAACATTTTATTTAGTTTTATTTTATGTGAGTGTTTTGCTTGAATGTACATATGTGCATCATGTGACACTCATGGAGGATCAGGTGTATGCGGACTCTTGGAGTCCCTAAGAGTGTTAGATCCTCTGGAACAGGAATTACAGGTAGCTATTAGCTGCCATTTGAGGGCTGCAGCCTGAACTGGGATCCTCTTGAAAAACAGCAAATTTTCTAAACCACTGAGCCCCATTTAACTGCTTTCATGAAGTCAACCATCTGCTAAATCATGTTTTAAGATGTTCATTGAATATTTTATTGAGTCTGTATAAAAATTCTCTAAGAGGTACAACTATTATTGTTATCAATTGATAAATGTAGAACCTCAGGCAGCACAAAAGTTAAAGAAACTGACTACGCTCATCCAGTCAGTTGAGAGTTGAAGTCAAAATTTGAGTCAAGATACTGGAGGCAAAGCTTGTCACTACACCAAAACTACGGATACTGCAAAGTGGAACAAATATAGCTTTAAGTTGGTGTTGTAGTTTGAATATGCTTGCCCTCGGAGTGGTACTGTTAGGAAGTATGGTCTTATTGGAGTAGGAGTGGCCTTGTTGGAGGAAGTGCGTCATTGTGGTGATGGGTTTTGCAATCCTTCTCCTTGCTGTTTGGAAGACACTCTTCTTCTGGCTGTAGTTGGATTAAAATACAAAACTCTCAGCTCCTTCTCCAGCACCATGTCTGCCTGGATACTGCTATGCTTCCTGCAGTGATGATAATGGACTAAACCTCTCAAATTGTAAGCCAACCTCAATTAAATGTTTGCCTTTATAAGAGATGCCTTGGTCATGGTGTCTCTTCAACAGCAATAGAAACCCTAACTAAGATAGCTGGAGTCCATCAAAAGAAAAATCAGTATGTTTCTGCCTCCTTGACTGCACTAGGAGGTTATAATAATAGTTGTATTTTTATTTGCCTCAGAAGCCTGCTTCTAAGACAAATAAAGTTGTCTAACTTCAAAAGTTCCCATAAGGACAATATAAAAATTCAAGGCATAACAATTTATATATAACTGTGTGTGTTTGATGGAAGTATTTATTTGTTTCTTCATCTCTGGATTCTTAGAAAATAGATCTTCACCAAGGATTCTTAAGGCAGAAAACTATTTATAAGAACCAATTGAACAAAAAACCAGAAAAAGGACAGTAACTTTTGTCTAATAAAAGTGAAGTTAAACTCTCATTTATGAGTGTTTTTAAATCAATCATTTAAAGCAAATGTAATCCTTTAAAACTACATATGAATAGTGCATTTAACTTATGTGTTGAGTCTTTCTCCCAAATTATCTGTTGAAATTTACAGACAAGCAGAAAATAAGACTATGACATCAAAAGCAAATACTAATTATTTTGAGGATTCAAAAAAAGTTAATATTACTTATTAATTTACTTTCAGTACTCATCTTTAGTTGGAAAAACTATGCACAAAGACCTCTAGAATCTGCCTTTCCTCTCATTCCACCGTCCACAATCAAGTATGTGCTGAATTTTAATATCCTCACTTGATTAAAAGAATTTCTGAGAATATAGGAATAAAAATGATATTTTATGACAAGAAATAATTTTCTTTCTTAAAATGCTACTTTCTTTTCTTTGTAATAATTTATAGTTTATTTTATTTTATGTGCATTGGTGTTTTACCTGTAGATTTGTCTGTGTGAGGGCACCTGATCTCCTGGAGCTAGAGTTACAGACAGTTGCCATGTGAGTGCTGGGAACTGAACTCGAGCCCTCTTAGCCCTTAAGCTTTGAGAAATCTCTCAGCCCAGGAGATTATTTAAAATAATCTCCAGTTTATTTAAAAAAAATAAACTACTGCTGCCAAGCTTTATTGTAGAAAAATGGGAGTCTAATATTAATATCACGAAAGGTGATTAGAAAGGTGGTTGATTATTTAGCTACTTAACATTTTATGTTATTCCTCATCAATAAAATTTATAAAATAATTATTTCAGATATGGTATATGACAAGAAATTAACATATGTATTTTAAAACAATTTATAACTATAAAATAAATATAAGTAAGTGAACATTGATAGGTTATAAATAGAAATAGTTAGAAATCAAACACGTTAAAAATTTTATGATAAAGACTAATTAGTAAATGACCTGCTAACACAGATACTGCAATGTTAACTACTGAAATGAAGATGTATAATACATATAATTTTAAAGTGCAAAATATATAACCTGTCTCATAATAGTTTAATCATAAGATATAAAATGTTTACAGACAAAAGAAGTAACATTCCCAGGTAAAGAAAACAAAACTGACCTCTATAAATACAGCAATTCTGTAAAGAGAAGTTTACTTCAATTTCAATCAAAATCCTACTTATATGTCTTAGAAATGAAAGAAAATAGTGACAAAAAGTATCACTGGAATGAATATATGGAATCCAGTTAAAAAAATTAAGAGTAAGGATGATAAAATCTGTGTTTATTACACAACACATTCTAAAATAAAGGGAAGTAAAGCATTATAGTAAAAACAAGAAGGCAAATAGAATAGAAAATATGAGCCTTAAGCAATTTTAATATGGAAAAAATAATAACATATATTTATATATCATGGATTATGAAGAAGAGGTGATATTAATCAATAAAATGTGTCTTTTCAATAATATTTTGGAAGGAAAATAACATAACTTTCACATACCACAAAAACTTTAGAATTACTAGAGAAGAATTAAAATTAAGTGGTAGGAATCATGTAAATACTGTGAGATCACAGTCTAGGTGCTGATAGTTATGTGCCTATGTAAGATCACTATGGGAACATGTGTATTTAGAGAAGCAAAAGGCATTGAATTCTGGGAATGTAGTGTATTGATATCAGGGTAATGAGAACAGAAAAGAGGGATGAAGAGAGGAGCTAGGGAGGAGAAGGTGTTTCAAACCCTTCACATTGGCATGGCTAGAAAATCAACCAAACATAGACTTCCAACAAGAATGTGGAGATTCATGGTGGCAAACTCTGTTGATACATCAAGAAGAATAAATTCTGAGGCTGAGTGAGTCACAGGCTCTACCACAGCCCTTGAAGTAAAACTGGAGTCTACATAGACTGAGAGAAACTGAATAGAGTATAGAAAACTCTTTGATAATGGAAGGATTGGTATTTAGAAGGAGGTAGTGTGCAAAGACTTTTGTTCTGTTTTGAATGATGGTACAGATGCGATGGGAGATTAAGAGAATGGTATCCTTGAGTGGCAGAAAGTGTGAGGATCAGACATACATGTTAAAGCCTTGGTCTCTCCTTTCCAGACTTACTCTCTCATTTACCAATCTCTTGACTCTGAATACAGGGCCTCATGCATGCTACACAAGTGCTTCACTATAAGTTGCATCTCTAGCCTAAGAGTTTGTCTTTTCCAGAAAGATTAATTCTTCCAATGTAAGGAAAAGAGTCAGAGGTAACAGAAACAAAAAAATGATCAAGGGTCACTGAGGTCATGTAAGCTATGGTTGTCTTCTGCTTGCCACTGGTTTCATATGATGCAACCCTAAGGGCTGAGGAGATATCTCAGTCAGAAAAAAAATGCTAATCACACATCCATGAAAATCTGCATTTGACTCCCAGGACACATATAAAAGGCTATGCATGCTGTTATGTCTTTGAAACCCCAGCACCATGGAGGCAGGGCACTCTGGACTGCCAACATAGGTTACCTGGCAAGTGCCATGGCACTGACAGACCCTGTATCAAAAACCAAAGAGAAATAAAAAGAGAAAGAGAAGGAGAAAGAGAAAATAAACAAGGTAGATGGAAGATAAATAATGATATGAAAGCTCATGCAGTCAGCTGCTTTTAAAAATGAGGGTATGAGAAATATAATGTAAGTCTCGATGAGATAAACATGTTGAAATGCTAAGGGCTGAACAGGAGAAAACCAGACAGAGACCCAAACCAGAAGATATTCAAAATTGAGAAGATGAAGAACAGAGAATTGATTTTTATGAACCTTGAAATCAAGAAAGATTCCATCAGTAGATTTGTTAGATAATAGAAATGACACAAGGGAAAACTATTTTGGAGTCAGGGGTCTGCTCGGAGGGTGAATGTTTAATTAAACAAGCAGACACAGTAGAGACAGACATGGAAATGATCTAAAGCTGACTGGTGCTACAGAAGAGGAAGTGGAGAAGGCTGGGACTGGCAGTGTGGAATAAGGACAGTCACTCTTTCTTCAAAGTCAGAAACATGAAGAACAGCAGAAAACAATGACTACTACTTAGGAGGTAGCCCTATGAGGAGAGAGTCAGGTTTCCATGAGCAACCTGAAGAGAAAGGTATGGGAAGAGGAGAATTCTACATGAGATTTTATTGATGTCTCACTATGAGTTCTACAGGCTTCAGTGGAAAAAAATCATCCAGAAGATGAGAGGAAGAAGATGGGAGAACTAAATGTCTAGAGCTAAGATGTGACTCAACTTTCTGGGATCAGCAATGACAGATGATCCTGAAATACCAAGGGCAAGAGACCAGAGAGCCCAGATGATTCAAATGCAAATGGTGGTTCAGGGTTCTGCCTCCTACCAGGAAGATGCACCACTAAGCATAAAGCAGAGGAAAGCTTTAACTCTATAAGAAATAGGTAAGTATATGCAATTACAAATACAAAAAGTATATACAATTACAGTATATACAATCAATGTATTTAAAGACGTTCATGATCAGTACATATGAAAAGCACAATATATAACTCTAATGGTACTACATGCCTTGTTTTTAAACACAGACAAACCCAGGGGGAAATATTTAAAAAACTAATATTTTGTCTTAGGTTGTACTGGGAGAAACTTTTCTGTAACAACGTTCCTTTTGTTCTCTTTTCTTTTGATCTTCCTTTCTCTATCACTCCCCTCCTCCCTTTTCAATTATTTTCTTTTTAATTTGAAAAACTGGAAATCAAAGTTAAGAACCCATATAGATCACAAGCTTTCCACCATCCTAACCCTTTAAACCCTGTGTTGTAATTTCCAGATTTCATAAAAACACATTATTATTAGAAAATAACATATCACACAAGTTTTGACCAGTGTTTTCTCCTGTGCTCTAAGCTGCTATTACTCTCTTTTTTTTTTAAGAGAAACTGAGGGTCTTTTCCCTCATCATAATTTTTCGTTTAAATGAAGAACATGGCGACTGTCCTTTCCCCTGGCATTTTTCATTTCAAGCACGCAGTTATGTTCCCTGATGATGAATCTGCCTCTGCATGGAAGACTGCCTATTTGGAAAGAGAAATGAGTGTACATGTGTTGTCCATGAAGCTGCAGGTGCCTACCTGGCATACTGAGGTCTCAGGATCACACTGACTGCTGTGTCCATTACACTGACAGGGAACACAGGTTCCTAAGGTTGGTCCAGGAGTGCGGCCACCTGGTTCCGAACGCAGTCGGTAAAATCCTGGTGCACATGTCTAGAAGAAAAACAAGGCAATTAGGTTAGGCCTGTTAGCATGCTTGCTTCAGTACTGAAGATCTCCAAGGATTGAATACACAACCTTGGTCCATGCCCTTTATGTCTGTATGTGAATTTGAGGAGTCCTACTTATAAGCATAAATGCCAATTTTGATATATTTCTGCTAGGTCCTTCTTCTGTTCTGCAGCATAGGCAGCCTCATGTAATCAGATTTTAGCAGAGGAAAGCTTTCATTTGCATCTATTGCTTTTGCCTGAGAAAGCCTGAAAGTGTCTTTTTCTTGAGCAGTTTATTTTTAACTAACAGTGTCATATGGACTAACGAGATGCTGGTCCAATGTCCTTGACAGCTGAAAATATGCTTTTCTGTGCTTGATGGATAACTAGCAAATGTCCAAAAAATAAAAAAACTCAGTAAAGCAAAATAAAAACCCTATAGGTGAATTATTTATATCAATATGATTTAAAGCTTATAAAAAGAAAAAATCAAAATAACGAAATCTCTGTGTCTTAAACTACTAGGAATTTATAAAATTTATTCCTTCCCAAGCTCTATTTTTTTTTTTTTCATTTTGCAATGAAAACAAAGCCAACAGAAAATTGCTGGCAAATCTGACATATGCAAAACCAAGAGTTTCATTTTCATGAACGTTTTGTCACACGTTTGTATCAAGAACAAGACTGGATTTCTGTGAAGAGGTCCTCAGCATGAGGTGGGCTGACTTGTATCCCAGGCTCAATGCTGTCTCTCATCAGACAGTGTTTGATTTCTGATTAAGAGATAGGAGGCAGTTCCTGGATGCCACTGAGGATTATAAAGAGGCTGCTTAAACACCTTAGTTAAGTAGGCTCTTCTTTCTTCCTTTAAAACTCTCCTGTTGAAGGGAGAATGATGGCTGGCTAAGTAGGCAAACACATTTTATCCCAAGAACTTCCTAATGCATGTACATGCTTTTGATCTGGCCTAAGCAGCTCAGAATAAAATATACAGAAGTCCCCCAGAAAGAGAGAAAAAAAATCAATGCTCAGTGCTCTCCTTGAGTTTATTTTGATTTGTTTAATGTGTACCTCAATTAAGCACTTAATTAAGAGTCTCTTGGCTTTTATCAGGCTTATAAGAAATTCTAATGAGATTTACTTTCTTTCCGAATTTGAGCAAACTAATAAAAGGCTGAACTCCTTAGAAAAAACAACAGCAAAACAAAACAAAAAAAAATTCTTGGCATCTTTTTGGTTTCACAGTACACTCAAATATATATTGTACCTTTGGGTATATTTGTATATACGTACAATAACATGCAATCAATCCTGTTATTGACAATTGAGGTTAATTTTTCTCATTGTTACAGAAAAAGTGTATAAATTACAGCTGAAGAATTCATTTTAAATATAACTGAAGGAGCAATCCTAGGTGTGTTTACAACAGGGAGGTGGCACACAGGGCAGCGAAGGTAGCACACAGGGCTGCAGAGGTGGCACACAGGGCTGCAGAGGTGGCACACAGGGTTGCAGTGGTGGCACACAGGGCTGCAGAGGTGGCACACAGGGACTGAAGATCTAGCAAATGGGCAGAGGATGCAACACATGGGCTGCAGAGGTGGCACACGGGGGCTGAAGAGGCTATACACAGAGCCTGGCAAGTTGGTACCCAGGGGCTGTGGAACTGTCTTAATGGGCAAAGAACTAGCAGCTTAAATAAGAGGACAAAAGTTTGGACCAGAAGAACTCATGTAAAACACTGTGTGTGTAGCAGCCACTTGTAATCCCAGACAAAGCTGTAAGTCTTGAGTCAGCAAGACACGCTGTTTCAATTGGCTAGATGGAGTGTGATCAAGGAGAACCCATTAATTCCAAACCTCTGCACACATATGTGCTCACACATATGAGAACATGCACACTGAAACACACACACACACACACACACACACACACACACACACACACCTCCTTCCTACCCCAATACACTGTAGATTGCTACAAATTGTTACTATGTTAACTTGAATAGATTTGCATTTACATTTTACTTATATGGATCTCACAGTTATTTTTTCTAAATACTGTTGTTTTATTTGCATGGGGTATGTCTGTCTCTGTGTTTGTACATTGTGTATATGTTTGAAAACCACACAAATTGGGAGGAATATCTAAGATGTTTTCTGTATCTCAAAGAAACCAACCAACCAAAGAAACCTTAGAAGAAGAAAGTAAATAAAAATACATTTTTTTTGAACAAGGCAAGTTCAGTGTCCCAGACAAAATGTACTGATAACTCCAAGATTTGTATTGTAGTCAATCAAGTGTTCCATACTGAGTTCTGTGAAGAGAGTTCTAGGCCTTTCCTTTTGCTTTTTAGTCATTTGCGGAATTGTCAAACATTCCGATGCTTGGCTCCACCCCTAAAGACTACAGTTGAGTTTGTAAAGTGGAAGGCAAGAGGTGAGTTAAAACCCCTGAGAAGGTGTGAGTAGCGGTCATGGCTTAGGGTCTCTGAGGGCCATAGGCACACTCATCATCCTGTTTTAAAGAGTGTTTGAAAGGGGCATGTGGGCTCCTCGGGACTGCACACTAATGTGTATGGGAGTGGTGGTTTCTATGTTAGTCTACGTGAAGGGTGTGGGCCAGCTGCTGTCTTTCAGACATGACTTCCTTATCCCACAAATTAGCAGGTGTATTAACTGAGTTCACACCTAAACTTTCTTAACAGTTTAATATTGTGTTTCAGTGGACTGTATTTCTAAACAAAGAAAAAGTGACTGTTTTTCAAAGCAAGAATTAGAGTGTTATCAGAATATTTAAAACAATATGTCAGATTTATCTCTTTTTAATCCCCTCTTTTCCTAGTTCCCTCTGTAGTTATTATTTTCATTAAAAATCAATGGGATGTTTTTAAAAATATCAAGTCTTTCTGCCCTCACTGAAAAATAGAGGGGCAAAATTCAACAACAACAGCAAGTCTAAGTAGGATAAGAAAGCGGATACTTTTAAATGTTCCTAAAAAATTTTTGTTTTGGAACCTGATGAATTTAAGAAAAGCAAATAAGAATATCTTCATACTTCATGTTAGATTTTTTTCCCGCCTGTAGTTCCAACATTTCCAAAATTCTATTTTCATGTCCTGAAATTAGGCACAACTCAATTTTCTTCTGTTCTTTCATTTTTTCCTTTCCTTGGCATCTCTCAAAAACTTTAGAATCAAATGTGAACAAAAGACAGGCAGTAGAGCCAATAGAACTAAAGAAGAGTGGTGGGCCAGCATCTCTCAGATGCTCCACACAATCCTCTCCTCTGAGACAATGGAAGCCGACAGGTGTGGGTACCAGTGGACATACTCTGCCTGGGGTCTCTGTCTGGGCTTTGCACCCAGGCCAACATGACTTTAGCTTTTCTTCTGAAACTTACTACATATCACTGCACCTAGGTTTTGAGTGCTGCGTGTCTCAGTTTCCTGACCTGAAACACATGGATCTTTGTATCATACTATTTGCATAAGTTACCATGTTTAAAAACAAATATATCTCAGTTTAAATCATAGCTCTGCTACTGCATAGCTGTGCAATGGCAGGCAAGTTCTTTTACCTGCTTGGGCCTCAGTTTCTCCACAGTGGGAACACGGAGATTATAAATAGTGCTCTGTAGTATAAGTCTGACAGTATAAGTATGCCATAGATGTGTTTGAGATGATACAGGATACAGTACACATACAACAAATTTTGTTCTTATATAGGAATGTTGTAAGAATTAATCCACCTATTTAATGCTTTCCACAAATTAACATAAGTGCCTTGTCACAGATAAGATTTAGATGTATTTGCTGAGAATAAACTAAAAATAAAGGCAGCAAGGGTTTTTCTAACATTCTCAGGAAAGAAAACGACAATACATACCATCTATCCATAACGTGTCAAAAACCAATGCTTCAGTCAATTACATACCATGTACACAGTAAGGGCCTTATAGATTTTTCTGACTAGGAACATAACTGTTGTCTGTGTGCACATGCATGGCATGATGTTTGCACAGGGTGCAATTTCCTAGTGATACAGTTCTCACATTATGTCCCCACCATTAAAAATAACATACTAGGGGCTGGAGAGATGGCTCAGTGGTTAAGAGCACCGACTGTTCTTCTAGAGGTCCTGAGGTCAATTCCCAGCAACCACATGGTGGCTCACAACCATCTGTAATGGAATCCTATGCCCTCTTCTGGTGTGTCTGAAGACAGCTACAGTGAACTCATATACATAGAATAAATAAAGAAATCTTTAAAAAAAAAAAAAGAAGAAGAAGGACATACTACATGAAAGCAGCCCTCGGGTCTCCCACATGCCATGACACCAAAGTGATATGGGACCCCCCAAGGGAAGTACACATGAGGAAGGCGGACATTCTTTCCTCATTATGAATTTGAGTTTTCAGATTGTCTAGTAAGTATACATTGGGACTTAAAATTCACTCTGCTCAAACTGAAAGTTTTTGATTGGCCCAATAGATACCAGTTCAACTTTGATCCAAGCAAATAAGACCTGGGAAGAGGGATTGAGAGACTAGAACTTTCCAAATATCAACTAGGCATCATTATTAAACATCTCATCTCTGATATCAATTGCAGAGTGCCATATATACAATGCCAAAATGTGATAAATAATGGTGTCTGTGTGTAACTGAAACTGATTATAGGTTTAGGTAATAATCGTACCCTAAGCTACTCTGGAAACATGGCTAAGTAGGGGGTTTCTATAAACAAGTATGATACAAAGAGAGAGCCTTTCATTTGACTTCTAAAAGAAATCTAGTTTCCACTTCAAATTATTGTGATCATAAATCACAGTAACTAGTTATTTCAAGGACTGGAAACTGTGCTGAGCAGAGCAATAGTGCCCCTCTAATCCGAATGTTAGGCAAGAGTGTAGTAGTATCCTTGTAACTGTGTGGGGCAGTGTGCTGTGAAAAGCAGCTGGGTGCTTGGTGGAGCACAAGCTTGGAACCCCAGAACCTTATTGGACAACAGGAGTTCAGCTCTGCTCCCAGGTCCTAGTTCTTTTCATTTAGCTTCAGCTCTACAACAACCCCTCCCACAGAGAGGTCTATGGCCAACAGTCAAGAGGAACAGGCCTCAGGCCCTAGAGAGATTTACATACTAATGAGGTACCTGAAGACCAGAGGGTGAAGCCAATTAAACATTCTTCCCCAGCCCCTCCTCCCTCTCTCCCTCCCTTATTTAACTCCGGTCTGCCCTGGGTTTCTGGGGGGTGCATCCAGATCCATCCACCATCCACCATCCACCATCTACCATGACATTAAAGCCTGTAAAAACTCATGGACTTTCTCATGTCTTTGGGGCTGCGACATGAGGAGCCATGGAGAGGTCTTTAGTGAGCCACTGCTGCTGCACCTAACTATCCACAGCCTGAAGGAACCCTCAGTGTTCCCAGCCAACTACCCACAGCCTGGCGTGAGGAACGCTGCTTCTCCATCCACAATTACCTACATAACTGGCTGCATTTTAAATGGTAATACTTAATTCTGTCTTCCAGCAATCTCATTTTGTGTAGAAATATGAAGCGACCAGCTTACCGAATGTAAATATCTGTAGGATTCTGCACACTTGGTGAAGATGTTGTAAAGGAACCGTTTTGTGTATTCATGACCCAAAGCATATGTTACTGGAACAGGGTGGATTATTTCAAAAGTGTCCTTAGCTCTTGCTTTGACGATTAGACTTTATGCTTGGGTAATTACACTTTAGAATCAAAATGAATTATAAATAAGATGTATAATGGATTAGAAGCAGTGGGGTGTGGAGAACATGTCAGGTGTCTTATTATGAGAGATAAGCCTTTATCTCCATAATCTCTCCACTAAGCCCTCGCTGTGATCAGTGTCTGTAAACAGGAGGATGAGAAGAGCTCACAGGACAGATGGAGCTGTGGGTTCTCACACTTATGTGGGGACATCCTAGGTATTTCCCATTTACTTTCATTTGCATTTGCCTCATTTGTGTTAATTCATATTTTCAGACAATGGCAAGTCATAAAAAATCAATGCTAAAGGGTGTTTTAGTCTCTTTAAACAGTCTATGCATCACAAAACATATAACATTTGTGGAGAAATACACAGAATTGTACTGAAATAATTTTGTAATTTTCCAATATTTTTGTTGAAATCTGAAGAGAATTGTATTAAATAAGTGGGGAGAAATGGAGACATAATATCTTCCTTCTCAAGATACCTGAAGGTCAAGCTTGACTCTGGATATTTTCCATAGGAAAATTACAACTCTGAGTCAGAAATTTCAGAACTTCCACCTTAGCTTAGGTAACTACATAACAATAACTAAATATAACTATAAGGAGGCCCGTGACAGTTGAAAGATTTGGCCAAGTTCATCCAGTTTTCCAGCAGTGCATCCATAAAGTGAAACAAAATTCCTTTTCTTTAGAAAAAAAAACCTCATAGTTCCCTGTGTCCTCTTTGCTTCTGACTCTCATGCTTATGAAATGTTAGCCCATTTGTATGTGTGCACTGACTCATTTCCAGCCTCATACTGAGGATGTTTAAAAGGCATATGTAGATAAGTGTAATAGTTTGTATTGTGTAAAAATGCATACATGGAGGAACTATTACCTAATAAAGAGATGGGTTATTAGATGGTTTATGAGACTCAAATGAGCATATCACAGTGAATATCTCCTTTTGAGCAGGCGATGGAGCTGCATCAATGTATTTCAGTCACCCCAGGAAGTTGTTGTTTGAATATTGTGGAGCAATACAGTAGTGGTTAAGTTAACAGCACTGAGTTTGCAGTACTATTTTATTCCATGAATTCTCATTTATATTAATCCTTCAGGTGATTCAATAGATAAAATTCTGGGGCTCAGCAATAAACCAGCAAAAGTACCTGAAGTGTTTGAGTGAGATAAAAGTTACAACTTATTCATTCATTCATTCATTCATTCATTCATTCATTCATTTATTTGTTTATTCATTTAATTCATATGTATTGCTTTCAATGTATTGAAATATGTATTGCTTCATATGCATACCACAATAAGTGTGTGGAGATCAGAGGGCAACTTGGGGGAGTTTGTTCTCTCCCTCCACCATGTGAGTCCTGGAAATTTCAGCAAGTCAGGTTGTGAGGCTTGGTGCCCACAGAGCCCTCTCACTAGCCCCAATGCAGAATTTTTAAGGTATCGTCCAACTTTGGTCAGGAGTCATGTATGCCATTATCGAGAAAACTTCCAACATCCCATTTACAAAGTTGTCAGATTAAATTGTGTTAAAAATATCAGCACATGAACCTGTAATTAGTCCGAGTCATAGTATCAACTCTAACAAGTGACAGTGACCACAAACCAGTGACGTGTTTAAGGTTCACAGCCTATATAATCATCATAAGGGTCTTCAGCTGTAGGAAGAGGAGGAGACATCAATGACATCCAGCCTCATAAACGGGCATCAATTAATGTGACCAATGAGACAGAATTTGAGATATAGTAGGTCCCCAAAACTCACTGAAGTCAGGAATTTGTAGGATGGCAGGTTGTAGAATACCACTCAGTCTTGATTATTTATCATGTCTAGCTTCTAGAGGTTTAGAAATCTATGCAAGTTCTCAGCCTTAGTACTTGATGAAACTGAGGTTCAGATTCAACCCAGTTCCTTTTCTCTCCCAACTTCCCAATATTGTAGTACTCTTTTCACAAATTAATATTTGTAGATATTAATTAAAATACCAGAAGTCATTCAAAGGAATACCCTAGGAGTGAAAAAAATTGTTTTTAAAATTGTGATGACTGAATGATGGTTGCACTGTGGAAACTATTTCATGTCCTTTTGGGAAGACTATATTGAATGGAACAGCCTGCTAGTTTGTCTTTTCTATAGACATTTTGTCTTTTCTATATAAAAAAACACTCTCAAACTGCATAGAATTATATCTCATAATCGGTGCAGTTTAAATGCTTTAACTGCTCAGAAATGGTGCCAAGAAGATAGATAGTATATACAGATCAGCCTTTTGAAACACGCTCACCCCTGGCTATGACATATCTTTACAAATCTTTTAATCAGGTAGTTCCCTCCAGTTAAGATTCTTTACAAGCTAATAATGACAATAACGTATTGCTAATATGCACGACTGATAATCAAATAGGCTAAGAGTACACATGGAAATCGAGGGCAGAGGAAGCTTGAGAAGGACTCCCATTTGGCTCTGAAAGGGAGCTGAGCTCAAATGAGTTAGCACCAGCTAGCTTACCTCACAAGACAAGCCAGAATAGCCAGGGGGGCAGTCACATCTTTCTATCAGGTGTGCTGGTGGGCTCGCTGCTGATACATGTCCTGGTTTGGCTACTTCCATGGAGATTTCAGAAATGCTACAAAGACACAAGCAGAGTTAATGATCACACAAGCAGACATAGCCTACAAAAACTACTCAAGGCTTAAGGAACCCCCACCCCTACCTCAGATTTCTGCAAATCAGAGGTAAATTATTTTGTTTGCTTGTTTTCAATGAACCAAAACACATATGTTTATCAAGGTAAGATGAAATTACATACTGTAGAAAGGGGGCCATCATGCTAATAACTACACTGTTTTGAAGCTGCTTAAATTCCAGGTGCTCAATTGCTTCATCCGATTACAGCATTTTTATTTCCTCTCAGACTGAGGTTATCTATTAGGAAAATATTCACGTAAATCCTAAGGAGTTAACTAAATTGGATGTCAGCTGTCCTGTTGAGAAGTTATTATAAAGATTTTTAACCCCCCTCCCAGTTTTCAAAACGTGAGTAGCTTCATGTCGACATGGCCAATCAGTTAGACATTTATATTCTTTCAAACAGGCAACCCAAGGTCACTCTCTTTTAGAATATCTCCTGTCCTCACAATTGAAATTTGCTGTAATTTACTACTCTCTTACTCAGGAGCCTCTGGGTGTCTTTTCAAGAACTGAGGAAAGCCTCCTAGAAAACAATGCCAGGCATGATCTAACCCTGATCTTTAAAAGGTTAAAGAGCCTTCCAAATTAATATTTTATTAGCTTTATCAAATAAATCTTTCAAGTGACTTCCTATTGGTGGGAAAGCCCTTATGGCCAATATATATATATTGTGTATATATATGTATTCCCAGTGAATCCTCTGATATCTTTTTCATTAATTTGAAATTATGCATTAAAATATATGCAGTCCATAAACCCAGACTATTTCATGACTGACTAATTGCAACATGAGAATGTTCTGCAAATAAACTTTTAAGTGAGACACTGAATACTTTTGCCTCCATAAAAGGCACCTCCAACAGCTTAAGGAGGTAGAGTCATAAACTTTATAACAGTGTAGGTAAGTTTTATTGAATTATGAATGCACATGTTGATTCCACTAGCATTGGGATGAGCGCTTGGGAGCTCTTACAAAACCAATTTTGGGCTAAAATGTAGATTTTGCTTTCCTCTTTTTAGAGCAGCATAGTGTGCTAAAGGTTGCGTAGAGCTGGAAGCAGCCCCTCCTCTCTGATGAGCATGCCTTCTGCTCTCTGAGGGCTTTGTGATGGAAGAGGAAAAATGGCTGCTTGTTTGACTAGTCTTCTCTCCACTGAAACCTCTGTGGGGAGCCAAAGCTTCTTCTAGAAGATACAAGCATCATCTTGCCTTCTTTATCTTGTACATACATGTATATGAGAGAGTAGGGTTTAAAAATCAAGAGACTTTTGAATGGTGGCAACAATATACTCTGCTGTGAATAATGTTTCTCAGGTGGTTCGAGGAGCTCACATGTGGATGAAATCATAGAAAGGTGGGAAGGATGAAAGTGCGAGCAATGGCTTTGCTTGTTTCTGAATATGGTCTCCATTTAAATGAATACTGAATTCTAGAAGTTACTACATTAATAATCAACCTTAAACTCTATTCTTGACACTGCCATGGTTTATGTAATGATAAAGGTGTTTGGCTGTCTTACTGGGGATAATTTAACTTTCGCCTTGTTTTTTCTGTCTTAAATATTCAAGTGCTGGTGATGTACCTGCCTTACTTGTTTTACTGGTGAGCTTACTACTTGAGGTTTGATAGGACTGAGAAAAAGTGTTGTACAGTGAAAAGTGAAGACAACACTGGTCCCAGAAGTGATGCTAACAGAATGTTCTGTGAACTATTAAACTCTTAGGGTGGTCTGTAGGAACTTGCAAAATAGTCCACTTGCATATCTAATATGTAAGCCAGCTTTGGCTCCTATGACTAATGCATTTTGCTATTCTAAAATAATTAGCAATATAGGTTACAGTGATTTTTTTTTTCAGTACAAGTTTTTTTTTTTTTTTTTTTTTTTTTTTTTTTTTTTTTAAGAACCCAAAGGGATATAAACGAGAAGGTGAGTTTTGGCTCATAATTGACTCTCTGAAAGCCCCCTCATCATTCTTGTGAGCAACATGAATCTTCTATTGGACAAGAATGAGTTCTATGTGATATTGTAGATCTGCTTATCACAGTATGAACATCTGATATACAGACATTTTTAGAAATTCACTAATTTGACTATGAGAGGCTTCCTCTTTATTTTCTCTAGCTTGGTTTATTCATTTGTCATAAGAGTATTTTACAAACATATTTGGACTCCATGTATTTCCTGAACACAAAAGGATATAATACATAAAAAGTGACATTGAGTTGCTGAGTAACTTAATACAATGTTCGGCCTCTGCAGTGAGAAACTTACTTAGATTTGTGTGAGTTCTCCTTTCATCTCTTTGGATGATTCCTTCTGCTTGTGAAGAAGTCTGGAGCCTCCGTTGTTATCTCTATTCTATATATTTATTCTATTTTCTCTAATTACAACATTTTTCATAATCTATAAATATGCTTACATCATTATCAAGTGCGAAAAACATCCGCTGATTTTATCACTGGGTCCTCCCATCATTTTGTGACCAGAGTCATGGAAAACAGGGTTTATACTTTCAAGATTACATTCATTTTATCTTATTAATTCTTTAAGAATTTGAGACTATTTCAGACCAAAGACCTCAGTGAGTGTTGATATTGAAAATGGTACCAGTGTGGCCCCAAGTGCCATTGTCAGTGACCCATGTATTAATTAACCTAATTACATTTTAAAAAGTATTCCCAGTTTCACTTCCTTAATGTCACATATGTTTCTTCAATTCATCTGTGTTTGGATTTGGTCACTATGGTTTTCAGTCAACATGCATCATTATATCTGGGGTAAATAAACATACATGTTTCACTGGCATGGGCAGATGAACGTGATCAAGGATGGGGGACTGGACTAACTTGACCTTGTCTATTCCCCTTTATGCTTCAAGGTCAGTTTCTCTACAATGTTGTAACAGACTTACAACACTACAGTTACCTATATGTGACCTACAGTATGTGCTATTTTGAACTTCTCCTGGCACATTTAACTCACCATGACTAATGCAAGTAAGAATATTATTCTTCTGTTATTTATTTGTGGGGGAGGGTAAACAATGGTTATCTTTTAGCAAGTGACTGGAAGCCTCCTTTGGCTTGTATTTTGCCACCTTAGTCACAAACCAACCGGTTGTTGATTTCTTATTTGGTGCCTTCTTGACCAGCCCCACAGACCCTAAAGTAAGAACTTGAGTATTTCCCATAATACTTTACCGGCTTTGTCTCATAACATTTCCATAAGTAGCCTTGATAAGAATATAGTGAATATCATATAGTATATCCAAGAAGTCTTCACGGGTCACAGTTCTACTGATTCGAGGATCGTCCCCATAATATTTCCATTCTTTCTGTAAATGAGAATCAAAAACACCATTGTGACAGAACTGAATGAAAAACCACTAGCATCTTTGCACTAGACAACTACCAGCTTTACCTCTGTCATTTCGATTTCATGCCGTGTCAACTGGCCAATGAGAGGGGCAGCCATGTGCCTGGTCATAATTCTAGCATGAGTAGGAGTTCCACCTCGGATAATAACTTGAGGTTTATATGTGGCGAAGCCTGTCTCATCCCGAGCCTCAAAATAGATGGTGTACTTGAGTTTGCCCCCATAGGCCATCAACTGAAAAGAAAAAAATAGAATAGAGATGATGAGGTAAACTTCTAATGACCTAAATCATGTTTTATTTGGTCACATGTGAACTCAGGGTTGTTTTTACCTTTCCCCCCTCAAATTGTTCTGGGAGTTTCCAGTAGAAAGGTTCCAAATGGAGATCTTGCCTGACTTCATCCATCTTTGCAACAATCTCTGGGTGCTGGAAAGCAATGCCTTTGGTAGTCGTGTGCTGCAGGGCCTCATCCACCAGAGGCAGAATGGTCTGCTCATCACTCAGAGTCACCTGCACAAGGTCAAATTTCAGCAGAAAGTAGAAAAATGAATCTTTGGGACATCCTTTAAAGGTAGGTGTGGAGTGCATGTCTATCTGACTTCTTGTCCCCACTTTGGCGGGTTGTCCCAGAAAATGAACTGAGACATGGTTGGAGAGAGCAGTAGGCAGTAAATGCTTTGAAATGAGTTGCATAGTGAGATGTATAATCTCTGAAAACTGCGATGTTTTTTTTCCACTAACAAAAGTCTGGGGAAACAAAGGGGAATTAAAGTCAAAATAAGCATGATGCCATCCAAACAATGTATGGTGTCCTATACCTGGGCGGAAGGCAAACAACAGGTTCTGTTTTATGGGAGGCTACATTAGATGCCAACTGTGTCTCCTCCCTCAGGATGTAGCTGCTTCCAGCTACCACAACGCTTCCTTCCAGTTTCCACTTGCCATTTCCCTATCGACAGTAACTGAACAATCTTTTAGAAAGAATTTTCAAGAGGCATTTATGCCAACTGCCTAATGGCACATAGAGCCTTTACCATTTCTGAGTGCATGCGGGGAACCGGGTTACTTAAATGGTTTGCCATTTGCTACTTGCCCTCAGGGCCCGACTAAACGATTCCCGAAGGAATGAGCATCACACCATTACATGGCTCAGCAGCTTCTTACTCACCCACGTACGGATCAGCCCCTTTGCTTCAGAGCATTGAGTAGTAACTCCAAAGCAGTAACAGCTGCTGCAGCCAAGTGGGTTCTTGGCATCTAGTCCAAATTTGCCAGGCCGGCACCTGTCACAGTGGACACCTTCTACATTCACCTGAAGAAAGAAGAGGACCCTTCAGGGTTCACTGCAATTGTTGTAGGAGAAATCAACTTAGGAACAGGGGGCGGCAACACGTTTCATTTTCATTAATGAAAACCAAACACATGAATGAAGAATATGCCACTTACGTATCCCCTCAAATGGTATTTTGAGTACACAGCTCTGTCAGGATCTGAAACTTTCAAAGCTACCTGATTCCTAAAGGCATCTATTACTGAGGATACTGTATACTGATGATAAGGTCTATGCTATGCATTTCATACAACTCTGTTGTGAGCAATAGAACTTTCAAACGCAAATGAAACCAATGATTCCTACCTACAAAAAAAAAAAAGAAAGAAAGAAAAAGAAAAAAACAGAGAGGAAGCTGAAATTCGACATTTATATATTTGTTTTAATGTTATATAATTGCTATAATACATATGCAACATGTAGCAAATATAACATATGGCCATAATAGAGTGTGCATGTGTGGAGCATGATAATCTGTTTAATGAGGGTCTCTCACATAGAGGCTATTGTCTTAAATTCAAGGTCATGTTCACCATGGCTTGTTTACCCCCAGGTTTCAGCCTACTGTTTTCTCTGGCTTTCTTGGTATAGACTTTGTCTTGAAAAGCTATCTGTGACACTGTTTTAACTACACTTATCCTGGGATTTATTTTTTTTCAGGAATATATAAAGGACAAAAACCATTTCTCTTACCCATTTTAATTGGCTGCTTTTCTACACCATTTAACAGTTTTAATGAGGGCTAAAATTTTCACATAGTTATCCACTGTTTGCAATGTCAGTGTTCACATGTGATGAAATTTTACTGAATTTACATAGGAATAAATATGCTTCAGTGTGCAGTGGCTGCTGATTAACCACAGGAAAAAGGGTTTATGACAAGCTTGGGTCTCAGCTGTGGCTTTTCTCTGACTGTGCCTGAAAGACCCCACTGCCCACTGTGCAGACATTTCTTTAAGCAATAAGAACACAGAAGAAAAACAACTTCAGTCACTGTGAAACATATTCCCTCTTGTACTGACTGGAAACAAGGTTGTATTTGGGTCGAAAGTAGTTGAAAAGTGTTTTCTGTATGCCAATGAGCATACATCAAGGAAACCTGTTTGGGTCCATGAACATTTATTTGTGTTGCTTAATGAGGCAAAAGTTGAAAACTGAATGAAAGTAAAACCGAGGGATGGAGTGGCCAGTGAATGGGGGCTTTTCTTAGAGCAGCTCAGTTATTCATACCTTACAGGTACACTGTCCTGTTTGATCACTACAGGAGCATTTCCTAGTCTCTGAATCACAAGTTGTGGAATCTGTCCCTGGAAGGAAGCAGTCACAGAGACTGCAGAGAGGATAATTCCAGTGACCTCGGCTGCACTCTGAGCATTTCATTCCAGAGAACTTTGGATGACAGTTGCACTGGCCTGTGTTTACATTGCACTGCGAAGCTAAGGACCCCACTGTGCTGCAGTTACAAACCTGTGGAAGAGAGAAAACAGCAACTGCTGACAAAACTGCAGAGAAAACTTAAAATCTTAATCCCAACATTTCTATTTTACTATGCACATATGAACCACATATCTATTGTATCCTTTATACTGTTGAAATTTAGTCCTTTGGGACACATAGTGAACAGAGCATTAAAAAACTACCCACATGTAGAAAAATGGATGATAATCTAGAAATTACTATGCCATGTAATAAGAAAGAAAATACACGCTTTGATTTGTTGTTTTGTTTTATTCTAAGTAATTTTAAGTTGCATTGTTTATTTTGGGCATATGCCAATGTGTGCACATATATGTGCGCATGTGTGCTTGAGAGTTTTTACATGTTCCTGTAGTTGCATGTGGCAGAGGCCACCCTCAGTATTTCTTCAAATTTCATCCATCTTATTTTTTGAGACATTAACTATTACAGGAGTTTGTGGATTCACCAGCCAGACTGTCTCTGTGGGTTCTAGGGGTCAAGATTTCTAGGGTAGGATTTCAAGCTTGTGTGGCAAACAACATACTTATTAACCATCTCCTCAGCTTTGATAACCCAGCTACTTTCCTGTTTCTTCATTGCTATTCAGTGAAGAGGCTGGAAGAGGAATTGACCCGCAGAGTTCTTAGGACTAATGAGATGGCTCAGTGGGTAGAGAGTAGTGCTAGCATCCAGGCCTCATGACCTAATCCTACAAGGTGAGAAGAGTGCTGACTCTATGCTCATGCTATGGCACATGTGTACCAGTGTGCACAAGTGTGTGTGAGTGCACACACACACACACACACACACACACACACACACACACTTAAAACAATCCTTAAAAAGTTATTTTACATTAGCAATATGCACTGTGGTTATTGTTATATTATAAATATGGATTCTTTCCTTTTTCTTTTCTTTTCTTTTTCAGGGTTGGAGGAGGTTGACTTTCCTTTTCCATTTATTTAATTACACTAAGCACAACATTAAGACAAGAATAAAAGGTATTGCATGGATCAAAAAGAAATCAAAAATAAACAACCGCTTTCTATATTGTATTGCTTCCTTCTGAATATAGGTGGCATTAACTTTAGTAATTAAATGTAATTAAAATTGAAATATAAATAAGCTACTGAGAATTTGAGAGTTGATTATGTTCTTGGAACTATATGAACATTTTCACACTCTCAACTCTATACACAAACATTTCATTTTACTTTCACATGATTCAGTAAAATGCAGGACTTTATAGTTATGTGATAGCTAACACTTGTATAGTAGCAAAATTATGTGTCCAGTCTTATGCTTCACTTACACCAACTACTTATTAGCCACATAGTCTGAGGCAGGTTAATTTAGCTCCTGATGCATCAGACTTTCCTATGCTCAGGAAGTGACGCAGTGTCCAACTCACAGAGATGCTGTGAGGATGTTATGAATATCCAAGGAAGTCATTTTTGTTATATTTCTCAGATAAGGAAAAAGGAGTTGTGAAAGTGGCAGGAGAGAGATTTTGATAAGCATGTTCTTCAGGGGGGTACAGATTAGTAAGAAAGTAAAAGAGGAAGCCAGATGTACCTTCCCCTAATTTAAGTGGGATGTAGGGATATTCAAGACTGCCCAAGAGTAAAGCTATGGATGGGCTTCCAACTCAACAGAGTACTTTGTTCTTGTAGGGAGAGATGAGATAAGAAGGGACCTTCTAAACAAACATAGTTTCTAACACATTTTCTTGCTGTGGTGACTAATCTTGGTTGTCAACTATATTACATCTTGAATAAAAACAACAACAACAACAGCAAAAACCAACTAAACAACCAAACAAACAAAAAACCCAAGTTCTGGGCTGTCCTGTGAGGGATTATATTAGAAATTAAAATATTTAAAACAAAAAGACCGAGCCACCTTAAATCTGGGCTGTACCTTGTGGCAGCCCACCTAAAAGGACATGGAAGAAGTAATCTTTGCCTTTGCCTGTTTGCAGTTCCCTCTTTCTGGCAAGTTCAACTATCCTGTTGCTGAGTCATTTCTTTGCTGGCATGAAAGACAGATTTGTTGGCATTTTGATGTAGACTAAAGATGAACAGCTCTCCAGGAATTGTCCAGGACTCCAGGACCAGGGTGAGACTGCTGAGTCACTGGCCTCATGGACAGAGCAACTACAGGATTCTCTGTTTTGCCTTACAATATAACCATTATTTGAATTACTAGGACCAAATCCTATAAGCCAACCTAATAAATCCTTTTAATATAAATATGTAATCATATTTATCCTATATGTTTTTTGCTGTTAAAAAACCCCGATTAATATAATGACTCTCACATAACTCACTGTTAAAGAATATCAGATGTAGAATGAACATTCAAAATTAGGATGATTTAGTTATTCACTGAAAAAAAAAACCCTTTTTTTTCCAATTTCACTTAGTATGTATAGACTTGCTTAAAATAAGCAGAAAGAAAATAATGATATGATATGGAAACTATAATCATGGAGTAGATTTTAAAAAGTTTCATAGAACATCTCTATTTTTAGGTAACAAAAATATGAAATGTCTTCTAACCAATTAGTTTTATACAATCAAGTAACCTGTTCTTGAATGATGCTGACAATACAAATAGACCATAGGATGGGTCCAATCTGAAAATCATTTGAGAAGTTACTATGGGAATAACTGAGACAATTAACTGTATGTTTAGATAGCACTATCTAATATCAAACTTATCAATATCAAACTTAATTTAAATCAACTTAATATCAAACTTAATTTAAAATTAGATGTAAATAAGGATTGATTCTCCTTTCCTCTATGAGTGAATGATGGCAGGCTTGAAATTCTCCTAGAAGGCAGCTCAAATGACGTGTGTGGTGTGTGTTCACACCTCTGCATGGAGCAATTCTCCATGGCAAAAAGAACAAGAGTCTCTAAATCTCAAATCAATGTTGTTTTAAATAATAATCACCCAAGTAGAATGCATGCTCATGAATAATTTCTAATAACCACATAGATTTTTATAAATCCTCCTAAGAGAAAAATGTATACTTATTCAGAAATTTAGATTTGTTTAAAAAACAATAGTTCAACGTAATAAAATTTAAATGAACCTTCAATCAATATGTTTATTCAGTGACTAGTAAAGAATGTGGGGGCACATCCTCATAGAAGTAAAATGAGGGGAGATGGGATAAGGGGTTTGGAGGGGGAATGGGAGAGGGGATAACATTTGAAAGGTAAATAAATAAAATATTCAATAAAAAAACCCCAGATAATGGATCTGGCAATTGTAGTTGAATAGTCGAGACTTTTTGTCAACAATTTGTTATGGGGATATCGTATAATTCTCAAAGACAAGGTATTGTGGAAGAGGCCCATTGAACTTTCAAAAGATTGGTGAGACATGCTGTTGCTGAAACAAAGAATGATGCCAACCTATGAGCTTGCTGAGTGCCCTGACAAGGGTAACTGAGGAGCTATATTGAACAAATGTTCCTGATCCACCTTTGCTTGACTATATCCCAGATGGGACAAGATGCCTTGCCTCAAGTTTTTAGACCTTCTGGGACAGAGAATCAAAATGAGAAATTACAATGTCTCTTGTATTTTTCTTAAAGGTTACCAGCTATTAGGACTCAATCATGTACTCGCCTAGAAATCAATCTAATATTGGAAATAAAAGTTCACATTTGGAAGGCTGGATCTGGATATTTTCAGAGACATATTTAGAAGTTAGCTGTAGTCCACTATGATGTTATAATAACAAGAGATAAAGTTGGGACAGGATCTGGATTTCAAAAAAGGGTTAGTGCATGTTTTAAGGCTCTTTTAATTGTCAAGCTAAAATTGGTTTTGTCTCTTCTACAGTATTCATTGTAAGTTGCACTGACTATATAATTTCCAATTGTGTTAGTGTGTTGAAACCTGGCATGTCTGTTACGGGGATCTATCAACCAGCTTTTGTCTTACTGCGTGATTATTAGAAAACTTTGATTCTCTGAAAAAAGCTTGAAAGTGCTGGAAGAAGTGAGTTAGGTTTTAAGCAGAAGCAAGAAGATAGCAGGCTTGATTATTGCTGGTATAACAGCTTTAATTTCATTAATTGCCAGCACCAATGCTTCTGCAATAGCACTGACACAAAAAGTTAAGACAACTATTTTTGTTAATTATCTAGTAAAAAAATGTTACTAATGTATTGAGTATACAAAAGAATTTATATAGGTGTCCGGAACAATGGATTGATGATCTATAACCTATTCAAATTGTCTGAAGGAGGTTCAGGGTTCAAGAGTTAGGAGCCATCCCAAGTGTCATGACAAATATCATTGGAGTAGTGTTATTTCTAAAATTTACAATGATTGTCATTACAATTAGAAAAAAGTTTAAAGACACCTGTAAAGTATTTGGCATAATCCTAACACCTCTCTGGGTGTGTTAACTTTGCATAGTGAGATTATGAATTTAAAGAATGCTGCTCTGTTGAGCTTTCATGCTGCAGATGATGCTGATAAAATGTAGATGATGTCTGAGGTTAGTATTCCCATTTTGGTCAAACCTCAAGAATGGCATATATAGCTTGATTATGCTAGCTAGCCCTTCTTGTCCTGGTAATACTTTTATTCCTGCCTATCATGTTAAAGCTTGTCTCTAACTACATTAACAGGCTGGCAGCCAAAGTATATGACTTAAAACTAAAAATGGACCCGCAGACATAGTTATTAATTTAATAGGTTGGCAAGCCAAGGATGGGTAACATTCTACATAGAGCCTTACCAACCTATGACAGATGTGCATTGCTTATGATAATGCATATTCCGTGACTGGTAAGGAAGGCTTTTTTGTCAGAACGACCAAAGACAGGCTCAGTCTGGTTTACACAATAAAAAGGGGGAGATCTGGAGAGCTTTTGGGGCTGCCTGGCAGAAATCTGTCATTGACCAAAGACAAGAATATGGGCTCCTTGGAAGGAATCTGACATAACAAACAAGGAAATGGACTGCAGGCAGGAATCTGACATTGGCCTGGAACAAAGAAGTAATTTCAGGCAGAAATCTAAATCCTAGGCTAGAACAAAGAAGAAATTTCAGGCAGGAATCTAAATCCTAGGTTATAACAAACAAGTAATTATAGGCAGAAATCTAAATCTTAAGCTAAAACAAAGAAGTAGGCTTGAGGCATGAAAATGACTTTGGGCTAGGACAAAGAAGTAGGCTCAGATATTTTGATCATTTTGATAAGCTTGTAGAAATAGTGATCAAGAGACTCTGTTTATTGTTGTGCATGTTCTTTGATTATCTGGGTTTATTGTCTTTCTTTTCCTGGACTATTTACATCTATTGTATTGCTAGTTTCTCAACCTAGAACTGACCTTAATATTTGCATGTAATTTAAACAGTATAAAGGCAAAAAAGGAGGAGGAGGAATGGGATAGGGGATTAATGGGTGAGGGGAATTTGGAAAGGGGATGGCATCTGAAATGTAAATAAATAAAATATCGAATAAAAACAAAAGAAAAAAAGAATGCCCCAAATAACTTTTATAGATATGAAGGCATATCTCTGCTTGATTTATATATTGACTATAAAGAATCTCCTTTAATTGCAAGAATTTCATTATAAGTGTTTTTTGGAGAGCATGCATTCTCATGAGTTTTTATTTTTTAAAATAATCCCAAGTGAGAGAGTAGATACTTGGGTTTGACTTAAAAAAATCACTTAGAAATGTAGACTTCTGTTTGCAGTCAACAAAATTTTTTGTTTTTCAAAATGTAGCACTATATAATTTCCAACTAAATAATATCACAAGAAAAAAAACAAGTGTCCTGTCCTCTGTTTATGATTCCTAGTCACATATTGAAACTAGATGTCTTAACTTGCTTAAACACTTATCAGTACTTTAATTCTTTTTGAGGATAGGTTATTCTAGGCCAGTATTCACCTTATGCTAAATTTTTATGAATTGAGAATTCTAAAAAAATGTATTTTTATCGCATTCACTTATAATCCTCTGTCTGCTAATTCTTTCCAGACCTACTCCTTACTGTGTTTTCTCTTTTCAGTTTTAAAAAATAACCCATCAGCTCTAATTTGTGCTGACAATATGCTTCTGGTGTGGGCCAGTTTCCAGGGCATGGACAGCTTTATTAAGGTGTTGTACCTTAATAAAGTTGACTCTTCTTCCCCAAGAAACCATTAACTGCCCATATCTCCTTTTTTTGAGAGGTGGGAGCTCATGAACTTTTTCCTTTTATCACATAAAGATGCTTTATACTCACTCCATCAAGAATATAGTGTACCTGTCTAAAGGACAATGTCATGGTGCTAGAAAGACTATAGTTTGTTGTCTGTCACATTTCCTTATTTCCAAACTCAGTGTGACTGACTGGAACAATCTTATCACCTTTTAAAATGTTCTTATTTGATGCTTCAAACCCAGTAGATACAGTTTAGATCTTACCTGAACCTGTTATATTACACACACACACACACACACACACACACACACACACACACACCAACTTACCTACTTATTTTTAGAAACTAATTCTGTGTTTAAGTTATTAAACTATAACAGCAAAAAAAAAAAAAACAAGAAAAATGCATTTAGACATTGGAGAATAAAGCAACAAATGTTATTTCTGAGAAAAGGGAAGAAAATGAGGTCGTTCATAGAGGTAGCTTCTAGACTGTACCAGTAGAGAGAAAGCAGACCAAGCAAAGGGCCAGCAAACAGCTGAGCTGAGAGACAAATGGTACTTGTTTTGAAAATCTGAAGAAGCTAAAATTTCCAGGAGCAAGTATAATGTGCCCAGGATGGAAGTTCTACACTGAGAATTCTAGAGATACACAGAAGAATGTATGAGACTGGGGTTGATGTTCATGTGCACTGAGAAGAAATGAAAGCATGCTGGGAGAAGGTGACCCACTCAAGACATCTAGAAGAAAATACTTTTAGACCTTACATAAACCTTAAACTGTTTAATGGTTCTGACTATAATTTGGGAGAAACTCAACAATGCTTTGGCTTATCAGAAGGGTTAGAGGAGGTTCACTCACCTTAGGCTTAAGGTTTTGTAGCACCTTCCCCATGAAAATACATAAGCAAGAATCATAAGGGTCATAATGATCAACAATAAACAATGCTGGGTAAAGCTAAACACTCTTTAAAGGAATATGATAAAACCTATAATACATTGTATCTTAATACGCAGGACACGCTGGGAATGAGAAGTACAGCTGGAGGGTTTATAATATGATCCATTCCTTGCTATAAAACTATAGTAATTTATACACTGAATTATTCAGAAAATTAATTAAGAAAAAAGAAAAGTCCAAAAACCATGAACATAGACCAGCTACTCTAATAAAGGAACCAAGCTAATTCAATAGGAAGGAATTCTTTTCAACAAATGCTATTGGAAAAATTAGACATAAAAAAGTAAATTTAATTTTCTTAGATTTGATAAAAACTGATAGTGAATGTGGAATGTGGATCTAAATTTAAGAGATACAGCTATAATTTTTTACAAAGAAACACAAAAAAGAAATCTATAGGTTTAGGTGAACCAATTGTTCCAAGGAAAAATATAAGAAACCGGATCTAGAAAAGAAATAATACAAACTTGTTCATACATATAAAAATGATATAAAGATACTAATTACAAAGCTAGTTATACTCTTGTTTTATGTGTGTGCATGTTGTGTGTGTGTTAAAGAACATATATTTAGAATATACAAAACTCTTATAATTAATTTTAATGGAAAAGGTTCTCAGAAGAAAAGTGAGCCAAAGATTTGTAACAACTTCTTAAAAGAATGTACATAAATCCAAATGACTGATTAAATAAACAACCCAATTCCCACCATTTTTTTTTTTGGCATAAAGAATTGCGAAAGAGAAAAATAGAAATACACAACCAATTAAATAAATAAAATTAGATGTGTTAGTGTTGGCAAAGAAGTGGAGTACTCTTAGGAGAAATTAGATTTTATGGTTTATAAATATACTGCTAACTTTAACACTAATGTTCATAGCAAAGTTACTAATGGATATTCCAAACTGCCTATCAATATAAACAAATTAACAAATTACAGTAGAATATACAATGCATTATTATTAAGCAACTAAATAGAACAAACTTTGGGTGTATGCAATATGATGGATAAATTTTGAAAGTATAACGCTAAGGGACAGAAGGCAAATCAAATTCTCCTCAGTGTAAGACAAAACAAAATATAGAATATTATCGTATTTTCATAAAGAGGAAGAAATCTGTAAACTACACTATTAGAAAACAATGCAATGGTACCAGGAGGTGTAAAGACAAGCTGATTTCCAAGTGGCACAAGGGATTGCAACTGTTGGTAAAGACTCACCACACTTAAACTAGATGAGTTTTAATTTCATTTAATGAGTGTTTCACAAATAAGTTGTAAGCAACAAATAACCAAATAAGCTCTGAAGACTTCATCTTCCTGAAGTTGCCTTTTCTCCATGATTCCTATGGGAATATGTGTGCATCCTTTCCTATCCTGTCCAAACTAGAGCAGAGAAGTCATACTTCAGCCTTCTCCCTGTTGCCTTCAAAGAAGAGGGTTTATAAATGCTTAGGGAGTCTACACTGGAGCCCACACCTCAACCTCTTTGAAGCCACAGGATCCTGCCTTGGCATCTTTCATGAGTATTTCTATAGCAGTCTCATGGCTGATTCTTCCCTGTTGATGGTAAGAAAGAGTCTGGTTATAACACTTTCTATAGTCTATGCATAGGGGAATCTGAGGACATTTGAAAGCTCAAGGTAGTTTATTTGGTTCTTCAGAGTCCTTTTAATCACCTCTTGAAAATTAAAACCAAGTAAATTTGGTATAATTTAAACAGCATTTTGGGATGTTAATGTTTTAGTCTCTTATTATGTCTAAGAATGAGATAGTTGTTTGGGGTTTTATTATAGATTTATTTGTTTTTTCCCTTCTTTTTTTTGTTTTTGTTTTTTTGTTTTGTTTTTTGTTTGTTTGTTTGTTTGTTTTTCCAGAGACAGAGTTTCTCTGAGTAGGGCTGTCCTGGAACTCACTCTGTAGACCAGACTGGCCTTGAACTCAGAAATCCGCCTGCCTCTGCCTCCCAAGTGCTGGGATTAAAGTACCACCACTGCCTGGCTTTTTCCCTTCTATTTATGTAGGTATCATAAATTCAACTAATAAATATCTCTGTCATAATCTAGTAAGAAATAATGACCTGTGTCTTGAAGATACTCTTTGATAACACTATGTTATTTGGTGAAGTTATATTGGGTTGAAATATACAGTCACTGACCTCAGTTGAATGAAAACTGTAAGAAAATGATCATAAAACAATGACCCACTTACCTTACAGCCAGTGACAATGCTGTGGCCCCAGGTGTTGGGAAGACACTCAGAACACTTTTCTCCAATGGTATTGGGAGGGCAAATGCATTGACCAGTTTTTGGGTCACAGTTGTTACCCAGATGAGAACAGTCACAAGCTTCACAAGAAAAATAGGGAAAGCAAAGATGAGTCAAAGAAAGGTAAAATTTCATATAAAATGCCAAATTCTTAATGAAATGTTTTGTTCCTTTCTATTTTAAATACTATATTTAAAGATGTCTGTGTATGGGGAGTATCTACCTTGTTATTTATAGTATGTTTCACAAAAGTGTCCCATCAATAAATGTTCCATTTTGTTTGGTAATTTCAAACTTTGAGCACTTTCCATTTTTTATAAAGCAAGCAATGTTACCAAATTCCCTCTTAACTATCTTTTACATAGATACTATAAAATATAATGTCCTTGTTCATAGGTTTATTTATTGTTTTTTAGAAGCTGATTTTTCCTTAATTAGAACAACTGCCAGGAGTCTCCCAGTCTGGAAAGGGTAGTGGTTGGGGACAGAGTAGGACTCTGGTGTGGCTTTAAAATCTGAGGGTCTCCAGGACATTCTAGCTCTCTAACTGTACTGAAGTGCTGATGATAAACTTCTGTAAAGTTTAAAAACTTTCTTGCTCTTTCTGAGGGCTGTTTTAACACTGCTGGCTTAGGTGATTGACACCTGTAGCCTAACAGTGGGGGATTAAGTAATGTGGCCTTTGTTCTATCTCAGCAGGAACAGTGCAGCTCTTTCAGCCTGCTAGTCTGAAAGAAAAAGGGACACTCTGAAAAGTGATTATAGCATTTATTGCTAAGTTGTACAAAGTTTCCTATGAAAGCTATCTAAGAAAAAGGGGAGAGTGGAAAGATCCTAAGCGGGCCAAAGGAAAAATTGCTTTTCTTTTCCTCTTTGTCTAAGAAGTGTTCTGTCCAAAAAAGTTATTAGTGATGTTTTGTATAGATAAACTCAGTCAATATTTTATCTTCTGTCCTAATACCTATAATAAATCATTAGTTCCTTTTTTTATGACTTTTGGTTAATTGTTTAACTACCTCTTGGAATGTGCTCTGAATATCAGAAAGTCTGGTTACTATCTAAAAGCAATTAACTTCTGACACATGGGAGACTGACAGAGTTCTCATTGCAGTTTTGACTATCAGAAAAGTACCTAATAGCAATCCCATTATAAAAGAGCTTAATAATGACTGATATAATCTTAGGAATTCTTATAGGATTATCATTAAGAATTAAGAAGTCATCTATTTGTCTATATAGCATCACTACAAGACAGTACATCTTTGTAGATCTGCAAA
Organism: Rhabdomys pumilio; assembly: GCA_030674055.1. Classification (NCBI taxonomy): domain Eukaryota; kingdom Metazoa; phylum Chordata; class Mammalia; order Rodentia; family Muridae; genus Rhabdomys; species Rhabdomys pumilio. Next base: position 7,152,066 of record JANHMN010000003.1, on the reverse strand, counting down.
GATCTGTGCAAAAGGGGTGGGCTAATACCTAGTGCTTGTTATGCATGTTTAATAATAACAAGAAAAACATATTAATAGCAGGAATGAATTCTCTTGGGCCTTGACTATAGAAAAAAATCTGTTGTAGATTATAATCTGAACCAGACCATCTCAGGAAGATTACCTGCTAGTTAATAGCTTGTCCTATGATGGCTCCTGACAAACAATGAGGGTTTTCAGTCTCTCAAAGGGAGTGGATGCTTGTGCATTATGACCCAGAGACCTTGCACCATAATCAACATGTCAACATCCCTGATCCATTTCTTAGCTCACTTGAGGCTTTTGGGCCATCAGCCCTTTATTCTATACTCCCAATGGAGTAAAAAGGAAAAGGGAGGCTTCAGGCTGTTTCCTGCTGATAAGGTAGAGTCAGGTTTTTAAGGTCTGTCCAATGCTCTAATGGGAATTAGGGTGGTTGATCTCATGTGTTTGTTTCAAGTTTATTTCTACTTTTCTTTGCTATAAAAATTAATTTTTTCTTTCAGATAACACACCAAATTTTATTAAAACAAATGTGATACTTAAGACCAGTGCATTGTGTATATAGTTGTAAATAACATAGTGTATTTCAGTTATATATATATATTTAAACATAATTCCATTGTAAAACTTTAAAAGTAGAATTATTTCTAAATTTTCTTACTATCCAATTTAGTTCTTTAATTTCCAAGTTTTTTATCACCATAAATTAATTATAACATAGTGAATAATTTTCTACTTATTGTATATTCACCAAGAAGATAAGAACTAGGTTTGAGAAGATCTTCAAAGTCTATCATAAGAGGTGATGAATACTACTTATTGTGTTGACTTAATCCAACTGCTAAGAGTATGTTAAGCATAGTACTTACCTTAAAATAATTACTGCAAGATAAGAAATAAGAATACTCGAATTCGAATTGAAGATCTGTTTGTGGAAAAGCTTTTAACTGGTTAGCTGATGTCTAAATTATTTTAACTGACTCCATTTAGGTATTTGATTAATTTAAAATTTAAAATGTCATACTTATTACTCAAAGTGTTTTATACCAACTGTGAATGTTTAGCACAATACTTGACATAGAATAAGTGCTAAACAAGTGCCAGTGGTTATTACTATTGTATTTGTTAATGATAAGCTGATAGATTTATTTATATATGACATTCATTAAAAAGAAAAATAGCATTATGTTTAAATTTATGTGCTAAGAAACATGTTGGAGCAGCTGAATCATTTTTTGAAAATAGAAAATATCTATGTAGAACTGTGATAAATCATAGAAAGATCTGAGCAATGAATTATTTTATTCTGCCAAAGCATAATGTGTACTGCAATCAAAACTGTCAATAAAGATAATGGCAAGACATATACTTATAGTCAGTATCTCTCATCATTATTCTAAAGTCATTATTAGCTCAGTGAATTCCTATGAATACTCTTGATATAGATACTTTTTATATCCTAAGTAAAAGTTGAATTTCTCAGTGAGAAAGCATAATCAAATTACATAGCCGAGCTCATAAAGTTAGTTACTAATTGGACCACCAGATACATGCAGGATATTTGGTATGAGTAATGCTCTTATTTTGTAATGACTCCCATGGATTTGGACTCACCATGGGTCTCAACTCTGAATGTGTCTACTAGGGAGTTTGTAGTGATACTTATCTAAGGGGATAAAACTAACTCTGAATAATCCCATGACCTGGGCTCCCAGATCAAATATAACAGGAAAGACAGATGGCAAGTTGGATATCACCATTTATTTCTTTTCTGAACAACACGACCAGCTACCTTATGCTTCTGTCAACATGCCCACCCAACCAGGGTAGAATATATCATCAAGTTATGAGCCAAAATAAATCCTTCCTTAAGTTCCTATTCAAACATTTAGATAGAGACATGAAAAACTTAACTTATACCCAATTATAATCTTACCCAGTCTGATTTTTACTCCCCTCTATTCTGTCTCTGTGGTTTACAATACAACTAAGCATGCACTTGGCATGTTGTCACCACTTCCTGTTATTAAATCTCTTTCAATATATAATAGGTCCTGTGCTAGATAGTTTTCTTTTCCTAATTTGACACAAATTAAGCCTATTTTGGAGGAGAGATCATCAACTGAGAAAATGCCCCCCACCAGATTGGCCTGTGGGCAAGCCAATAGGGAATTTTATTGATTGATGATTGATGCCGGTGAGCTCATCTCAACGTGGATGTTGCCACCCCTAGTCCAGTTGTATGAGAAAGTAGGTTGTTCAAGGCATGAGGAACAATCCACTAAAAAATACTCTGTTAGGGCCTCTGCATCAGATCCTGCAGCCTGGTTCCTGTCTTGAGTCCTGCCCTGACTTCTCTTAGTGATGAAATGTGACCTAAAGATTGTAAGCTGAAATAAACCCTTTCTTCTATAAGTTGCTTTTGGTCATGGTATTGTCTCCAGCAATGGTATTCCAAACTTAAATGGCTCAACATTAATTCATATCATGTTAAAATGTCAATGAGAATTGTGGTTAAAGATCAGAATATTTTTAAGTAATTCTTAATAATTTTTAGGGCTTGCAGATATTAGTCAAGAGATCACACACAGTTCTTAGATGATTTTGACCACATCACACATGACTTAAAGTGCCTTTCTAATAAAAACCATATGGCTAAAATTCAGGAGATAATCTGAAAGATAGTGGTTCTTTGAGTCCTTTGAAGTGTTATTTTAATTCCAACATAAATTTGAAATTATAGTGAATGAAAACTTTTTAAAATCTTGCACTGAGGCTGTGAATGCAGTATACAGGTAACAGCTGTCTATCAATGAATTTAGTCAACAGAGGTGCAACTCATTTTGTGGTTGTTGGAATAGCATCAGTTCTAAATTAGTGTTACATAAATCAAAGCTAATTTCAATCTACTATTACTCCTAGCATGCTAATTGGTGTGTGTGTGTGTGTGTGTGTGTGTGTGTGTGTGTGTGTTCATGATTTGTGTGAAAACTCTGGCTCAACGCAAGACAAACTCTTTCCTGCCATCGTGTTAGAAACTCCAACCTGCATTTCTTTATGAATTAAATACAATTTGTTTCTTTCCTAGAATGTCAAGGTTTCAGAGACAGCTGTGATACAAGTATGGTTTTTATACTAGAAAAGCAAACAAACAAACAAAAAACAAAAACAAACTTCTTGGGTGCATTTTATGGTAGGAGAAGTTGAGATGTCTTGGTTTGTAAGAGTGTGTAAGGTAAGTTGACACTGGCATAAAACACCCTGCGCTTCTGAATTTCAAGCTACAGTAGTCATGGGAATGGAGGGCACTGACAATCTAGATCAGGATATACTGACGGCTGTTCAGTACTTGCAAGCATAGTTACATGTGTCCTGTTAATTATTAAAACAATTAACATATCTGTTAGTTTTGTTCTGCATTGCATATTTGTTTTCCACATTTATTTTCTTTAACAGATCAAATCGTTACAAGAGCAAGGACTGTACAATGCAGGACTGAATGTACAGGACATTGGTCTCATTCACAGACCTGTGCAGCCTCCTTCTTGAAAATTGAAGTAGCCGTGGGCACAACGGTCACATTTCTTCCCTTCGACTCCAGGTTGGCACCAGCACTGCCCACTCTCTTCACAGTCAAAGGATTTAGACCCAAAGGAATTGCAGTTGCAGGGCAGACAGCCCCTTCCCAGTTGCAGGCCAAAGGTTTCAGGCTGGCATGGAAGAGATAGGAAAGCTAGTGAATCTCAGCAAGCTAGCTGATACCCAAAATCTACATGGGGTGGTAGTGAAGAACCCACGGGCCACCAGGCTCTGTGGTGGCATCGACAACTGTCTATTACTCAATAGGTTTCTTTCTCTTGACAAGGTGAAAAGTGGAGTTACTTGGAAATGTTATCAAAATTGTACCAATCAGGCAATGTGTTTTTATCTCGGTCTCAGGAGCCTTCTACGGTCTTCCTTGGTTCCAACAGCAATGTGAAATGGATTATTGGCCATATTTCTGTCTTTAACTTAAAATTTTATTCACTTTACTGCTAATACACAACACTGTTACTTCTCAATTTTGAGAACTTGTTTAAAATTATTTTTAATATTCAGAATTCTAGTAATCAAAACCAGTTTGTGAAGGAAGATCAATTTGTTATACTAGAAAAGTAAAGCCATGGCTTTTATCCAAGTTTGAAGCTGTAGGTCTCCTATCTACTGACACCACATCATCTTCCCACCATGGGTGGCGTTACTAGCTTTGAGGACATTCTTGAAATATATGTTATCAGGCCCAGGGTAACTATGATTAAAAAGACCGGTGGGTTCAGGAATCATCACTAGTACTAGAAAAATAAGGAACATATATTCTACTTAAAGTACACTACTTTTTTTTTATAAATATAAAGTATGTCACATTATTATGGCATTTTAATCTGGAAAATTACTCTCAGTAATTACTTCTTTGTCAAAATAATTTGTATTTTGAAAAATTAGACTTCATAATTACTTCTTGGTAAAAAAATTAATCTTGCCATTTATTGGGAATCACCCAAAGAGAAATGAATAAGCTTCATTAGATATTTAATATTATTGTCAGCAGCATTAGAAATTTGAAAAATTAAAATTACACTGAGAATTAGATTTAACATGACTAGCTAAGATAATAGTTGTATTGTTTAAAATGTACAGTGAGTCAATTGAATGTGATAATCATGTTGATTTTTACTGCTGGATTTGTTTTAAGTTCTAGTTATAATTCAAATTTATCATATTAAAAAATTATTTAGCACTAACAATAATGAATATTTTTGAGATTAAAATTACCTATAAAAAAGTAAAACATTTTTATTCATAAAACTAATTTCAATGTAAAGCTGTTAACCTTAGAGAAATTATCAGCTATCAGAATAATGAGTAAATAAATAACAAGCATGCTCATTACACACTGTTTACCATAGCATGTAATTGTGGCAACACTCAAATCTGCACTGTTAGAGGGGCACCGAATAAATTATATTATAATATATTAATGTTATAAAATGAGAGGCAATTATGTAAAATCTATTTGAAGCAGTTTTAATGATTAGAATATATTTATGATACAATGCCAAGTAAAAATTCCAAAAAGCAGCGTACACATGATCTAGATTGTAATTTTAATTACATAATATGTAATCACACTCACACAACCAAATTCCATCCCCCCCCCACACATCCAGCAAAACACACACACACATACAGACACACATACAGATGCACACATATACAGATGCACTCATGCATGCATGCACATCCCCCCACACACCCAGAGACACATACACAAACACTGGCATGCATGAGCACTTGAGTAGAGATGGTGGAAACTTCAAAAGAGGATGTTGGAATCCCTAGAACATGGCTGGCTGTGAGCATCCCAATGGGGAAGAAATTTTTTAAAGTGGAAAGTTTGTTTCTTTTTCTTTTTTACTTTGTGTCTGTAAAAGTGAGAATGTGTTTCTTGTGTTTGGTGTACACATGAACAAAATCACTAGGTGGAAATTAGCAAAATCTTAGCTAATATGAAATGTCAGGCTCATGTTATTTAATAACATTGTTAACTAATTGCATTAGCTCTTAGTTCTCTAGAATTATTTGGTTTGTCCATAGACATGCTTTTGAAAATATTTTATTTTATTTGTACAAGTGTTTTGCCTGTGTGTATGTATGTGCACAACATTGGTGCCTGGGACGTGTAGAGGCCGGAAGTTGGTGCTGGAGTCTCAGGAATAGGAGTTACAGATACTTGGAATCAAACCTGGGTCATCTGGAAGAGCAGTCAGTGCTCTAGACTGCTGAGCCATCTCTCCAATCTCCACAGCCATGCTTACTGAAAACTTACACACGGAATGCAATTTTAAAACATAACAACAGCAATTTTTAAAAGACAAGACTTTAGTCAGGCATCGTCTAATTTCTGCATTTGCAGTTTGCACACTTAGCGACCAAAATTATTTGATAAAAGACCTCCAACACAATTCATCTGCAACCCAGGAACACATGCTCATACAGTCTTGCAGTGCCTACCCGCACAGGGGCCCGATAGGCTCCCCGAGGGCACCCGCTGGAACTGCTGGAACCCCACCTTCGAGGAGACCCCAGCACCTGCTGTGCTCTCCGTGACTGCTCCTCCTGATGGTGCACCTGACTGCTGAGGCTGCACTGTCTTCCTACAAAGCCTGATTTACAGATACATCTTCCTGTCACATCACACTGCGGTGACACAGAGCCCAGGGGACTGCAGTCACAAGGCTCACAGAATTGCTTCACTGGGTCCCACCACGTACTGAGCTTTAAAACCCAATGGAAGGGAAAACAAGGAAACAAAGCAGAATGACCATATGGTATTATTCAAGAGATAGAAGCAGGGATATTTTGATACTTTCTACTAAAGCACAGTCTGAAGCCTGAAAATTACTTGCTTGTGAATAATAAAATTTATCTCTGTGACAGAAACTAAAATCCAAAGGTTCAATGCACCTGCTTTAGGCAGGTAGAACCATCATTGTACTAGCCAACTGATATGTCTAAAACCATATTGAAAAATTTTGACTAAATAGAATGTTTATTCACTGAAACTAACTTTTAAACGACAGAATTTGAAAGGGTGGTGTTCACTAACCTCAAAAGGAGTTGCACATTTTAATCTCCGTCAAAATAAATTATTTTACTCTGCATAGACTAGAATTAAATCTATGTTATTTGTTGAAGAAATACTTAAATTATAGCAATCGTTATACAAATTTGGAGGTACGAACACAGGTCACCTGCAATGTTGAGTTTTCTGTTTGAGAAAATGTTTCAGTGAGTACAAATATTTCATCTTCAGAAGTAAATAACGGTGACCTCTTTGTTCAGCATGAGTATGAAATTCATCATTGAGAGGAAGTGAGGGTGATCCTTACCTTACACTCGTCACAGTGCCGCCCCTGCACATTGGGTTTGCACTCACATTGTCCTGTTCTAGTGTGACAAATCTCTGAGAAGGAGCCATTGGTGTTACAACGGCATGCTGAAAAGACAAGATACACAGGCAAAGAAAATACAGTCTTACAGATTGTAAATGTGGATCAGGTAGCCCCTCTCTGAAATGTCTGTGACTGGAAGCATCTCAGATTTGAGATGTATATTAAGTTTGGAATATATGTTTAGACTTCTCTGGTTCCTAATGTAATAATACAAGGTTTGAAGTGCTGAAAATGTATATGAGAGAACTGTAGCCATGGGTGTATCAACACCCGAGTTCAGTACTAGAATGTCTTCTAATGCATTGGGCACTCTTTCAGGCATTCAATTGTTTAATCCCTGGAAAATCTTTACATATTGTAGACATTCTTGGCATATCACTCTACTTAAGTATCAATATAATTGCTATTATGATCTTGAGAATGAAGACAATGAAGCACAAAAAAGCAATAACATGCAATGTCACATGTGTGGTAACTTTTAACAGTTCCCAGAATCTGCTTGAGCCATTAAGTTCCCATTCCCAGGTTCAATGTTTGACCTTTTCTTAGATACATTGAGGTGCTGTTTAATTGTCATATTCTCATTATATACAACATAGACCCCCTGGAAGGCTGGAGCAATTTTGAGGAATTACCAGTATCGAAAATCCTCTTGACACCTCATTAATGTCATTTTTAATAAAACATTTTCAATATAATATTATTTACTAGTGCCAGTTTTTTTATCTTCAATCATAAAGATAAGTTTAAATAAATATCCCTTTTATACCATAAACACATTTAAGAGAACAAACCACTATTTCAAATCTATTAAAATGAAATGTATTTATCTTTATAATTACATATATTGCTAAAAATCATTTTTATTTTTTAATTTTTATTCTGTTTCCAAAGGTAGGAAGCATACTTGCTTTAGTAAATTTTATCACTCTTTCCTGCATTAGAAAAGTTCTATGAAGATATTCTGAAACGTACTGACTATGTAAGTCTAAAACCTGTTTTAGTTCTCAGATATGAGAAGTAATTAATGGCTTACTCTGCATTTGACAAATATATTTTTAACAGTATATTTATCAGTACATAATTGTACTGATGCCAGAATAAAGTTGTGAGGGGGAGATGACGTGGGATTTGTTCATACATGGCTTTAGTAAGTATGTATAACATCTTGAATTTCTATTGACAATGAACTCATCAATGAGTTCATTGTCAATAGAAACGGTGCCATCTTCTGATAATATTTTGATACTATTTGGTTTGGCTCCAGGTTCTACCACTTTTAATTGTTTTTCTAAAATGTGTCTCTCTTCCATCAACATTCATCCTTCTCAGTGACCACCAATTTGAAGACACAGAGAATTTGGCCCAGCCAATTAACCCTTCCTTTTTCTCAGTCAAGAGCCCAAGGATAATTTACAGGTGGAGTATAAGAACAGGATGAGAAAACAAATCTTCACTAAAAATTCACTTTCATGTGGACATGAGAATTGCTCTGCATATTATAACTTTGCATAAGTTTCTTATGTATATTATACATAAGCTTTGCAAGTTTCAAATTATTTAGAATCGCTAACCCCACCCTTCAAAAGTGGGAAATACACAATTTACCAGAAAGATGATGGTAACTGATTAATGTCATCTAAAAATAACAAAAGCAATACTAGATTTTATAAGTATACATGAAAAATACAACAAATAGGGCACATAACTTCAAATATTTCTATATACTAATGAGATAAATTACCCATGTAATTTATCTTGATAAAAGTATAGTTTTAGTCAGAAATGTATCTGTGTGTGTGTGTGCATTTGTGTGTGTGCGTACGTGTGTGTGTCTGTGTCTGTGTGTGACTGTGCGAACACATGAACTTTAAAGTGGTCCCATTTTGTAGCCCAAGCTGGCCTAGAACTTGGTGATACTTCTGCCTCAGCTTCCTGAATGTTGTGATTACCATGTTCAGCACCATGAGTTATGAAGTTAATATGAATGAGGGCTTGCTCTCTATGCATAGAGGAGATATTATACCCCAGAAAATTATAAACATATTCAGTAAAATATTTTGTATGGTTTAAATCAAATTCTATGCTGGGGAGCAGTAGAAGTTACAAGCAGACCTAGATTGCATGGCAAACTGATGATGATTCACACGTTTAGCTGTTGATGTTCTCAGATTTTTCTCTTATGATCTCAAAGTACTTCATGCCATGGATGGTAACAAAACGAGTAGAATGTCCTTAGCTTTGTGGAGGGAGTTATTAGTAGACATAAGAAGAAGTCATGAAATGGATTAACTAGACCTAGATTTAGTGGGGCACCAATATTTATGACTATACAGGGACCACTTGCAAAGACTGACAATGGAAGGAATCTCCAGTATCAAGAGCTTAACTGTATCCCCTGTACATGCTACATCCATTATCCCCACAGAAAACGCATGACCCTTTGGATATGGGGAACCCATCCCTAGAGTCACACAGCTAGAGACTAAAACTACTTTTATGCAGTATGAACAGAAGACATTCTTGAGTTCCCTGATGTTTCCCATAAATGCCAAATTCCACAGTGTTTAAAGTCATTCTGGCCTTGTGGGAAATTTTATTTAGAAAGTCAATTTGTGGTTTTAAACAAATACCAATTATTCCAGAGATTGATTTGTTTTGACTTAACAAATTATCATTCTGAAAAAACAAAAAACTAACATTCAGCATCTCAATTTCAGAGAGAACATCTCTTCTTTCATGATGGGTGAGTGCTGCTTACAGCAGAGATAACAGGCTGAGTTTCCTTTCGTGCCTGCAATTCCATAGTTCTTGGACCCACCTCAGTATCACATCTCTTCTTACAGCATTAATTCTGCAAAAGTAAACTATTGCTGGTCTCATAGCTCTCTTCCTAAAGATTATAACAGTGAAGTAAATAGCTGTCAAATAAATCATCAGAACATTGATATAGATTCATACTTCTGGACTTATTTTCTTTTGTATATTGCGTTATTATAAAGAAAAACTGTAATATCTGAGTTATCACTGAATTCTAAACCTAAGGAAAAAAAGATTAGAAGAGGAACACGTTGTACCAAAAAGCTTCAAATCTTGGAGAAGCATTCTATAAATAATTCTGGGCTGTGAATTAATCAACTCAACCAGTAGGTGCTATTTGGTAAAAGTTTCGCCATGTTTTTACATTTATAAAATAAAAAGAAACAAAAAACCTGTAAAGTCTTCATATGAAAGCAAAACCAGTTAACACCTGCTGATAGGTATTATGCAATAATATAGAGAAATGATTTACTTTAATCAAATGATTAAGCTGATACTAATGAAAAAGACCAAACAAACCTGTATCATTTCTAAACTCCTTTGTTACAGATTTCAGTTCAATTAAAACACAATTTCTTGATAGACATAAGTATAAATATGTGAATCTCTTGAAAACCAATATTTAGCAATACAACAAGTTTTAAGGGATTTATTCTATTCATTGCTACAAGGAAGTGTTTTGGAACATGCAGACTTCGTGTCTTCATGGGCATTCATCACGCATGTATCACAGATAATTTCCTAGTCTCCAATCCCCACTCTAGAGCTCATCATCTTCTCTGAAGTATCATACATCAATTCTGTCAGGGACATCAATAGTTCAAGACTTACGTTGACAGTTCTTTGCAACAACTGCGTCTCCAAAATACCCATCAGCACAGAGCTCACAGTACCGGCCTGTTGTACCTGGCTTACAAATCAGACAGGAGCCAGACAAGCTGTCACAGCTGCCAGGGATGGAGAAGTCGAGGTTGTCATTGCAGCGGCATGGCTGACATGATCCTCCAGGTACGGAAGGTTGTCCAAAATAGCCTTCTGCACACCTAAGGTGATAATTTCCAATGGTGAGATTTTAGGGTGTAAGGATAGGGGAGTGGGGGAGGGGAGCTCAAGAATCCCACCCAGCACAATGTTTACATTTCTTTCATATTCTTTTGCAAGGATCATGACTTTTCCTCTTAAGTGTTCCTTTTCTCAAGTGCAGAGTTATTTTTAAAAATTCTTTTGCTATAACTGCAGTATAGATACAAGATGAAACGTTGCCTGTTTCACTTATAATTATATTTCAGCCAAAAAAAAAAAAAATCCTGTCACTGACATTGAAGATGGAACCAAAGCATAAGAAGAATCCGTGGCTGGCACTCTGAAGGAATCTAGGTTCACACTACCGAGCCTTTATACAATAACACATTATAAGTCTCCACCTCCTTTTGGTTGGTCTTTGTTCACATATATAAGGTTCATATATTTGTTGCTGTTGTTTTTTAGCAATTACTTGTTATGAGGAAATCAAGTCAAATACAACATTTATCAAATAGAAATTGTGACTCAGAAAATAGTGTTACTTTACAAGGAGCCCTGGGCATCTCTGAATCAATAACAAGTTTGTATACATTTGCACATAGAATAAGATGGTTGTTTTCAATGAAGAGTCTTCATTCAGGAGGAGTCTAAGTAGGGATGTCTGCCTATTATGATAGTGTATGAAAGGGAAAACCTGAGAGGTTACCGAAATTCACACCAGAAAATTCTAGATCTTCATAATAATAAAAACCATCCCCAAACTTTATTTATTTGGAAACAAAACACCCACATAAGTTTATCATTTATAAACTCTGGCAGAGAAACGATTTATGACTTATCCCATCCTTTTGTTTCTGATGTACATGTTTTAAAATTCTGCTCGACGGTACTGATGCTCAGATTCACACTTGCCAAGATCTCCTTTCTATTCAGCTTGGTCCTCTCAGTTACATGGTCTTGTGCTTTGTATTTAGCCATACTCCTCAAAGAAGTAGTGAAACAGCATTAGAAGGCCATGGCCAGCCTACCTCTGTTATCTGTGGCATCTTATGAAATAAAATACTCTGTAGCAAGGATCGAAAGTGAGAGGGAACAGGAGCACTGTGCGAGAATATCATTAACTTCATGGTATACAATATTCATGTTCTTCTGCTCAGATGCAGAAATACACTAGAAAGAATATATCATTTGAAACACAAGTATATGAACTCCAATATGGGGTAGTAGTAAATGCATTAATAACATTATTAGGTCAACTTTGTTAATTTGATGCACATATATTTATCATTCTAAGTTTATTGAAGCTTTATAAGTGGCAATATAATGAACAAATTTGAGGTTTTATTTATCGCCATCTTTTAAAACTTTTTAAAATCATAATTACAAATGGCTTATAAAATTGTGAAAACTGTACATTCAGAAATTAGAAGAATATTTCTGCTAATTATTATTACCAATTATTACTTATTAATTTTCTACTACAGGCAATAAAATGGCACTATAGTACATAAAATTTCCTCACAATTACTTCTGGAGTGTTTTTTAAATAAATTATTAAGGATCTATCTTTGAATATTAACATATTTTTACCTTATTTGATCTTTAGATATTATGAATATCTATATATATTCACATCTCATTTTACTTATCCAAAGAGTGCCTTTGGCCAGCTAGAATGGGTTCTGCACCAAACATTATCAAACCCAACAGAAACCTATTACATTTATCTTGCTTCCTTCAAAAGGTCTTACTGACCCCAAGAGAGATGGAACTATATAGTAAGGTCGTAGACATTTTTTTAACAAAGATACCAATAGCAAGTCCAAATTCTCCTGGAATTGAAAATATATGCAGAAAATATAATGAAAAAAATAACTAAACAAGCATCTGCCATTTTAATTTCAGGATATATAAGGAAAATATATATAAGGAAAGTCCATGACAACTTATAGGCCATTTGACTAAAGTAGAATTATTTTTTTCCTCTAAGTGCATAGTAACATGTGAGCAACCTCTTAAACAGTTAATCATTTGATTTTTATTACTGGTGTGTGGTATGTGCACATGCATATGTGTGTGTGTGCACGTGCATGTGTGTGTGTGCAAGCATATATGTGTATGTATGGTGCATGTGTGTGGTGTGGATGTGCGTGTGTGTGTGTGTGTGTGTGTGTGTGTGTGTGTGTGTGTGTACAGATTAGACTTTAAAAATATGTAAAAAGTTGAGGGATGGGGCCACCCATCCATCTCAGAATTTTTAACCCAGAATTATTTTTGTTTGATGGAAATGCAGGGATAAAAATTGGAGTAGAGATCGAAGGAAAGACCATGCAGAGACCACCCCACCTTGGGATCCATCCCATCTGCAGACACCAAACCCATCATTATTGCTGATGTCAAAAGGTTCTCCCAGACAGGAGCCTAGATAGTATGGCTGTCCTTTGAGAGGCTCTGCCAGCATCTGATTAAGACAGATGCAGATACTTACAGTCAACTATTGGACTGAGACCTGGGACCCCAATGGAGGAGTTAGGAGAAGGACTGGAGGAGCTGAAGGGGTTTGCAACTCCACAGGAAGAAGAACAATATCAACCAATGAGATCCCTGAGAGCTTCCAGGGACTAAACCACCAACCAAGGAGTATACATTGATGGATCCATGGCTTCAGCTACAAATGTAGCAGAGGATGGCCTTATCTGGCATCAGTGGGAGGGGAGGCCCTTGGTCCTGTGGAAGCTTGTTGTTCCAGCATAAGGGTATGCTAGAGGGGTGACGCAGGAGTGGGTGCATAGATGGGTGAGCACCCTCTTAGAGACAAAGGGGAAGGGGATGGGATGAGAGGTTTGTGGAGGAGAGACTGGGGATGGGGATAACATTTAAAATGTAAATAAATAAAACAACCGATTTTACAAAAAAGAGATAGAAAGGTTCCATTGGGGATTAAAAAGTAATCTAATCATAGAGAATATTATTATGTGTTGATTAATAATCAGAATCATTGTTACATTTTGTGTCATGTAATTAAAATTAGTAAATATCATATTCCCATTGGTCTTCCCAGATTCTCAGATTTTCTCTTCAGCACACTAATTTAAATGTCTCCGGCTCTCACATTTTCACCAACAGTGCAGTGTGAAGACAGGAAAAACAATTTGTAGGATTCGTTGTTAAATATGGACATCCCGACTATACTTTTTCATATTCATTAAGTTTCAAATCAAATCATAATAGTTTAGCAAAAAGTCCTTTAAATGTAAATGTGGATTCAGCCCACACAACAGCTCTGTAGCTGAGCTGCTGCTGCTAGTTTAGGAACAATGTTATTTATTATAGGAGGGTAAATACAAATGAAAATGAGTGACAGTTGTAGAAACCAAGGAGGACAGAAATCAATGGACTAGGACCGATGGATCTCTGTCTCATTCTGTCCCACCATTCCTGTGGAATAAAACAATGGACCTCTGCCTCATTCTGTTCTATCATTCTGTAATGCAATTTTCTGTTATCCTCTGAGACCTACATTCCCATCCCCCATCTTCCTTAAAACTTAAAAAGAAGAATATAGGAATCAACAGAGCCATTTCATATTATATTATTAGAAACAAAGAATCATATTATTCTACTGTCTAGGCACAAGAACTATGCATTTACACATCTAACCACAGAACAATTAGACACACAAGAGTTAGAATCAAAGCCTTTTCACGATGGTGGAGCTGCACGCTGGTGGCTGAACAAATGATAGCATCTGGTTCAGGAGTGGAATGACTGCAGTCTTCCAGCGAGAACTACATCAGCAGAGAAGCCTCGAGTCTTACTGAATTGCCTGGGCTGTGTGCAATGCTCTCATTGCTTTCCATTCAGCTAAATGCTGGCTTACTCACAAGGGGCCTGTGCCAAACCTAAAGGCACTGGTGAGGCAGTAAGCCCAACTAGACACCTGAGCATAGCCCGGAAGCTGCACTGGCAAGAAACAGTTCTTGGGCACAAAACACGGTGCTAGATCCAAGAGCCGATTGCTCTCTCCTCATGGTGCACAATCACTTGTGAATAGCCTCTAAAACCCTCAGCTGTTACAATTTTGTTAACAGTGTCATGAAAGATGAATAAGTCACTTTCTGCAGCCAAGACCCAAGGACTAAAGATCAAGTCTTGGGCAGGAAATGTCTACAGCATTGTACTTGAGGGACTTTATTCAGATCAAGACCTTTCTGAACTAGAGAATATGTAAATGGTGTCTTTGATTCTTAATAGTAATAAAAACTCCATTTATATCTAAAATGAATCTTGTGGTTAAAATTATAAGTGAATTTTCAAAATGGTAAACCTTCTACATTTTCAGGGGTTACTTGTAAGTAATCTTTGGGTTTTTCTCTCTCTTCAACTAGTGAGTTCTCAGTATTTGCCATTTGGGGAGAAGATGGGATTTAAGGAATCCACACATTGCATTGTTTTATATTTTCCTATAGTTAATATGCAATAGATTTTTGATTGTCTCTATGATGTATGATCTATTGCTGAAGTAACAGACACTGAAAGCCACTTAATACCTGATTGTCACCGGCCTTTGATTAGCTTTGTAGTCTTATTTTAGCTTTTCTATACAGCTCAATGCTCACTTGATCCCTTCATGCCTGTTGCAATGCTACTTCTTTCTGCTTTTCTAAATAATAAAAGCCTAGAATCTTAACAAAGAATCTTAGCGGAAGTCTCCTCCTCTCAGTACCCTAACTTTATTTCCGTTGTGAAACTATACTCCACAAAGAAGCTAGACAAGGGTTTCCAAGCTATAACTAACACTTAAAATCTTAAAAAATATCATTAATAATTTGATACTTTGTTGTATTTACAATTTTCATTCCACTTACTATCTTTGTTGGTGGCTGGTGTTGCTTGTGTATTTCATCCCCTCAATTTAATAAGCAAATCTGTCTTGTGCTATATGCCATAGGAAAGATAGGAAAACAGGAATATAGGGAATTTCTAGTCTTTAGGTTATGGTTTCTCATGGCTTCTCAGCTCTTCTGAGTCTTGGTCAAACAACAAAAGTAGGATGCTTCTTCAGCACAGTAGAGGGGAGATGAGCAATAAGTTCATGGCCTATCTGAGTTACAGAGCTATTGGCTTTTGGTTGCCACTGGAAGAGGAAAAGCCAGCCTTCTTCAGTGAAATGACACCTTGTATATCAACCACATTCCTGAAGCAGACACAACAAAGTGGATTCCATGCATTTGAAGGATTTTGTTTGTTTGTTTGTTTGGTGTGTGCATGTGCATGTTTTAAAGGGGGAAGAAAAAATTGGATTAGAACGAGGTGGAAGAGATCTGTAAGGTGCTGAAGAAGAGGCATGAATATGAGGAAAATGCATTGTATAAAATTACAGAGAATAAATAAATGCATTGTCTAAAAAAATGAGTTGATGGAGTCAGAAAGAGACAGAGAAATAAAGCTATAGATGCTGTCATATCCCAGTGTTAGCCTCAAAGAAGCTAAACAGTTCTTGAACCATTATTTCCCTGAGTGAGAAGGGGAGAGAGTTAGCTGAAATATGGAGAGGGAAAGCTACCGGTGAGGACCAGGGAAAGGAAGATGCCAGCTGAAACACACTTAAGTAAATCATTCAGGACTGGTTGGGTATACTGTGTGTCAATTTAACACTCATAACCACAAGTACTCACCTATTGCACACACACATGTACACAAAAATCTTGAACTCAATATTAACTGGTTGGGACTTTAATCCATGACGGCTTGCAGAAGAGAAAGGAGAAAAACTACTCACCCAGCCCATGCATCTAAGGCATCACAACTCCCATAGAAGCCTGGAGTCTCAGAAAGGAAGTTAATTGAGATAGAGAATATAAAGTTGGATGTCTTCTTGACACATTCATGTCATAAAACAATAGCAGAAGATTCAAGTTTGCACGTATAGTCAGTGATAAGCCAACAAAGTTGACTTACGTTTCCTCACTATCCATTGCAGGGAGTGTTAGAAGTGGTAATATGTCCATGGATATCTCCTAAACTTAAGTAATTATGAAAGTCCTTACTACAGGAATTGTGACACCGTGGAAGACAACTTGTCTGCTATAGAATGTTGGGTTGGACAGTGCTGACCTCAGTTTTCTTTCTCTTCAATGCCCACAAATTCATTTAAAAATATTTCGATTAGTATTTCTGATCTATCTGATAGGTCTTTTGACTCATAAAAAAAAAAAAAAAACCCTCTGAAATAGAAAATCTCAAGTATTCAAGGAAAATCTTAACCTAAATTCTGGCTAAGGAAATACAATATCTCATTACCTCTCTAATAATACTAGAAGATTATTTTGCGCTGACAAACTTAAGTAAGATGTACCATTTGCTACACAGACTATGCATCTTCCTATCTTCTGAATCTGATTAATAGAGATTTCAGACAGTGCATCATGCTTACTGTCAGCTATTTCTTTTCTTGCAGATTTGTATTATTCAATTAGATTTCTCCCTAGAACTCATGTGACTCTTCTCACCCACGTTCAAGAAGGTTGTGAGCTACTTGAGGACAAAGATGGAGAAAAAAAAATGCATTTTTTGCATTCAGTGTCTTACCTTGTATCTAACATATGGTAGTAAATAAATATTTGTTAAATAAAATGTAGCTTGTTAAATTGCAGATGGCTCAGAAACTGTGTAATGTGCAGAAAGGACAGAGCACGAAGCAAAGCAATATGAATACATCAGAGACCACGCTCACCCAGATAAGCAGATTTAATAGCCTTGTATGACAGAGCAGCTGTCATTTTCCAGTTGCTAAAAAAAGGTTGCCCGTGGTAAGCTGGCGGGTAGGAGACATCGATGCAAATCTGTCCTGGCAGTGCTATGCTGTCCTATTAGAATGTCATATACATGTGCCTTTCTTTATTTGAAAGATACACAATTAAAGACCTCCAGTTTCTCAACTGCAAATAAATCCTCCTTATTTCATGCCCTTTCTTTCCTATCTCTTTTACAGAGGCTGTCATAGTCATAAACAGGACTTATTACTGCTGGGAACTGCTACTGGCATGCTGTGCTCAGACCACTAGCTGCTGGCCAAATTCTCCCTGGGTGAAAGCTTAATAGTGATGGCTGCCAAGAAGGTAGGAAAGGATGGGTAGACATAGCACTCCTTGGAGTTAGCTGTGGTGAGAAGAGAAGCCAGGCCATGGGCATGGGTGGTGTTGTAGGCATGAGTATGGGCGTGGCCTGGCTTTTCTTCCTCTGCCTTGCCCATATCCCCAGCAATGGTTACTGAGGATACTACTTTTCAAAGTTTAAAACAGATGGGAAGGTTATTCTATGTGTCCATATCATCAAGGAAGAAATTTGCGTTCCTTTTAAAATTGAAACTGAATACACACAAGAAAAGTTTTTCCACATATATTTAAGAAGAAAAAATCGATTATGGAAACTGTCTGAAATAATATCTATGTCCCTGCTCCCCAGAAACTCAACAGGAATTAAGATACCAGTTTAAGAATGATCAGAAGGGGATATAAATCATGATAATAAATTATGCTTTGTTTTGTTCCAAGTATGTTTACAGTAACTTATAGGCCACTCGCTGAACTATGAACTATGAATTTAAGCCACATTTTAAGGACAAAAAGCTAATTATAAAAAATAAATGGTGCCAAGAGTAGGCAGTAAGATAAATCTTAAAATGATAGCTTTCCACTTGAGCAACACTTTTTAAAGAAAGATTGTAGGTTAATGCTCAACCTTTAAAATTAAAACATTAATCAGATATCCTCAGAATGAATGGAGATTTATAGACCAATTTGCAGAGTATAAATAAACTATAAAAAGCAGAGTGCATCTGTGTGAGAAGTGTGATAAGAAAGTTTATTTCACCCCATTGAGTGCCACAGCTTTTCTGGAGCAGGGGAAGATGGTGCCTGTGGTTTTATAACTCTCAAGGTAGAAATAATTTTGCAAGGCAATGTGACACGTGCTTACCTCTCACAGCGTGGGCCTGTGTACCCGACAGGACACTCATCGCAGATCAATCCCAGACTCCGGTCTAAATGGCATGTTGGACTAAAGCTGTGGACAATGTTCAGGAGACAAAGAGGAAGCATATACATGAGACCATTAGTGTATATTCTCATACATCTTTCTCTACCACTACTGTGCCCAAAGCAGATAGGCTGGCCATTCTCATCTCCAGACAGAATAGAGTCTGGCCAATGGAGGATGAAATGACATTGCTATTTTAACGAGCCCCAGTTGAGAGCAGGATCCCTGTGTCATGCTATTAACTGACATTTGACTGTTCTGGCTCTTAGATCAGCAGCAAAGAGAGTGGACACATAGCAGCTTTGCAAATCCTCTCCAGGTTTGAAAAAAACCTACTTTCACATTCCCCCTTTCCAAGCATATACCTCAGAATTAGAAGCAGCATGGAGAAATCTGAGACAATAGAAAGCAGTGGAGTCCTGGTGGCTGTATGGGTTCTTATCCTGATCAGAGGCCATGGGGCCTGTGTGTCGGCTACTGCAGATATGTACCCACAGGCATTATGTCACATGGATGGAATCCTTAGAAAGCTTTCAGCTAAGACCTAATACATACACTCTGCTTCATTTATAATCAAACAAATCAAACGAAACCAGCTTTGACATTTCATATCTCCCAGCATGTTCCAACACGTACCCATCGCTACACACATTTCCAGTTTGGAGCAGAAGTAACAGAGCGTGAAATCAAGACCAACTCAGCACTGTTATATGGTAGCATCAGCCTTCAACATTCTATTCAGCATCAGTTTCAAATTTTGGCCTGGTGAGACACCTTCCATGTAACAACTGACTGAATATTAACTGTTTTCTGGTTTTTCCATGAGCCCTCAATGACTTTGAGTTTTGTGTTATGTTGTTCTTTTTAAATTTTTATTTTTATCTCATATATAAATAACATACAATATAATTTAAAATCTATATAATAATATGATATTTGTATATGTACATACATAATATTTATATATACATACATGTATATATGTATGTATGTGTGTATATATATGTATATACATATATACATACTATATGTGTATGTGTATGTGTATGTGTATGTGTATGTGTATGTGTATGTGTATATATATAGTGACATATAACTTTTTCATGGTATATATTATTCATATCATGTTAAGCTTAACTTCTAAGACATCTTTTGCTTCTTTATTGTGAAAAATTTCAATGTCCCATGTTCCATATTTCTGAATTATATATGGTTTTCTTTACACACATACCCTTTTTATATAATACCGTGTGAGAAATTCTTTGTTTTAATTAACTATAACTGCACATGCTTGATGAGCCTTTCCCACTCCCCTGCCTCATTGTTCTCTCATCCTCTTCTCATAAGAATGATCTCGGCAAGATCAAGTTTTCTAGACCCTACACCTCACCATTTTATGAGGAACTGTCCTCAATTGATTTACTCCAGTTATGTTTTCTCTGTGTTATTTTTCATTTTACAATATAAAAAAAGAATTGCTTTAAAATCAAATAATTAGATCACAATAAATTAAGAATATTAGGCCCTGTCTGGTTCTGCTTCTGATCGTTGGTGTGACTCTGAAATATTTTTCCATCTTTGCTGCCAATCATGACTTCCTCTTAAAAGTAACCCATCTCTGGCTTAACTCTGAGTAGACCTGCAATGCTTCAATAATTCTCATTTTTCTATAATACCAAGTTATTAGGTTCCATTAGACACATCTTACTGGCTATTTCAACTCATTTCAAAATCTAAATGAATCTGTGGGGTCAGAGAGAAAATCTGGCCAGAAAAAAAAAACTCTTGAATTTATAAAAGTGAGAGAGGTTCTGATGGGTGGTGCTATGTGAGCACAGCTCATGGGCTAAGGAGGAATCTCTTGTGATAGAAATGCTTACAACCAAAGGGTTCACATGTGTAATGTCTTAGCACATATTTAAGCAAACAAATGGAAATCCAATTCCTCCTGTTACTTACTGGTGGTTTGTTATTGTTTTGCAAAACTGAAAGAAGCTGGATTCTGACAACTCACTAGTATGTACGTGTGTTCTTCCAAAATTGGCACTCTCTAACTGCCAAGGAGAACACCGGGGTTTTCAACCTTGTTGGACTACACACAGTGACTGCATGAAAACTAATGAATTATTTTTCTAAAAATTCTAAATCAGTTTGCCATCAAGACATGTCAAAGGTGACTGACAAGGCTTCTGACACCTTAAAACCATTTCTAAAATAAATTTTAAATTCTTAAAAAATACTCTCTTGTCAGTTAAAACTAACAGCAGTAAAGTCAAATATCCTCACTGACAGAGATCAATACTTTTTCAGGAAAGATATCAAGCAATAGCAAAATATTCTATTTGACCGGCTCTTACATTTCAGAGTACTTTTTATCATAATTATACTGAATTTTAACAGAATCCTATGAACTGGTTGAGACACATAATTTTACTTCTTCAAGGTTGCACACTAATTTCCAGGAGAATTTCTATGAGATCCGTAACTTGAGGGTTTTCATTAGATCCTCTCCTTAGCGATAACCACCGTCATTCAAACTTGCTGATGATATTTCCATGAGTTTAAGCTCCCATGCTTGCTTGTCATGGTATATTCAAATAAAATCTCTCCTTAAAATATTCCTCAGGCATGCTTTCACACTCTTTAAACAATGCCAAATGAGTATTATATCTTTCCTAGAGTAATTATAGTCACAGTCACAAGAGAAGATGACATGTAACAATATATATATATATATATATATATATATATATATATATATATATTAGATATATCTATATCTATATCTATATCTATATCTATATCTATATCTATATCTATATCTATATCTATATCTATATCTATATCTATATCTATATCTAATATTAGAATAAGAAAGTAATGTGCATAGTAATGATACCCTGGGAATCTGGACTGACAGAGTGGGCATCTCCATGCTGACTCTGGCCCAAATGTGAAGCTAATTGCTGTGAGACACAACGAGGGAATGGAAGATCATCACTGATTTCAACAGCTGGGCGGTGGTGGCGCACGCCTTTAATCCCAGCACTTGGGAGGCAGAGGCAGGTGGATTTCTGAGTTCAAGGCCAGCCTGGTCTACAGAGTGAGTTCCAGGACAGCCAGGGCTACTCAGAGAAACCCTGTCTTGAAAAAAACAAAAAAACAAAAAACACAAACAACAACAAAAAAAGAGATTCTAACCTTATACCACTGAACACTAGTTGGCACATGCATCACTAACAGAAAAAAAGATCGTGCTTCATAAATTTTCCAGACCATGACACCAAACATTAGGTGAGCCAAGAGGAGAAATGCAAGCTCTTGTTGGAATGAACTGTACAGTCTTTCTCAATAGCCAAGCATATATTATATGTACAAGGACTTATTTGTAAGTATGTTATAAACATATATATGTATATATATATACATATAAATATAAATATAAATATAAATATATACATATATACTTATAATTACAGTCATACATGACTATGTGTGAATCTATATATAATATGAATTCACATGTACAGCTGTAATTATTTTTGTTTTAAAATAGCATTAAATTGTCATGTGATGTTTATAATATTCCATATACCCATATACATATATATATATATATATATATATATATATACATACAAACTTATTACAGTTGCATATGACTATGTGTGAATCTATATGTAAAAATGAATTCACATGTACAGGTATACTTAGCTTTGTTTTTAAAACAACATTAAATTGTCATGGAATATATTGCTATAACTTATCCTGAAACATATTTCTCAATTATAACTACTAAATTTGATAATTCAAAATTACTACATGTGTAGATGTGTTCATATATGTGGTTTACACGTTGTGGGGAGCCAACAGAAGGCGGCTATCATCCTTTCAGCCATCTTGAGCCATATACCATGGCAAGAGGCTTGTTTACAATAGCCTACAATAGTTGAGCACACTCTGATAACATCTTTGTTTTAGATACCCAGGATCTTCCCTTGGGTGTGTGAGACTTAAAGGTGTGATTTAGAGCTGAGACTTAAAATCGTGACTTAGAGATCAGATTTAGAGACAAGACCTAACGGCATGACTTAAAGGCGTGACTTAGAAGTGAAACAAAAGGCGAGAGGCAGACAGAAGAAATTATTAGTTAGTAGGAATTAGACACTAGCCACTTGGAAAGGCATTAGGTAGTAGGCATTAGAATTAGACTTTAGACACTAGGCACTTAGCACTTGGAGAAAGAACTTGGAACTGAGAAAGGAACTATCAACTGGAACTAGGAACTAGAGACTAGGAACTCAAGACTAGGGACTTGGAGAGAAGAGAGACTGAAGAATAAACGGGATTGAATCACACTCTGTCTAGTCTCCATTCCTTTCATCTCCTCACTCTCTCTCTTGCTGAACCCCGACCCGCAGACTGGAGCAGCTTGGGGCAGTGCAGGCTCTAACAACTTAGCCCCCAAGGCTTTGGCAGTGCGGGTCTCAACATTGACAAAGCGGTCTGCAACATTTTTGGTCCCCAAACGTGGGGCAGAGTGGTTCTCGACAGCATGTGTGCGTACATATTCATGTATGCGCATGTGTATGAGGCTGCACATGTATGTGTGTGCCCATGCTTGCAGAGGCCTGAAACTGATTATCTTACTTAATTATTATCTACTTTAGTTATTAAGGCAGGGTCTGTCTCTCTCTATATAGACCTGGAGCAAAGCAATTTTGCCTAGTCCAGCTAGGTAACTTATTTGCACTGTAGGTCTCTTGTCTCTGTTTTCCTGATTGCTGAGACCATAGATCTTCACCATGCCTTTAGCTTATACATAGATGCTGTGAATTTAAATATTGGTCATAATGCTTGTACAGCAAGTACTTTATCCACTGAGCCATATCCCCAAGCCAATATAATCTTATGTTTAAACCCTAGAATCAGCTCCAAAACTGTTTTACAAACATAGCTCTTAGTACTGTTGATGTCCACCAAGTATTGTTATGACAGTGGTATGTAGGACTTGTCAAGACCCCACCCCATGTCCATACTGTGACATCAATCCCTCTAAAGGCATTATATAACTGAGGGATATTTCAGAAGACTTCAATGATAGTATCTACTTTTGTATAACCTAAGTGTTCAAGCAAAGATATTCATGAATTTGTCTTTAAACTACGAATTTTGTAACTAAAAATTAATGAATATAAACTGAAATGTTGACACTTTATTTCTCCTCCAGAAGTAAATTTCATTTCTCCAATTACTATCTATAGTTAAAATATATGTATCACTAAGATGAAAAGGACAAACTGTGTACACTGTAAGTAGTTGATGAAGGTGATCTATATTTATAATTTATATATTATATGCTCATCTATATCCATATATCTTAATAATCACACCAATCTATCTTTATTTCCATCACATTTGATTTATTTAGCAATATTATCTAAGAAATTTGGAGCCCAAATGCCTGTGATTTCTAAGATTTATGACCAAGGATTAAGAGATAAATCACTGAGATAAAGTTATCACTAAGCCTGCACTTCAAATGGAGGTTGCAGTAACCTTTAGCTTTTCTATTATTTCTGAATAACCTGTGGAAATTTAAATCTCATCTTATAAATTAACTGTGAATATTCAATTATACCTCAGAGTACCTAGCTAAAATTATAACACTAAAGATTAAGGATTTTTTCAATTATGAAGATGGTTTCCTTTACCAATAAGTAGGTATATTTACTGAATAGTTTTTATATTTTACTGAAAGTATTTAAAATATTAGATAGTCTTTTCCCATTATAATTAAACAGCTAGATTATAATAATTTTGTAAATTATTTTTAATTTAATAGGTTATATAACTTTAGTCACAAAACTTACAAACATATAATATAACTATATATAACTTATAAACTATGTGAAGTACCATTTATTCTAATTTTTTGTTTATAAAATACAATTAGATCTGTAATTTAAAATAGCCAATCATTTTTCTTACAAATCTACTATTAAAGATAAAAAGACTATGGCATATTTAAATATTTACTGTTGATAAAATTATCTTAAAATTCAATTAATTCTGCACTATATTACCAATACTAATATATATGTTATACTTTATATATTTTATATATGTATCTATAAAAACTAATCAACATAATTAAACCAAGCTGGAATGCATTTGTTTTAGGAAACACCATCATTGGACACTGGGATTCCACTGGGGTTTTAATGTTTGCTGAGTTTGTTGTCTCAGGAAGAAATAATTAGAAGTATTATAAAAAGAGACATACAGAAAAACTAGAGGAAACTTGGGTCATGATTACCTGTAATTATCCAAGTAACTTCTCTCCCAAAGGAATCTTCTACTCTCATGTACAACATTGGTCTGATTTGACAGGAAATTCATTATATCTCTATGTCCAATCTTTTCTATGCTTTTAAAGTATACATGGGTGGGATTCACATAATACAATGAGCGGTCAGTATTACTGAACTGATGTTTTGGCTGGGGAGATGTTTTGTGGGAAAATCCCAGGTAGCAAAATCCCTGTCTGCTTTTCTTCTGTAATTATTAGTGTGGAGCTGTGATTTTCATGTATAAGTAGATGGTTTGGACAGTGGCATTCAGCCACAGTGAACACAGATGTCTTATATTAGGAAGGCGAACCCTTCATTGAGCAGTTGTCAGCAATTTTATGACATCATGTCCAGCACAGGTCTGCGTATGTAATATTTAGGGAGAAATTTGCTTCATTTGTTCCCTTATAGTCTTTACTTTCCAGTTTCCTTCTTTCTTTCTTTCTTCTCTTTGACATCATTATTGATTAAGAGTTCTTAAGTCTTGAGTCTGTCTAGACTCATTCCCTGAATGCTTGAAATGTATGATAAAATATATTTAAAATACACTAAACTAGAGTCTCATTTCTTTTCAGCTTCTCGTTCTCTCTAGGAACTCTCACTTACCAGGCAGATTCATGAATTGTTTTCAGTAGTCTCACTAGTTCCTTAATATGTACTGCAGAGGAATGAAATGATGATATTAAATAATTTCCTATTTTAATGGGATTCTTGAGATTATGGCTCTGAACAAGTTCCTTTAAATCGGTTCTCAACTCTCCATATCATCTACTATTTTAATTGCTTTATACATTTGAATTGTGTAATCCTCACCCAGTTCCACCAGGGGGTTAACTCAGTGAACGGAGTGACATTTTGGTAACTTGCTCAAAGTTTTGCATCTTGAAGTGTGAAACCAAGGAATTCGAGCTCCAGATATGACATCAGAATACTATCTTCTTTTCAGAAACTTCATTTATTCATCTACAAAAATGGAAACAATACTATCGACCTTACTGGGTTATTTTTGAAGATCAAACACCCAAAGATGGTGCTCTGATCTATGTCTGGCTCTTGCAGCCTGCCCTCACTAAACAGTCCATCCCCTCCTGACAACCAGTAAATTCTGAAGAGGGAGGTTGGAGGGGAGAGTGAAGTGTTTAGAGGTTCTGAATAGCAGGAACTCCAGTTCTCAATAGGACTTAAAGAATGGCAGAATTATTTCCCAAGTGTTTTACTTGGATTCTTATCCACTGAGTTTTAACAGATGAGCATATAGCACAAGGCCTTCTTGGATATGGCCTCAGAGTTACCCTTACTTGATCAGATTCTCATGTTGAAAGGTGACAACAGGTGACAGATTTCCCTTAATATTTAAACTTCTGTTCTATAATATTATTCACAGCATCTGGAAAGAGCTGGAGAAATAAATTACAGCAAGAGGTTTATTAAGCACCAACTTTGCCTTAAATTGGCCCCTTCAAAGAGGACCTCTCTTCATTTCAATGTAGTTGGAAGTTGAGCTCAGTGGTAGAGAATATGCTCAGTCAGCATGCTAAGGCTCCGAGTTTAGTTTTCAGCATGATGAATGAGAACAATAAGAAATAAAATGACACATATTTATAAATATTTAATTATAGAAATACTAATTTATGTGGTGTACCTAATAATAGCATTTGTTTGTTTGTTACAGAGCCATTCCTTTAGACGTGCCCATGCTTTAGGAATGTGTCATTTTAGGAACTGAAACAGAGTGTGCTCATAAAGCTAAGTCTCCGTCAAGATCTTTTGTTTTTTTCTTTTTAAAATGTCTCCTCTGGTAGAGGTAGACTACTTCTGTAAGTGCACAAATGAAAGAGATTGATTATCAAGCTTACATTATGCTTTTTCAAAATCTACATTATTTAGGCCAGATAATACAGTAATCATCACTCAGAGCTCAATGCTCATTTATGATACAGTGTATGTCATGGAACAAGTTTAGTAAGGCATATATAACATAAATATATTACAATAAATGGTTATTTATAAAGACCATAGATTTGTAAAAAAAAAAAAATGGGCCTGTTCTTTGGAATTAATTTAGAAATTTCATTTGAGTTTTATCTCTGAGATTCTCAATCAAATCTTAGCCAAAATAACAGAGTCTTTGGAAAGGGTAATAATTTTAAATACGTCACCTTTCAAAACTTACATTACCCTCTTGAGAAATCTGTATGGTTTGTTCTAATATCAAAGTGCATCCGTAGCAATGGAAGGGAGGCTCTTGTAGTAAGGGAAATCTGGTACTCACTTATTTGATGGGATGTTGAGTGGACAGGCACAGGGCTGACAGTCTTCAGAGGTTCCTTGAGTAGGATCACCATAGAAACCAGGGAGACATTCATTGCAGTATGGCCCACCTGTGTGATCCTTACAGTTCTGTGAAGGAAGTACACACCGGTTCTTTGCTTTTCATCTCAAACACAAGCACATGACCAAAAATAGCTTTACAGAGTTATTAGTGTGTTCCCATTGGGGAGAGTAATCTCCCACATTAAATGTTAAATTTACAGCAGTAAAAAAAAACCATTGGAAGTTAATTAACACATAATATTTACCTTACAACTTCCATCTAGTTTTGGCATAACATAATTTTTGAAAAATGATCAAAATTCATTAAGAAAAATTTCAGTATGAAAATTGCATTTTGTTCTTTTTTAATAAGGTAATGTATATGTTGTGTGTGTATGTATATGTGTGTAGGCATAAAGCCCTTACAACATTAAAAATGTTGGTTTAATGAGAACTGTAGCTCAATACATAAATCTCTTTTGACTTGCTCTCTTAACTCAGACAATAATCTGGAACTTAGTGGACTCTGATTGGTTAGACATTGCATTTCCATATGAGATTTATGAGGTCAATTCTTGGTTCATAATTAAATGTTAAAAAACAAATAATTTAAAAATACAATATATAATTATATACATATGTATTTATTAAGTTACATATAATCACATATATACCATTATAATAATTATAATATGTAGTTACACTACAAGATATATAACTATTGCCTTTAGAAATAAAAAAAAAAAAGAAACAGAAACTACATTTTCTTGCCATTTGTTTTGGGAAACATGTCTTTTCCAAAATATAATAAAATAATTTACTTCTTGATTTATTTTTATTAACTAGGTTTTCTTCGTTGGGTTGGGACACATTTATAAAAGTCACCAAGTCTGAGATTCAGGTGAATAATTCAGTTGCCTGTAGGAGGAGCTAAGGTGGGAGGAGTAAGGAGAGGAAGAGGAGTAAGGAGAGGAAGAGGAGAAGGAAGAGGAGCTAGGGAGACCAGAGAGAGGGGAACATGGAAGCGGATGTGTGTGTGTCTCTAGTAGTCAAAGGTAGTTGGTATATCTAGGTTGAGTATTGGGTTACACCTCTAATTGTATGGGCATATCGTTATTGAGCATTACTAAATATATAAAGCCTTTGATTAATGTTTAAGCATGAGAGTCTCATCTTCCTACCAGGCCTGTGTGGATTGCGGGATGGTCTGGGTAATGCCCAGCCTTGCAGAGACAGCATGGAAGATTGACAGAGCCATCTCCCATACTGGCATCTCATAGGTGGCAGGGCCGGTGTCTCTGGCTGCCTGAGCAGACTGCCCGAGCTGAGCAGAGGTGGTATGCGTGCCACCACTCATGGCCACAGGCCTAGGCTAGTCGGGAACATGGCGGTTGATTAAGAAGAAGCAAGATTGGAAGCCGTCGTTTTCAAATATCTCCCACAACAGTTGACAAGTAGTAGAATTGTCTCTGAGGGTTCTAAGAACTCTGTATCATCAGTCTCTGTTCATCAAATAAGTGTGTTTACTTCCTATAAAAATGCATTCATTATTATTAAAATATATTTCAGTTTAATAAGGATATACAATTAATAATTTTCCTACATACTGCAAAAAAGTTCATAGACCCCAGGAGTATGCAGTCTTTACTTTATGATCAGTAGACAAATTCTGTAAGATAAATAGCTAAAATATAAATTAACCTTAAACTGAATGTATAAAGTTATTAACCTTCATGACCACTGGAATAGACTAAGTTAATGACATTCTGAATATTATTTATTTTGATGTTTTAAAATAAGAGTGATTTCAATTACATTTAGTAAATGGACTCAACAGGAGGATAGGAATAAATAAGTAAAAATACAGTTCTGAGAACAACTTGTTAAAATTCTTTGGAGAGGTCAGACTTATTTGTTGAAAAAAATCCAAAATATAATTTATTCAATTAACTTTGAACCTCCGATTTAATTCTGTGAGGTACAGGAGCCAAAGTTCATTAACTACAAATAAGTAGATATTTTTTACATTAACTGGTATATTTTAAAATGAGCTTCTCTTTATTTAAAATTACTTTTTAAATTGTTTAGCAAATGTTTTTTTTTTAAAGCTCTGATATTAGTCTTGCTGTTAACAGTTATTATGTGATACCTAAGGGTCCATTTGCAGACAATGGTTTTCTGTTCGATTGGGTCTTCCTGACACTTCTTACTTTCC
This sequence comes from Rhabdomys pumilio, assembly GCA_030674055.1. NCBI lineage: Eukaryota > Metazoa > Chordata > Mammalia > Rodentia > Muridae > Rhabdomys > Rhabdomys pumilio. The sequence goes on along the minus strand of JANHMN010000003.1, from coordinate 7,122,289 downwards.
AAATTTACTTTAAATCACCTATTTTTTAAAACCTATGAAAATGCTTTTTCTTTGAAAAAAATCGTTTTTGCATATTTTCAAGGTGACATGATGAAAGTTAGATCTATAAAATCTTTTGGGTTTTTAAAACAGGATCCTTAAACTGATTACACATTACCCAGGCCAAAAAGAAAATTTTTAAAAATTCAACTGAAAACTCTTGGATAATTTGCATTTCTTCAACTACAGATTTGAAAGAGAAATAAAATGCAGTGTGTTCCTTATACTTTCTATTTTTACCTTTTCATTGAATTGAAACAAGAGTAATCTTAAAACTCAAGTATGTTTGTAATCAAAAGTGAGCCAGCAGCAGGCAAGCAACACAATGGAAATCAAAACTGGGAAAGATAGATGTTTTCCTCTGATGAGCTGTCTGTTCTCATAGGTAGTTTTTCTATCAAAGTGACTTTTAAACATTTCTTGCAATTCATATCATGAGATCACTGAGACTCAGACACCTCCCTGTCTTAAATGCTCCCTGGGTTTGCTGCATTGCACTAGAGTGGAGATGACCTTGCCATAGAGATCCACTCTATGGCAGAAGCCTGGATCCCATTTTAAAGTGCAATCTACTCATTTATAACCAGGTTTCAAAGGTAAGCCAAACTAAAACATTGCTTGAGAAATAACTAACTTGATGTTATTATGTTCACTACTAGCAAAAATATTCTCCCTAAATAATAAAAAGGAGAGAAAATGAAAACTTGACTGAGCAGTAAAAATTCCTTTTATACATAATATTCTAATATTGCTCTGTGTAGATTGTATCGAAACCAACACATTCAAAATGGGAATTGAGCACAGTTTGCCCCTCAGTACAAGGAAATGGCACTTCAGCATCTCCAGAAGAGCCTACAGGATCATTAGCTCATGCAGGAAACCCAGGAAAAAGAGATTAAGTCTCCATGACTGAGATGCCCACGGCTTCCCCAAGACCCTTCCTTCATTTAGAGGTAAGTAAACTCCTCTCGGCCCACACACTGTCAATAACCTGGTTGACTCTGGCTACCAGTTCCCTCATGTTCCCACTCTCAACACTCTGCTCAAGAGCTATTTTGCTCTGAAACAAATGTTTCCTATTCTGCAAATTATCATATCAGCAAATGGGCCAATGTCAGGGTATGATTAATCTTAATGAACTCAACTTCATATAATATCTTAGGGGAACATTATGGAGGTTGTATTGTGACATTTATCATTTATTTTTTGTTCTTTCAGGGTAAGTAAAGCGAATTCATGTTAGTTTGGATTTGGATATATTTTATTGCACGTTGATAAAGTGTCTAAAGGTAATTCAATATTTTTCCCAGAGTCATTTTAAAAGACTGTAGTATAATTAAAATGGAAATCACTCAGTATTTTTATTTGTAAAATCGTCATTTGAAAAAAAATCTACTGATCCACAAATTAGGGACATCATACTTTACACTGCTATGCAATTGAATATGATCTTATACAGAGAAATCAGAAAATGTATCAATAAAGTGAAAAGCCAAATTACATGGAATAAAAGCCTTGATTTTTCACTTTGGATTGTTTTCAGCAGCATTCAAGTACAGGAGGAAGCAGAGAAATGGGCAAGAGGAATATCACATAAGAATTACAGACAACAGAATCTGCCTTAAATTCTGCAGAGAAAAGAGAATATGATATCCTCCCAAACTGACAGCATTTCAAGTTGTGTTTCTGTGAGACTAACGCCATGAGAGGTACAGTTTTGAGCTTCATGCCGTGTTAGACAATATAAAGCTAACATGCCCTGGAGTTACCCTGGATGTCGGTGATGGGAAACTCACCAGGCCTCGAGCTACTTAGCAGCACGGACAGAGCTCACCATTTTGTACAGTCTATTGTCTTGTTAACCATACAAAGTCAGTTGTATAAGAAGATGCATTATACATGTTTAATATTTTAAAATCTATGCCCAGCATTTTAAATGATCTCAGTGTTCAAGAGCTCAAATAAACATATGCAATGTACTCCAATTTCCACAGTGAAAGAAGCCCCTAAAGTGTAAAAATGTGAATTGTTTTTATTTTTAATGGTTGCATTTTGTTTTTCATGCTGCAGGGATCTAAACCATTTTGTGTTTTAGAACAGTCTACTTTGGGTAAATTTATAGGAGAGAGAGAAAGCATATATATTAAGAGTACTTGTGTATCTGAGTCATTAGTCACATTTTTAACAATATATTTGATCCTAATTCACTTGTTAGTCAATATGAAAAAATTACTTTTTCGTAGTTGCTAGGGAGATCACATACGAAAGAGCATTCTTAGCTTCTAACTCACTTCTTGATCTACATGTTCAAGGTTGCAAAGGTAGCAATCAAATTCCAGGGTTTGTTGACTAAATTTCAGCCTTGTCAATTAGTTTCTTCAAGAGCGGAACACTTACCAGACACTCTCCTGTGACGTCATCACAGGCTTCTGCATGAGCAAAGCACTGACATGGCTCACAGATGCCACCGAAAATAGTGCCGTTAACTCTTCGGTGCCGAGGCCAACATGCCTAAAAGAAAGATAAGGTTTCAGTAATTTTTTGGTACTAAAAATGAAAATAAAGTAGTTCCCTTTTTTTCTGATAATAGAAAATAACCCAGGTAGCAAATTCAGCAAATGTGCTTGTCAAAGTGGATCCATTATGGAAACATTACTATTGTACTATTACCCCTGACTCCAGGACTTTGTACTGACCTGACTGTTACTGGCAGGTATGAGATTAGAGGAAGCATTAGCTTGGTGTCTCTTCTGAAATGGTAAAATAAAGGACAGATATAAAGAATTGAAATGTGACAGTCTCAAGGAAAAAAAGCACAGACAAGGAAACAGAAGGAAGGGCACTGAGAAAAGCAGCCGTCATGAAAGGAGCCATAGAATCTTAGGCATAAAAAAGTACACACTGTCATCACAGATTGGTTCGTGGCATGGATTACCTTTTCCCTCATACTGACTGCCCTGATGCTGTAACTTATATAAAAACTTTGGAGTTGTTTGGAAAATATACCTGTCTCCTCCCCTCCTTCACATGAAAACATACCCAGTAACTGGTACATGTTCAGCATTCATACATTTCATCTTTCATCTCCTCTGTCCTTTAGGCTTTCTCTAATTTGTATAAAATAGACTATGACTTATTTAGCATATATTGCCTTGCTACTTCATTTATGTTATTTGACTGTAAGTAGGCTTATATTCACCACTGATTATTTTTTAAAAAAAAAATTTGAAGCAAAATTATTTGAAAACAGGAAACCAATTACAGTGGGATATTTGCATGGCAGGTTTTCCATGTGGGTGAGCACCCCATATCTCTTCTCATTGTTCATTATATTGCCTTTGTGTGTGGACTTACACAGACGAGAGGAGATGTAAAAAAAAATGTGCAAATTTTGCTGCCCTCTGGAAGTTTATGATACCCTTAGGTTGCAATCGCATCTTGTGAGTTATTTATTATGCTTCTGGATGGTAAAACATACCATCATATGTCAAAAAAGGTTCCTTTTTTGGAAGGAAATGAAAACTAGAGAAAACTACTGAAGTAATAAACTATATAGAACCATGCTGTGTCTATGTCATGTTGGAAATGATCCTTTTGCCTCAGGATGTGAGGAACTTTCCATTTGAACAACAATAACAAACATATGAAAAAGATATACTGATATTTCTTATCTGAGGAGAAAATAAAATTCACTTGTCTCTTAATTTGAACAGTACAGAGACAATGGTTCTAATTTCTTTTCTCCTTTCAGTACATTGTTTCTGTTTCAATTCAAGCGATTCTTTTTCTAACATATATTTTTCAAGATCTGTAAGCCTACACTATTCAGATGGAGGTAAAATGTAAAGATATTGACAAGACAAAGAGAAGCGATTTATTTTTGTCAAATCAGGTCCTCACAGTACCGTTCTTTAACACATGTTTTTTAAAACAGTATTTTTGAAATGTACTTGAATCAGTCCTCTTTCTAAAAGCATTCTAGTTACTTATACTTTCCAGTGGCTTGAATGAATGTGACTTCCATATGCTCATACACTTGAATATGTTGTCTCCATTTTGTGGACCTATTGAGGAAGGATTCAGAGGGTGGCTTTCCTTGAGGAGATATGTTACTGGGAAGATTGGGCTTTGGCATTTCACAAGACTATGCTCCATTCATAGCATGCCCTCCTTTTCCTGTTTGCAAACCAAGATGTGAATTCTGAGCTGTTTCTATCAATGTGAATTTGCTTTTCCATTATAGCCTGTAACTCTCTGAGGTGTTAGCACAGTGCTTTCTTCTGTAAGTTATCTTGGTCACTGTTATTTTTTTCACAGCAACAGAAAAGTAACTGATGCACCCTTTTCCTTAGCCATGGAATTTATATGAATACTCACAGAAAAATTAAAGCCATTATAATCATTTTTCCACTTATAAGCCAACTAACACCAACATATATATCTACTCCTCTCCACCCATTTTCCCTCCAAAATACTAGGAATGGGGAGAGCAGAATATTCTAAAATGAGTATTGTTTCACTTAGATTCTAGAACCCAGTTTGTGTTTTTACAACATCCTGTTTCTCGGGTTTTATTTTAATTGAATAATTACTATCCTTGTAATATGTCCTTGTATAATATGGTCCGTTGTTGCCAGGTAAAATTATTACACAAGACACAATGTGCAACTGTCTTGATTCTAGTAAAACAGAATACCCTTGCCTCCTAAGTCATCTTGCACACTTCACTCCGATCTTACATCTATTCAAGCAAAATTGCTTTTGCTCTTGCCCAAAAGTTCAAGGTAGCCAAACGAAATCCTACAATTCCATTCTGTTTCATCCATCATCATTGTCACGTGACCAGGTGAGTCCTCTCTCCCTCAATTGTTATCAGGAGGCCTCTGGACATTACTCTTTATCTTAATTCTCATGCTCTCTCTTGAATAACTTATTTGATGGCTTGACTCGAAACACTAATCAAGCCATAGACATGTGCTCATTCAAATCCTTCACTCTAATTAGACACTGACATGAATCTCACAGACTGTCTAGACTTATTTCTCAAACTGACTCTTAATTTTTCTCTTTTCACCACTCAAAATATCGCTCTCCAAGTCTTTTCCAGCTCAGCTGATGGCATCACATTTTGTCATTTATCAAATCACAGCCTCTCATTATTTTCCGTGACATTTAAATAAAATCTCAAATTCTTATTAGGTAAGCCTTGGCTCCTCAAGTTCACACCATAGGCTTCGGTTTCCCCTGCTTATTAAGCTTTGGCTAAATGTGCACACTCATAGCATAATATCACCAGTTTGCCGCCTCTTTTTACAACAGCTGTGCTTTGGTTCTTCAACATTCCATTAATCATCACCACAGAAAGTCTATTCTGACATTTCTTTTTAACTAGCTACTCCAGTTTTTCTATTCTCATATGCCTACGTCCAATCACAGCACCTTTATTTATTCCAGCTACCTAAAATTGGATTTATTTACTTTATGCTCTGTTTGTACGTATGCTTATCCTATATGTGTCTGGTGCCTCAACTGGCTAGAATAAAGAATTGTATTGCCTGGGACTAGAGTTACAGATGTTTGTGAGTCATTATACAGGAAATGAAAACAGAACGAGCATCATCTGGAAGAGAAGCCAGTGCTCTTAACTGTGCATCTGTCTTCTCACCTTCAGTGATGATTTATATTCAACATTTGTAATATTTATAGCAACTATGTCTAAGGCCTTAATTGTCTCAAATATATATGCTCATCAAAAACTCTCAGCTAAATGAAAATATAAATACATCTGAAAATTAGTCAATATTAATTTAATTCTATAGAAAAAAGCATTCAGCCTAAAACTTTATTATTAGCCCACTTCCTTTACACGTCTTCATCTGCCAAAAAGGCAAATTATAAGACACTAGACACAAAAAAGTTTTAGAAACTAGTCATAGAAATTCATATGCTGTAAAACACAATGAGAGACAAAACATAATAGAAAAAACTATAGTAACTTTTATTACTATAGCAGTTTGAAGTAAAATTTGATGATTAAAACTAACCTATCAACCATTATTCTGAATCAGCACTGTGACCCCCCACCCCCAAATGAAAGAGAATGACTTAGTAATAGGGTCATCTGATGGGCTGTTGACTGTATAAACTGTCGACTTATCAAGCTAGAACTAACATATAATGGTCTTAGTAGTTTTCTCAACCACACCCCAGATTAGTGAGAACAAACCGAGAGTGACTGGCGTTATGAACGATCAAGGCAAACAAAACCAGTCAACATCAGAGATGGAGAATATTTCCTCTGGAAGACAGAAGATTTAATAAAAAATTTAGGAGTTAACAGAGGTTAAATAAAGAAAAGGAAGGAAGTTCAGAATTTCAAAATTTATTGCTCCGACCCAACTAAGTCCTTTTTAGCCATTTCAAATAATTATCAATTATTATACTAGAAGAAGTTGAAGCTCTTGTTCTATTTCTTTGTTCTTTCCATGCTTGCATGTTCCTTTCTTCCTCTCTATTGCTTCTAAGTTCTCTGTGATACTTTCCCAGATATCTCTGTACACTGAACAGCTCAGGCACTGAATAATTATTGCATGACGATATGCACCTCTTACTGCTCCTTTAATTGCAAGAGTGCTGTGATTCAATTTCCTAATGGTATTTGTTATATCTATCTAAACAGATTACTAGATCTTTAAGGACAGAGATTGTGCTGTATACTTACTGATAATTTTTATATATGAATTATAAAATGCACTAAATATATAACTTACCAAAAATAATTCTAAAGAAAAAAAGAAAGAAAGCACATAATTGAACAAGTCCAAAATATTCAGATGGGTTTTTATTCAATGGGAATTTAGCAAAAAAGTTGTTAGGGAGAGCTGAGAGCGAAGTAGAACTATATTAAAAGCAAGAATAGAACGAGGACATTTATTATTCCAACTGAAATAGGAGTTTAAAGCTTCAAAGGGAGCTGCCTGGTTTGAAATCAAAACTGGAAGGCTTGTAATAACGGAATATCTTATCAAGTACAGCATGTGTTTTATATGTAAAATCAAATTTGAGTTGACATAACTAATTCATATCCATGATAATTTTTCTCTTATCTCTGTAAATTTTAGAAAAGCAAGTACTTCAATGAATTCCATTTAGATTCATTCCTAGCTGGGCAAATCTGTACCCAGGTTAAAAGAAAACACATTAGTCATGAACATGACTTTAAGCTCTGTGTAGCCTCTGGAAGCATGTATTACTTTAAAGCACATGAGAACCAGCAAAGTTATGCCTGGGGTGCTTCTACAGATGATATAAGTAGTATTGTATGAACATCTCAGAGCACTCAAATGATTCAAGATACCAACTTAATGCAACTTAAACTCTTCCTTATCTATAAGCCATTCCTTCCACCTAGAAAAATCAAACACACACACACACACACACACACACACACACACACACACACACACCACACCAAACAAAAGAACATACATACACATGAAGAGATTTCAAGTAAATCAAATTTCAAACTATCTAAAAGAAAACACATAGAATCAATCTTTCATAAATGACTCTAAAATGATATACCAAGTTATTAAGAAGTATTGTTTTTTTTAGAAAAATTACAAATCTAGAACAATAAGACAACAAGAAAGATCTCAAGCTTCACTCTTTTTCTCTTGCTCTTTTGCTCTCTTACCATCTTCTCCCTCTGTCCCTTCTCTCTCCATTCCCCTTTCCCCTCTCTCCATATGCTCATGGCTGGCCTCTCCTCTCCTCCTCTCCTCTCCTCCTCTCCTCCTCTCCTTCTCCTCTCCTCCTCTTCTCTCTTCCTACTCTCTTCTTCTCCTCCTCTTCCCCCTCCCATGCTCTTCTCCCCTCCCTCCTCTGTCTCCCTTTCTCTGCATCTACTACCCCCTCAGTTCTCCTCCCCATGCCCTAAATAATCTTTATTCTATACTATTTAAAAAAAGATTCCCAGTTTCAGATACTCAAGAGTGGAAAAAAGTTATCAGGAACAGTTATTTCTCCCATACACTTTGCTCTTGAAGCTTTAAGGATTGAGTGCTTCAGAACACTGGGTCTTGAATACTTTTTTCAGAAAGAAATAGAAGGGAGGGGTGATAGGATGTAAAAGAGGGAGAAGAAAGAGAAATAAAACATATATCCATCTCTTAATAGAAATAAAAGGAAAATATTTTTGCAATATTAATTTGCTACCATCAATACATTGCTGGCTAAAATGGGAAGAAACATGGAGATCACAGGTATAGTAGGACAAAATACTTCAAAGGGCACTGTAGCTTTGAAAATGCATGATTAGTACTTTATTTAAAAGCCATAAACTCTTGGCAGACATTCTCATTACTCGATCAGTCTAGAATGGATGAAAGAGGAGCTCTCAAGGCTCTACACCTAACTGAGAAGCTATTAGATAGCTGGTAAGGAGAGGAAAAACCATTTTTCTCTGGGGTTATGTCCACTCTGGGGGTAGGCTGTCCATGCTGCCTAAGATGGCCCACATCTACACACATGTGAGTGACACTCATCGGACTTACTAAATTAGTATCAGCAATCAGAAAGTAGATACAAATTAGAAAAAAAAAACACTCACTTGGGGGCCCAATGACCATTATATTTTATCAAAATCATCTATGGAATTATCACAGGATTAAAAAAAAACAAAGCCAGTTTAATTTAAGTAATATGCTGTCACTTGTCTGTTCAGTTACAGGCTGAAAATTTCAAAGTGTTCATTTTAGATCATTGGCATCACTGTCTGAGGCACTGGTTTCTGCAAACTTACTTCACAAGAGCTGCCACTGTACCCGGGTGGACACTGGCAAATTTCCACAGCAGTTGCGATACTTCTATCAGTAGGATAGGGAACGGCAGATTCAAGATTGACAGAGCTCAGCCTGGGAAGAGAGGAACGACATAGTATTAGAAACTATGAGGTATTTTGATGCTGGAAGGATGGTGATATGTGAATATCCATATGTAAATATAAAGGAGTAATCTATGTTGAAAAGAATGCTTCTATAACTTGAAGCTTCCGTCTTTCATTATAGAATCAATATTGACTCCCAATGAACTCTGCATCCATGGAGTCCACCAGTGTAGACTGAGGATATTTAGGAAAAAACACTTGTATTTGTACTGAGCATATACAGACATTTTTGTCAAATTATGTAGGCTTTATTTTCTTTTTAAAATTATCTTTAATCTTTTAAAATATCCCTTATCATTATTTTTTAAATAATACATCAACATTTATTTATATAGCACTAGTCTTATACTAGATAATTATATATAATCTAGCTATAATTTATGGCTATGATTTAAATTTAAAGTATCCTATATGGCTTCACATGGCATCTTGAACACTTGATCGATCCCCCACCAGTAATGATGTTTTGGGATGATTGTGGGGTCTTCTGACATAGGCACGAGATAACAAATGTGGAGCCACAGACCTTGTCCTTGAAGATTATAGTTCAAGCCTACTTCTGCCTCAAGATATTTCTGCTTCCAAACCCACTGAGATTCAACAAACTATACTATATGAAAATGTCTTCAAAACTTTCATGTGTTTGAACATACTCTTTACATGATAGTGCTGTTTTGAAAGGCTATAGAGTGATACTGGACAGAGAACTATGCAGGAATGTTTTGAGGATTATAGTTTATCTGTGCTTCTGGTCAAGCTTTTTCTGCTTCTTAGTCTATGGAGATTGAATACACTGGTTCTTAACCTGCTGTTAAGAAGATAGATATCCATCCATCTCAACTATAAGCCAAAACACATTTCTCCTCTCTTCAGTTGTTACAGTCAGGAATGGCATCACAGTGATAAGGAAGCTCTTTAATTCATTTTAACCTGTCACAGTATAATCAAAATATGTATTTAGAAAAAAATTGCCAAAGCAAAGAAACAGAAATTATCCAAATGGTCAGTAAGAATGTCAAATTACTCTACTTGAAGACTACATGGCACTTGATATATGTACCATGTATATGTACATATATAACTCTGTAGTTATTTATCAAGAGAAACTGAATGGCAAGAATGATAGAAAAATCAGCATTCAAAATTTAGGGGAATTTTTGGACATTACCAATACCATTACTGAGAAAGGAATTAGAAAATCAATTTAATTCTAAAAATTTCATGTAATAAACTAACCCAGGAAATAAGTTCTTCTAGAATGAAAATTAGAACAACAGTGACAGAAATTGAAGAGGAAACAAAATTGATATCTACAGTTCATGTATTGTAATATCTAATACAACCAAAATGCCCATAACATGCAAACCCACTACATTCGTATTCAATGCAACTTTCATGAAAATGTTAATGGCTTTCCTGGAGCTAAAAACAAAAGTGAATCAGGAATTCTATAATTCAAAAGAAAGCGTTAGAGTCCTGTAACACAGACAGCAAACTTCAACAAGACTGGATGCATCACAGTAGCTGATTTCAAAATATTCTGTGAAGCCATAGTGACCTGATGATCAGAACACTGACACAAAATAAATATGCAGCTAATGAAATAAGAAAATAGAACATAAAAACACATACACAATGTATTTTTTAAAAGGTACTAAAAACCTATGTTAGAGCAGTAGAGCTGGCCCTTCCCCTTGCTGGCTGCAGCACTGGTGAACTAGCAGGCACAGTGCTGGAGAGCTGGCCCTGGTGGTGAGGTATAGGAGAGCTGGCAGACTGACCAACTCAGCTTCCATCCAGGCCAAAATGTGAATAGGCCCATCCCAAAATCTACTCTGTCTGTGTACTGCAGGAGCGTGTGAAAAAGCCTGTCCCACAAATGCAAAGCTTCAGGATCTCCAAAACAGAAAGTAACTTCAGGATATCCAAGAGGAGTCTTGGTGAGGATCCAGTATTGATGGTGTAACAGAAGCCAAAAGGCCTTGAGCCAGACCACTGACTCATTGCAGTGAATATTTGCAAACAAAGTTGTAAGGACCAAAGTGTATGCTGTGAGACATACTGTGACAAACTACAGCTTACGTGATAATTTTGATGCTTTGAGGTAGGGTTTTTTTTTTTTTTTGTTTTGTTTTTTTGTCTTTTATTTTTGTTGGGGAGGTTGCAAGGACACAGAACATATTTGAAGAGGTGGAAGATGAGGGGATGGGGGTATATGATTATATGATGTGAAACTCCTAAACACTAAAAACAAGTTAAAATAAAAAATAGAATATAAAAATGACAACACCTTCAAGAGTGCAGAAAAATCTGTATGCAGATGATCAAACCTAAATGCTTTCTCCCTCTCTACATAAAACTAAATAAAAACAAACAGCAAGAAACAAAAAACAACAATTATAAAAAAGGCAAAATGGATTCAAGTCCTAAAGATAAGAAGTTATGAAACTAGTGAAAGAAACTATTGGTTGGTATGAGTTACACAGCAAAACCTGTCTCAAAAAAGAAAAAAGACTATAAGAAATTATTTCATTTAAATAAAAAATTGGCAAATGATAAGATCATCAAATAAAAATCCGACTATCACATGTGGGATAGATCTTTGTAAGCTATTTGTGCAAAGAGGTCCAGAGTATGTCAAACAATACAGACTATTATTAATGTCCTTGATTGCCAACCAGAATTAGAACACAAAACCATATTGTTTAAGATACCGCACACTTGGGTCTTAGGATATTGAGGAATCAGGTTGGACCCGAGCTGAAATGTTTCCTTCTAACTTGCTTTCACAGCACTGCGTGCTGCTATTCAAGTTGTTTGAAAGAAAAAGCCATCAATAGTCCTACTAAGCTTCAGACCCCATGAGGTCCAGTAATGACCTGGAGAAAATGTCCTCAGGCATAATAATGACATGTTGTTATGGGGGTAACCAGTAATTAAACACATTCTGATTAGACTATGACCAAATGTCATGGCTGGGAGATCATACACCCTAGGGTCGAACTCACTACTACCGCTTTGCTAATTGGTCATGGTGTCAATTTGCCTTCTAAGTATTGATGTTTATACCTATAGATTAGTGTTTCAACTTTCATCAAAGACGTTTCTTTTGCAGTGGACATTGATCAATGTAGAGACTTGAAACCAGTAAAACATGAGAACTAGCAACAGTGGCGTGTTCCTATATAGGGCAGCACTCTGTCCCAGGCTTAGGAACATTGTGAAATAAAGGGCAGAAAGAAGGTACAAGTCAAAGGATGCAGAGGCATGTTATAAATCCTTTACTTGCTGTTATGAATAGAGCAGCTATAAACATCAATATGCAAGTATCTCTGGGGCAGGATGAAGAACACCTTGGTCATGTGGTGGTTGAGGTGTGGTATAGCTGGATTGTATGGTCATAATTTTTCTTGTGTTTTTAAAATCCCCACACAGAGTTTTACAGTGGCTACACAGCTTACCCTCCCACTAACTATAAATAAAGGCTTCTCATTCAAAATTCTCACTCACATTTGCTGTCATTTGTTTTCTTGATGGTAGTCATTTTAGTGGAATGGGATGGAATCTAAAGCAGTTTTAATGTCTGTTTCCCTGCTGGTAAAGGATACTGAATACATTTTAAACTATCTATTATATTCCTTCTTTTGAGAACTATCTGAGTTTTCTTGGTATATTTATTGGTTGAAAGATGTATTTTTTCTTTTTGTTCATTGCTGTTCACTTTCTTCCTTCATGTTATCTGGATAGACCATTGGAATATCTATTAATTTCTAAATAATCCTTGAAGCAGAAAATGATATTTAATCGAGTCTTTTAAATAAGTAGATGGATGGAATCTTTCTGGGCACTTAGTGACATCTGGAATGTGTGTTTAAGTGCATATTCACACAGCACTATTTTTGAGTGCTTTCTTTGAACATCTTGGTAAAAAGTCTTAGATTGACAGGCAGTCTTTAAGGTGTTTCCACACAGGGGTTACTTAAAAAACAAATCACGAAGTGGAGTTCTTGTTCACCAGGTAACCATATACATGAAAGATACACCTTCGTGGGCATTTCCTTACTCATGTCTTACTATTTAAGATTACATTCACAAATAAAGTTAGTAATTTTTTCATTCGTTGAGAAGTCCATACGCAATATAATATACTTTGATCAAATACATTCTCCATTCCCTCCCCTTCAGCTCCTCCTCTATTTCTTCAATCTCCTTTCCTTTCTACAAAACAAGAAAAAACAAATAAACAAACTAATCCTCTGTTCACTTCATGTTCATATTTCTTCAAGTCACTTCCTCAGTTCATGTTGCCTGTATGTGCTCAGGCGTGGGGCACCCACCAGCACATGTGTGACTTCTATAGGGCTCTATTCCTGAAGAAAATCTCTGTCTCCCCCTGTATGTCTCTTTCCAACTCTCCATCCTTTCCTTCCTCTTTTCATTCCTCTATGAATTTTCAATAATTTCACTTAGCTAAGGGTAGAACTTCATGAGGTCAGCTCTCATTTTAAAGGGTACAATTATGTCATTTAGGATAGTCACAAGATTATACAGCAGTCACTTCTATCTAGATCTGTTGTTTTCAAACCTTCTAATTCTGTGGCCCCTTAAGACCGTTAGTTCTTTATGTTCTGGTGACCTCAACCATACAATTATTTTAGTTGCTACATCATAAGGATAACTTTGCTACTTTTACAAATAGTAATAGAAATATCTGATATGCAGATGGTCTTAGATGAACCTTGTGAACTTTTGATAAATACACGGATGATAGTTGAATGTATTAAGGAGTGAATGGATGGTTGGATAAATGGTAGACATATTAAGGATTAATTAAAATACACATAAGTTAGTAGGTGAATGGAACACTGTTACATTACATGTATTGTCTAAAATAGCCAAGAACAATAGGTCCACCCACATTTTAAGAAAATAATAAAAAGTAGTGAGTAAAAGTTAAATTATCTATTTGATTTGACGTGGAAAAAAATGAGGAAAAGTTAGTTTGGGCTTACAACAAGAGGCCAGAAATGTCCTTAATATATCATGGCATCTAGCTGCCTAGAATTAATGTACTATCAAATAATAAGCCTATAATTCTGATCATTAAGAATCAAATGGTTTCACTGTTGATAAATTAGTTGATTACCATATAAAAGAGCCACAGCTTACTAACTAGCAGTTTGATTTATAAAGACAGATATGTTTCAGGACTTTCATTATAAAAAATGACATGGAAAATCCAAGGAAAGGACATGTAGAAGAATGATCATTTGAGTTCTCTAAGAAACAATCTAGAAATAAAGATACAAAACAAATTTTTTTTTCAGTGAACTACCAAGTCTCCTTTGTCTTTTGAACAGCAGATGTTCGTCTCCTTAATCTCTGTAATGATTTTGAGCTGTGAGAAATTTCAACACTAAACCATCTTTCCCTGTAATATTTCACATTAGTATTCACTGAGCAATCCCAATGTTCATTAAGTTCTGCTGTTTGTTAGATGGGATTTTAATGCACTTAACAGTTTTAAGTGTTACCCAGGAAGTAGGTTTCAGTTTATTTCTGCCCCCCACACTCAATATGGTCATTTGCTTCTCTTGATACCATGCTGCATTAATTTAAATACAAAGTGTTGGCAGGAATAAAGTACTGCACATTGAAAATGCATGAATTCTCAAAGCATTGTCTAAGAAGTCAAGTGCCTGAACTGATTCTCCTTATGATGACTTGAAAATACAGATACGATAATGGATGGAGAGAGGAGACATGACTACAAAAGTCACTGAAGACAATACTTGAGTTGCATCAGACACTGTCTGGTTAATATATTTCTGTTTGACTAAACTTTTAAACAAAGTTGACCGAGTCATGGTAAAACCACACACACCGAAACAAAATGAGGCACTGTTATCACTTGCCTTTTCTTTTCTATACACGTTTTACTTAATCAAAGACTTTCATTTTATTCAACTTAAAATTAATTTAGGATAAATCAGCATAGGAAGATTTTACTGCTAGTAAAATATTTTATTCTGTTTGCACTTGTCAAAGCCTAAGGCATGATTCAGCATGAGCCTCAAAATTGAGCCTGGCCATGTAGACTTTTGATACCAGCACTTGGAATAATAAGAGGTAAGAACAAGGCCAGTGCAAGGCCTGCATGAGCTACAGGGAAGAGTGCAGAGCCATCCAGCACTCAGCAAAACTATGCTTCAAATGCAGAATAAGATTAGAGCTGGGGTTTTAGCTCAGCAATTAAAGGCTAGATTAACATAGGTGAGGCCAAGATTAAGCAGTACTACAAGCAAATCTTGCCACTACTTTTGGGGATTTTACAAAGTCCCTCTCATTAGAGGTGACTGATCATTTCTAGCTCATTTCTCCTAAGGAGGCAACAGAATGACTTAGTGGTATGAAGGAGCTTCTGGGACAGTAGAATTCCTCAACTACAATCACTCTGTGTGTGTGTGTGTGTGTGTGTGTATGTGTGTGTGTGTGTGTGTGTGTGTGTGTGTGTGTGTGTGTGTAGTGTGATATGTGTGATATGTGTGTGCTGTATGTGTTGTGTGTGTGAGGTCTCTGTGTGTGTGTTTGTGTTATCAAGTCCTTTAACTGACTTGTTATTATGACTTGAAAATATAGATTAAGATAAAATTGTATGTGTATGTTGGGTATGACTGTACATTGTGTGTGTATGTGTAGGAGAGGTCTGTGTGTTTGGGCAAGAATGGTATGTTTGTGTGTGGTACATGTGGTGTGTGTGTTATAATCTGTGTGTGTGTGTGCACGTACATGCCAAAAGCATGCATGTGAGCATGCATGAGGTCAATGTTGGGTATCTTCAGCAATGTTTCCCCACCTCATTTTTAAAATACATGATTTCTCACTCTCTATACTGCAGTGCACCAGTTCTGCTAGACTGACTGTCCAGTGCCTCATAGGTATTCATTATCTCCACCTCCAGGGTGCTGGGATTACAGCTGAGAGTTGCTGTTAGGGCTCTAAATTCTAGTCCTCATGCTTGTATGCCAAGCAGTGCATTTACTGAGCAATCTCATTTCCTCAGTCCCCCAAGCATTCTGATCTATGTCAAGTAGAAGAAATAAATGAGAAATTCTGATGCCACTACAGTCATTTCTATAAACATAAAATGATAGTCTTAGATTTTACCTCCTTTTCCTTAGACATTCAAGTGCACAAAGTATTTACTCATATTGTAGTGTCCATTATATTGTTAAAAATATGTGCATCTTGCTTCTCTTCTGGATTATTCTTTGAGTTCTTTGCTTCACATTGCATTCCAACCTATGCTGCTAAATCAGATGCTACACAGGCATTGTTCCCTTCCTTCATCTTCAGTCCAGAAATTCAGATATTATTTACACCAGTTTACAAGGCTGAGTACTGAGATTTAGACAGATGCACACGTAAGATGCTCAGTATGTGTTTGCAGACAGAATGAGTCCAATATTTACAGACAAGCATTAAAGACTCTGGGATGAAATGCCTGTGGGCTTAAGCCCTGGCTCTACCTCTCATTAACAGCAGGATGAAAAGTGTGTTCTTTAAATATTTTTAAATCCTAGGGTCCTTGTCAACATATTTCTTTAAAATATGGACACCTGGATGGTTCGTTTCAAATGTAGAGCCAATGTACTTATCAACTCCATGTCTCTGATTACCAGATGATTTTGCTCTTGTGGTTTTTTCTAGTAATTTATAGTACAAACGCTGTCAAATTGTATTCAATCAAACCTCCTAAATTCACTATAAAATTCACATAAAAATATCTTGGCTTTAAAAGGTTCTGTATAAGGCTGAGTTCAAAAGGCACCATATACCTGAATAAAACTATTTATGAAGTTCTTCAATATGTATAACTGCTATATGTCAAATAAAAATGTTTTCAGAGGGTGCTGAAGAGATGGCTCACCAGTTAAGAGGCACTGGCTGCTCTGCCAGAGGACCCAGGTTTGATTCCTAGCGCATATAAAGCAGCTCATGTCTGCCTGGAACTTCAGCTCCAGGTGAACCTACGCCCTCTTCTGGCGTCTAAGGCACCAGATGTTCACATGGTGCATCAAGATACAAACAGTACAATAAAATAAACAATTATTGTTAGATGTGTCTTTTTAAAGATTTGGTGTTTATTTGCATTCAATGAATGCATTTAACGTGTATCTTGAAAAAGTTACAATGGACTGGATTCTGCTGTGGGAGCTACTTCAAATTCTGATACCTGATCCAGGCCTGTACAAGGATTTTCAAAAATCAACCTTTCTTCAGCAACTAGAAGATTTAAAAAGCCAGGGTGCTGACCTCCATATCCTGTTGGAATTTCAGGTTGTTTATTTTCTGGTTGCTGAATAAACTCTAGGAAGTCTTACACTGGCAGTTCAATGTTTCTGTTCAGGGAAGATGCAAATCGCACTGGTTTCCATTGCATTGGCCAAACCACATCCTCTGATCTCAGGAATCAAGGGAAATGCAATGATCTCCAAAGGAGTAGAATTTGGTGAACTATAATGATGCCATTGTAGATGCAGAAGGAAGACAAGTTGTGAAGAGTTCTGTACTTAGATACTTAGGAAATATTTTGCTTAATTGTCAATGATGTTACTAAAGACAAGATTTGGATTAACTTAAAAAGGAAATACATGCAAATACTTGATTTATCTTACATTTCTTTATTTTGGTGTGTGTGTGTGTGTGTGTGTGTGTGTGTATGTGTATATACATTTACATATGTACGAATGAGTATGCATATAGAACCAGAGGTTGATACTGGACATCTTCCTGGATAGATCCACTTCATGTACTGAGACAAAGTCTTTCACTTAAAACTGGAATTCATCAATTTGTCTAGTCTAGCTTGCTTTAGAGAACAATCCCCTGTCTCTACTTCTTAAGCAATAGGATTCCAGGCAAGTCATCACGCTCACCCGAGATTTATGAGGAAGCTAGGTATCCAAAATGCTATTGATGGCTTATGTGCCTTCCCACTGTTCCATGCCTTTATCTTACCTTCTGAAAAAAATAGTGTTTATTTGTTTCCTATTCAGTTTACTAAGTTAGATCATAAAGAGGATACTAATTAGCCACACCGAAGGAATCTTTCAGCATTCTAGATAAGCAGGGGAGTAAACACTCAGTTGTGGATATAGCAGAGTATTTCATGTGCTGCATGTCTTCAAGCCTGAATGATATTTATAGAAAGTATATTCACCTGGAATGAGATTGGTCAGATATAAATACTTCATATGTGTGAGCTGATTTTCTGTTTGAAAAGTATTTCAGCAGTTCTCTAATTCCATTCTCAAAGTGACCTTCTGAAGCTGGCAAGGCAATTGTCTCCCTTGTTTCAGAAATGAAGTGACTGGGGCACAAAGAGGTCAAAGCCATATTCATGTTTACAACTATTAAATAGCTGTGTCAGAAACAGAAGTCAAAATCCTTGACCCACAGCTCAGATTCCTATCCAATTCCACCTAACCATGTAACTGGGCGAACCTAAGGCCATTTTGCTGAGATAACTACCCTTCAGTAAGTCTAAATATGAACTGTTCTTGCAATATCTTTAATTTCCTTGTGCTTGCACAGGAATGGTATACCAACTCAGAAGTCTACTGCGTAACACAAGTTGAAATCAATTCAAGCAGTGTTTTACAAACATGACGCAATCTATTGGTAGATCAGAGATAAGTAAAATATGGCAAATTTACTGACTCAGGATTCATGCTGACTTTCAGCTCTCCTAGAATGAGCCGGGGCTCCACTTCTTGGACCACAGCACTTCAGTGATAAGGGTGGCAAAGCACTCACATTCTTGAAGAGCTGCTAAGTCTGTCCACATAGCCACACTCCATGACCACATGAGCAAGTTCAGAAAGAACACCAGAAGGATTTAAATGAAACCAATGCTTTTAAGATAGGTAGACTTTGAAATTGCCTGACATAAATTAGGAGGAAGTGTCTTTGAATTAACTATCCCGAGAAACAATGTGACAACAAGAAATAAGCCCTCTAGCCACTTTTGGTCAATTTGGTTGTCATTCACTTTGAAAGCTGGAGGACTCTTTTCTTTATAGTGTTTAAACATCATGACAATCTCTATTTACTAAACGGGGAAAAACATAATTAATTCCTAAGTGCTGCCTCTCATCTTTATAGCACTTTAACCCAGCTTCCAGCAGAATTGTCTATGCAAAAGAGGTGCATTGTTTGGCAATGATTTTGTTTATAAATCTGTAGCTCCCTCCTTTGGAAAATGATAATGATGATTGGAATTTGCTGAAATATTACAAGTGAAAGACAAACCTGGCAGCACTAGCAAATAACTGAGGTAGGATCTGCTACTGAAAAGTTCAGAGTAGAGGTTATGGCTCTGAATAAAGGTATACCAGTTGTCCATGTGTCATCAGACTTAGTCTTCTAACTTCATCTGATGGAGAATGAAGGTGCAATGTTATTTTGTGTTACTAACTAGATCTTTAAAAGGATGAAAAGGATCTTTCAATATATATCAAATAAAATTTTTACCAAACAGGATGCCATTATTTCTAAATTAGAAACATGGGAGACTTTAGTTAGACTTCGGAGATCAGTTTGGCTCAGTCATGGTGCTTTCTTTATAGTAAAATATATGGATACTAAGAAGGAACTAGCTTTTAAAAATGCCCAAATTAAATATCATTTTAACTACAATCCTGAGAGATGAGATACATATTGTTATGGGCTTTATTGAACTTAAAATCGAGGTTCCACAAATACCAATAAATTGTCAAGTTCAACAGAGTTTATTTAATCTTTAAAATCTCCTCATCTTTGCCATCACAGTGCCACAGTGTTTTATAGAGATGTGTAATTATGTAAGTGAAGAGGTCTGTATTTCTTATTGCAATCTAGATACTATTAGAAACTAGTTAATTAATAGAAAAAATATTTTACAAACCACTTTCTCAATATGAGCACCTTGCAATCATATATCTTCAGTATTTTATAATCTGCGATGCCATAAAAGAAACTGTCTTTTTGTTTGTCAATAGGGAGCCATTAAAAACTGTAGAGAATTTTTCAGTATTAAAAGTCCAATACATTGCTCGTAACATTTAAAATTTAAAGCTTACATATAATTACCTCCTAGAAACCAGAACTTATGCTTATTTTTTCACATTAAGCCACAAACTTAGACCTTTTATAATGTGCTTTTCTGGCATACCTTTGTTTGCCTCAGATACACATGACTCTGGGAGGTGGAGCTCTAGATCTCACCTGAAGATGGCGTCCATCCCTAAATTGTACGTGATTTGTATGAGGACTCTCTCCAAATTTGCAAGCATGATCATGAAATCCTTTCTACTGACTGGCAAATTTGTTCCATGCATGGTAAAGGACTCTTCTTTGAGGGTCAACTCCTCAACATGTTCTTCAGAGGGCTCTAAGTACACCTCCTTATAGGCTGTGCTGATTCTCAAGTTATTTCCCTAAAGGGGGAAAAGGAAAGTATATGTAGATATAATTGCAATAAGGGTACAAAAATTAGAAAAGCCCTCTGAATTTGGATTCTCTACTAAAGAATATCCTCATGAGGGCTCTAACTTAAGGTCAGTTTTCTCTGTCATTCAGCATTATTCTGGTACACATGAAACAAAGAATAAGCAACGTGAAGTTCACCCTTCATCTCCTCCATTACAAAGTCTACCATTATAATTTTGTATATATTCACTTTCTCCATTAACAGAAATAATACATACTTCATATGCATATGTCATTTCAAACAATTTTGCTTCATGTAAGCATAAAGGTATCATATATTTATGGCAGAGATAGAAGTAGAGTAAATTAGGGAGGGAACTTTTATTAACATGTACATAAATAGATTTCTGACTTTTATAGAAGGAGAGATCTGCACACTAATGTTCAAATTAGGACAGCAGCCTCATGATAAGAATTACTTTCATTTAATGAGGGCATTCAAGTAACTGTTTTCATTTAACATTTTAGGGATATATCATCTCTTAATTGTCATGCATAAGAGAATTTTTATCTTTAAAGTACCACAAGGTACACATGTAGTTTTATGTTTCTATGAAGTCTAAATCATTTCACTCAATTCTGAAAGAACTTCACTCTGAAAGAGTAATGTTGTCATTCTGACACTGACCCAAAGCAGAGAAGGCTCCTGAGAAGTACAGAGCCTGAAGCTCAGTCTTCACCTTCCATTTGGAACCACTAATCCACATTATGTGTGTGCCTATGGGTATATATGTGATGGAAGAAAGCATCACCACAGTGCTAGGAAGAGTTCTAAATGTGTTACTGTAGTAGCACTGGGAACCATGAAGGTCCATGGCCGTCTAGTTCCCAAATGCAGCTTATCTTGCATCATTTCTTCTTAAAGTAAGATTTAAGTCAGAAGTTACCAACAGCTCAACAAGTAATTGCCTTCCCCATTTCCATTTGACTACCAAAGCAAAAAGCAAGCAATAGAATCTACAGTATAACATGTTACATAAATCAGTACTGACCTAAACACATGGATTGTACAACCTTATCAGCATGGCAGTATGATCGTATTCAAAATATTTCTAAATGGTCTTTTTTTTTTTCATCAGAACTCATTTAATTTTTATTTTCTTCACATGTTTCAGATTAAAACATGAGTACGACATGAAATCACTAAGGTGTATTTTCTTTCATAGTGTGTAAATATACGTCAGCCAACTTGTATTATAAGCAGTGTAAATGACCTAAGGTAAATAAAGATAGTATGTATTTGTAAAGTAACATATTTATTTTCATACCTCTAAGATAATCATCAGCTGAAGTATCTTTTCTGTATCATCGTCCTCTTCTTCAAGGTCGTATGAGATGGTAAATGACAATTGTCCTCCGACAGCTGGAAGCTAGAAGAGAAGAGATGCAGGATAATTTCAGCAAAGAAGACTTTTTGAATACCTTAAAATCATTTTATTGTTCTAGAGAGTAATACCTAGAGAAGCGTCAATTAGCAGAGTTCAAAGTAGAGAGGACAGACATTTCTGTAGGAATAACCTTTATATGAACCTTTGCTCATCAACAGCAAGCTTGATATAAATATAAATCCATGTACTAGCTCCCCATTAATACAGGCTTGATAAAAGAAGCTAGGTTCTAATCACAGATTTCTCTGTTATCTTCTTATCTGTAGTTCCAGTTTTAGAATCCCCAGATAGAGAAGGATCAGTGGACAGTTTCTATGCATCCTTATGGTTACTCATATTCTGTGACTCTGAACTCATTTAACAAAGACATTCATTCTTCCATTTGAAAGACACTTTACATAGACCATGAACTAAGTTGAAAAACATAATTGGTCAATGAAAAATAAAGTTTAGCTTGACAATTTACATGCAAATTCAATCAGAATTGCCTCAGAAGGTCTATTTTTGCCTATGTAATCAAATAAGCTACTTTGAATGAATGTTATTACCCACCTTTCATTAAGCAAACTTCATTTCTTCTAACGTCTGCTAGATGCCTATGTTTTCTGACACTGAAATTAACCTTGTAAAAATATATTTTTAAATGGAACACAAGATCATTTTACAGGCCAGGAATCAAAATTAGATCTGTGAGTGACAGACTCAATGCAAATGTGGCAGGCCTTTAAATGTTCTTCCCTGGTACTGTAAACAAAGACATTCCTACAGCAAAGCTAATGATTTGTATTCTGCTGCTTGCTTTGTGCTGATATCCCAGCTTCTCAGACCTGGGCTCTCCTTGTCCTTTCATGGCAGACGCTGGCTGGGGAGGCAGTGGATGGAGGAGGAGGAGGAGGAGGAGGAGGAGGAGGAGGAGGAGGAGGAGGAGGAGGAGGAGTCCTGATCTCTTGGAGTTGTCTCATAGAGGTCACACAGAGCTTGCTATTGGCTTATTACACAGGATTTTACATTGCAGCTCAGCATTGGCTTAGGAGAGCTCATTACATGGTACTCCGAGGGACTAAAATTCAGAAAACATTTATTTCCATGCTCCACTGAGAAATGTACTACTCTGGTGCCTTTTCATATAAAAAATAATAAATGTCTGCCTGGACAATAGGAATCAGAATTATTATAAGTAATGAGGGAATGAATCTTTATACCAAGATTTTAGCTCTATTAGGGTAAGCATCCAGCATTTCCCATACCCAGCTTGTTCATACCAGCGACATATCAGTAAAAGGCTAAAGAGGCTGCACCGATTCTTATTAATCTCTCAAAGAAATCTGAATTATTTAGTGTTTTCTAAATTAATAAACAGATGCAGCAGGAGGTAGACGTTAAAGATTCCAACTTGGAATCTTTAATCTTGTCTGAGGTTATGGGGACCTTGGCATGTGAATTTTGGGTGACATAACTGAACTCAGAGTTGTGTATTAAATGATTGTCTAATAACATCTCAAATATTCAATATGCCCACCTTTAGCTTTATTACATGAATCTTTCTAGGACTGAAACTTGGTTACTTTTTTTTAAACTTCCATTACTGAGTCAAGGCAAATGATGCATTTTAATTTAATAACTTTGTATGCAACCCAATATTGTTTTTACATTACTAAATAATTTTCAAATTAGAATGTTCTTGCTAGAGAATTTCTTATAGAATCCCTGTAGTTTTTTTAGTAGGTCAAATACTTTTCTGTTTGCCTGGTTAATATCACAACAGCTAAATCTCTACGGAAAAAACAGTTTTTAATCCTGAAGTGTAGTAAGAAATCATTATAAAACATCATGAATATCAGAGCTGAAGGGTCCCAGAATGGGTACAGATGTGCCCAATAGCATTCACTGAATAGTTCAACAAAACAGGATATCCATGGAAAATGTGTACTGCCTGTAGTTAATTTGCCATAATTTGGGGCTTTCTAAAATCCATTTATAAATCCTATCATTGGGGCTTTCAAATTAGTTCATTTTCATAATTATATTAAGCTCTGTAGTACATCAATAGAACATGTAATCCCAGGATGTAGCAATACTTTCTTGCTATCTCTCCATGGGCTAGAGAGAGAAGCAGGGCTTTGCACAGATAGAAGTACGGCATTTTTCAGCTCACTTCCATGTGGTTATTGTATTTACTGGGTGGATTAGAATATGCGCACAGTAGATGGATGCTGTATACCTTTTAAATACTATGCAGGGAGATTCAGCTACCAAGTAAAGAAGAATTTTCCCAACGGAAGGACAAACAATCTTCTATCCCGGCATGTAGTTTAGGGCTAAATTCTACATGTTCCAGTCCTCCATTAAGAAAAGATCATTACAGTTAGCTCCTTCCCATGAGTATCTGCTTTAATCCTCCCTTTGTTGGAAAGAAATAGCTTGTTTGCCAGTAACATTGTTTCCATGCAACATGGGCCACATGTATAGCATAACAACATGGTATGCATGGAATATTTTGCATTAAAGATTGAATCAATCAAGAAAGATTTTTCCAATGACTGAAAAAGGTTAAAGCTAATTCATAAAAATTAGATTTACCAAAGTATTAGGTATGGGGTTGTATGTGTGTTTATTTTAAATTTTAAGAAATATAAGTTGAGGAAGGATGAGATAGAACACACTATTGAGGATATTGTACCTGCAGAGAAAATTCTTCTCAAGAAATAAGCTTTGGTTCTGTGATGTCAGATTATCATCACTGCTATCCCAGTAAATGGATTGTAAAACCCAATATTTGCTTCTTCTTACCAGAGCAAATATTTCAAGAGGAATATAATGAAATGAAATGGCTAAAAGGCTCTGTAATACTGAGCCAGATAAATTAAACATAGCTGTCAGCTTCCGTTTAGTATAACAAACAGGACAAGTAATTCATCTTTCTGGATTCTGAAGACTTAAGGGACTAAAATTTTGAAACATTATCTCTTCCTCCTATAGAAATGTTTACAGTGTGTATGCTCAATGTTCAGTCTACTTACTGAACTGCAAAATCCTGTTGTCTTCTATACATTTATTATACTGAAATAGAAGCACCGTTTTGTTCCTTCTAGAGATTATTAGGATAAAATAAGGCATAGGATATTAAGTTATAGAAGATACAAAATAAACAAAGGAGATTTAAGATTGTGTTACCTTCAGCATATGGCTAATTAGCATATAGCAACCTAGGTGCAGAGATTGCCAAAAAGAGATGATATATTCTGGAAACATTGCTTTAGAAGGCAAGACACCTTACAGTACAGTTTCTATAGGAAGAAAGCTGGACATTTTCATAGAATTCATGCCACTATTACATCAGTGGGAATTTACAGTCATTGATGTCACTCACATCAGTTCAAGCTAAGTAAGTGTAATGGCTACTTATCTCTGACAGCCTACATAGCACCTTTCTAAACTATAAAAGCTAGTCCCTGAACATTAGCCAGATAAGTACCAGCTTCATTTCTCTAGTGTATGATTCAAATATGTGGTGTCTTTAGCAAAAGAGTCTTAGCATCAGGCTCAGAAGGATTACTGAGAGAAAGAGCAATAGCCTACTGTGCTTAGGGGTGTCTTGGCCCAAACCTGCTATGGTCATCAACTCAGAAAGATTTCTCAGTGCTAGAGATTTTATTTTCTAATGGGTAGGCTCTAGTAGGCACACTGTTACCCTATTACAGGGTAACTCCATTTAAATTCTTTTATGTATATGTGTGTATATATTTTAGGACATGTCTATAGTTTTTAAAGGCACAACACAGCTAGAAATATTTCTACCACATGATATAGCTATATTACTCTTGGGCATCTACCCAAAGCACTCTGCTTCCTACTGCAGAGATAAAAGGGCTTGTACATGCTCACTGCTGTTCTACTCACAACCACAAAACAGAAAACAGCCTATATCTGTGGATTATAATATATACATAATAAATATGTGTATTTACACAATGAAATATTATTAAGCTCTTATGAAAAATAAAATCACAAAACTCACAGGTGAGTGGATGAAATTAAAAACAAATGAGCATTCTGAGTGTTGAAACCCAGACACAGAAAAACAAATATCATCTGTTTTCTCCCAGATATGGATGTTAGCTTTGAATCTTCAGATATGCGCTATTCATTTGGAATACTCACAGAGGTTATGAAAATAGTAAGAGGCTGTGGGACAGTGTGCTTGCAAAGGAAGAAGATAGAATGAAATGATATAAAAGGGAATTAATGTTACTGGAAGGACAAATAAAATGGAGTGTGAGGTGGAAGAGTAGGTAAGGAAGAATGATGGGAAAGGATTATAGACACTAAAGGCTTTGAAAGTATTAGAGATTCTTAAAACATACACACACAGAAAAAGCAATGGCAAAATTTCTTATGTATTTTTCTCAGATATTTGCATATTGTCTTTTGAGAACTTTGTATTTTGGTTCATTAGCCCAATGTTTAGTTGAGATGGTTTCTTTTATGAGCTATAGACTTTTAAGTTCTCCGCATGTTCCAGATATTAACTCTCTCTCAGATCTATAGTTATGGGGATAACTTTCTAGTTGTTTTTAAGGCCTGTTCAATGAGATGGATCCCATTACTGGCAAGATTATTTGGGTTAAGAACATAAGACTAGATAAGTGATAGGCTGTATGGCAGAACCTACTAGTATTATTTCACTAAATGGGCATTGTATTTGTCTTACTCAGGGTTTCTATTCCTGCTCAAACATTATGACCAAGAAGCATGGGAAGGTTAGCTTACACTTCCACACTGCTCTTCATCACCAAAGGAAGACAGGACTGGAACTCAAGCAGGTCAGGAAACAGGAGCTGATGCAGAGGGCATGGAGGATATTACTCACTGGCTTGCTTCCCCTGGCTTGCTCAGCTTGCTTTTTTAATAGAACCCAAGGCTACCAGCCGAGGGATGGCACCACCCACAAGGTGCCCTCCTCTCTTTATCACTAATTGAGATAATGCCTTACAGCTGAATCTCATGGAAGCATTTCCTCAACTGAAACTCCTTTCTCTGTGATAACTCCAGCTTGTATCAAGTTGACACAAAACCAGCCAGTACAGTATTAAAACAACTACCAGTAACTTATCCCCATACCTATAGGTCAGCGCATTACTCAATCCTCATCAGAAAAGCTGTTTTTTTTTCCTCCCCAAGTAGATGGCAACTGACACAGAGGCCCACAACTTAGACAACGTTCAAATTGAAAAGATGGAATATTGAGCCGTAATTGGGATATTTGTATTATGGCCCCTCTTTCCAAAGCATGGTGATCATTGTGGAAGATGAGACAGAGACATTTTAATTCCCAGAGGTGATGGATAATTTCAAAGAAACAGTTTTTTTTTTCTGATAGAACAGGGCAGTTGCACATATAAGTTCATATGTGGGAGCATGCATGATACCTGTGCAAACTCAAGTCAGGTAAAAATCTCAGCATGAAAGATGTGAAGTGGGGTGAGGTGAGGTGGGGTGAGGTGGGATGAGGTGAGGTGAGGTGAGGTGAGATGAGATGGAGTGAGGTGGGGTGAGAACCAAGTACCAATGCACAGATGAACTTTTGGGAATTAACAGCTGCTGACAGAGGCACATTTGGTTTTCTTTAAGTGTGACATTGATCAGTAGTATTTGACAACATTCTAGGACAGCCCCAATACCCTGGGGTGTTTGGGAAACAAAACCCAGGCTCAGTAGTCTCCTCTGTCTCTGTCTCTGTCTCTGTCTCTGTCTCTGTCTCTGTCTCTGTCTCTCTCTGTCTCTGTCTCTGTCTCTCTGTCTGTCTCTTAACAGTCGATTGTGGTTAAGAAAGTAGGGTATCTTCTGAAGTATTAGGATATGAACACAATTCAAACACATTGAATACTTTTTGTTTGTTTTTTAAAAAGAATTAATCACGTATTATTTTAAAGAAGAAGTTGGAGATAGTATCATTCTTCATGGTTGCAGTTGATTTCTTCTTCTCTGTTTCTAAACTGCCTGCTTTCTCTCCTACATTATTTCTTTTCTTTAGTTCTTTGACCTATGCAATTCATTAGTTTCTTCCTCTCTTTTCTTTTTCATAACACATGCAGAACTCTAACAGCTTTCTCATTTATAAAAGCTCTTCTTGTCATTAATTGGAATTAACTTCTGGACCTTCCCGTTCAACACTACCACTACAGTCAATCCAATATGATCATTTTAGACTCCTCAATAGCTGGTAGAATTTAAATTTTGAAAATATAAAGTAGTGGTAAAAATGTTGTGTGTGTCTGCACTTACAATTAATCTGGCCTGATGACCAGAGATAGTTCCTCACTGTAATCACCAGATCCCTGAAACATACAGGGTCCCCTCACTAAGTTTACTCTCCTTGCAATCCACTGTATTTCACCAGACTTTCACTAATTATATTTTATTTAATGGTTCTTGTTGATAATTATAAGAGAAAAAGTAATGTAATATTTTGGTTAGCAACACAAAAAATAATTGTGAGAGCTATAGAAAGAGAGACCGAGAGGCCAGTGCGAGTGTCCCATGCTCATACTGGTGACTTTGTGATCCTATGTACACATATTTCATACATTTTCTATTCCATGTTACAGACCAAGGCTAAATTATATGGTTCATATACTCATCTGTATTTGATTAAAATAGGATTGCTAAATTTTGCTAGGTCACAGTACTTTTGGCTAATTGAAAACCACACTATTGGTGGTTCTCCTACAAGAAACCTGTGGATACATTTTAGTATGTAGCAACCAGGTTAGTGTTTCTTTACCTCATTTATAGATTTAATTGTGGACTCTAGAAAGTATCAATGACCTGCAAACATATTCCCTGGACACTGTATAGAAGATGAACAATACTTTAAGAGACAAAAAGAAAGCATCCTGTATAATACATTAGCACTTGCTGTTTCCTGAAAGTTTCCTGACTCAGAGAACTATTGCTATTTTGTGATATATACTGATAAAATCTTGAGCTGAAATAATAGAATCTCAACAGCTTAGCAGTCAAATTCACAAAAACTGTTCTGTGTTCTCAGGCTCAGACTCAAAATTAAGGTCTTTGCAACATCTGTTTGCTTTCCATTTACTTATGTTTGGATGAAACATTCCACTGGCATTCCTGCTATGAGGTAGATTAATTTATATGCAAAAATCCTGTACAAAATACGTGTAATACATAATCAAACATGGATCTAGTCAAATAAACCATAATATATATATATATATGCATTATATATGTGTATTTTTCCTGTCTAGGGTTTACATTTTTTAAAGATCTCTGCCAAGAAAATGGCATCTTCATGCTTATGAGACACAACATTGAGGCTGGTTAAAACAGCAGAGTACATTACATTTTAATCAGAGTTATATTAAGTTAAAATAAATAGTCTTATTTTTATAACATAAATGACAAATGACAGATATGTAATATCAAGATAAACAATCCTTTAAAATGTTATGGGAACACTTGAGGGAGGAGAGAGAGAGAGAGAGAGAGAGAGAGAGAGAGAGAGAGAGAGAGAGAATCATTGTTATTCTCCTTTTAAATGAAAATTTTCGTTTTCATCTCTTTCTTTCACTGTTTAAAGAACTTATTTATGTCTTAAAGATATTTATTACCTTTGATTGTATGTAGCTGTTGTTCAGTTCTCTCTTGTTTTATTACCAAAAGAGAAAAAAGAGTGAAGAAAACAGAGGATTCTTCTTCCTCTTCATCTTCATCGTCATCGTCATCGTCATCGTCATCTTCATCTTCATCTTCATCTTCATCTTCCTCCTCCTCCTCCTCCTCCTCCTCCTCCTCCTCCTCCTCCTCCTCTTCTTCTTCTTCTTCTTCTTCTTCTTCTTCTTCTTCTTCTTCTTCTCCTTCTCCTTCTTCTTCTTCTTCTGGGAATCCTCAGTATTTGCACCT
The DNA here is from genome assembly GCA_030674055.1 of Rhabdomys pumilio. NCBI lineage: Eukaryota > Metazoa > Chordata > Mammalia > Rodentia > Muridae > Rhabdomys > Rhabdomys pumilio. Next base: position 7,092,457 of record JANHMN010000003.1, on the reverse strand, counting down.
TGGTAACCTGAGCACAGTCTACCATGCTGCTTGTTCGGATCATGTCAGTTTACATTATTCAGATGAAGAGTGCTATGAAAGAGCAGTTAATGTTTTCTGCAAGAGCCGGCAGTATTTTGATTTGATTCTAAAAGTTACGGATCCACTACTATTTCATTTCCTCTCTTCCCTCAATCATGAACTGTGCAGGTGATTCTTTATTAGGGCAGTAGGATCTGTTTGTGAATTTCAGAAGATAAGAATTCCTGAGGTTCAGAGGATATTCTGTCAGACTCCTGAGAAGAATCAACAGGCCAATAAAGGACATTCAAGTGTCTTCTTCCAGAATAAATGGCCAGGCTTGTGTTTGTGATCTGACACTTCAATTAATATTAGAGTCTTATATAAATCACACAGAGATGAAGCTCATTCCTAGAGCTTTAACGACCTAGTTGGAGATTCAGATGTTGCCTTTTTGTGGTGTGTGGCTCTTGGGGAAATTTATTTATACTTTCAGAGCTTCAGTTATTTTTCACTAATATGACCTGAATTTTTACTCCCTCCCTTAAAAGTTCATTTTGGTAATAAAATAAGAAGATAAACATGGAGTCCTTCACTTGGCACCACTTATATGGTAAATGAATGTTTTGGGCCATGTAAGTGTCATCTTTCAAATTAAAATTCTACAAAGAGCCCTCACTTAAAACCTAATGGCAAGGATATTTATTTCATGATTCTAAATTTTTTTTTTATTTTAAGATTTTTGAGGATATCATAGTGATAAAAGACTCAGCTCTTACACATGTCTTAATGTTTCCCTGTGGTACTTTGCAAAAACATTTCACAGACAGTAGACCTTGCATAAATATCTGCTGAATTTTAATAGTGTTCATAACCATCTTTTGTTTCAATGTATTTTATATGGAGAGAGCATAAAAGCAAGATAAAGTTGGGCTACCCCAGAGATAGTTTGCATTTATTTTTAAAACATGTTGCCTCTTGATTTCTCTATTCTTATCTTTATTAGTCCAAAAAACAAACCAAAACAACTATATCCACCTTAAAGAACACACATGGTATGCACTCACTGATAAGTGGATATTAGCCCAAATGCTCAGAATACCAAGATATAATTCACAGACCACATGAAGCTCAGGAAGTAGAAAGACCAAAGTGTGGGTGCTTTGGTCCTTCGTAGAAAGGGGAACAAAATACTCATGGGAGCAAATTCAGAAACCAAGTGTGGAGCAGAGACTGAAGGAAAGGCTGCCCCACCTGTGTATTCAGCCCATATACAGTCACCAAAACCAGACACTATTGTGGATGCGAAGAAGTGCATGCTAACAGGAACCTGATAGCTGTCTCCTGAAAGGCTCTGCCAGAAACTGACAATTACAAAGGCAGATGCTCACAGACAACCTTTGAACTGAGCAAGGGGACCCCAGTGAATGAGTTAAAGGACTAAAGGAGCTGAAGGGGTTTGCAACCCCTTCAGGAAGAAGAACAGTATCAACCAACCAGACCCCTCAGAGCTTCCAGGGACTAAATCACCAACCAAAGAGTATACATGGAGGGACCCATTGCTCCAGCCACATATGTAGCAGAAGATGGCCTTGTCAGGCATCAAAGGGAGGAGAGAACCTTGGTCCTGTGAAGGCTTGATGCCCTAGTATAGAAGAATTTGAGAGCAGGGAGGCGGGAGTGGGTAGGTAGATGGGGGAATACCCTCATAGAAACAGGGAAGGGAGAATGGGAAAGTGGGTTTTGTGGGGGTGGGGAGGATAACATTTGAAATGTAAAGAAAGAAAATATCCAATAAAAAAAGGGAAAAAAACCCACATTTCAGTGGTTTGAGTTCACTTATGTCTACTCTTGCTGTCTGGCAAACAATAAATGCATTCATTTTAAAGGAAGGAAATTTTACCATTTAGAAAGTTTGATAAGTAGTCAAAGAGGAAAAAAGTCAATATTTAAGTCATCCAAATATTCACACATATAAATCAACTTTATTCTATTCTGGTTTCCAATTTCTATATGGTAGGATAATAATGTAAATCTCAGCACCCAACACATATTTTCTTGGCATACTTCTGTCCTGTGTCTGTTCTGAGGAGCAGTAGGCAGGTTTGTCCATCTGGCTTCCCTCACCCCAAAGAGTGCACCTCCACCTCATGGAAGTCTTGGACATGGACATGAACCCTCTTAGGCTTCAGAACTACCTTTTCGGCTGTGAACTAAAGGCTGAGAAATGTTATCATTTTAAAGTGGATAATGATGAAGATAAGCACCAGCTACCATTGAAAACTGTCAGTTTAGGATCAGGGACAATGACAAATTACACATTGTAGAGACAGAAGCAATGAAGTATAAAGACAGTCCAATTAAAGTAACACTGGCAACTTTGAAAATGTCTATACAACCAACAGCTTCCCTTGGGGGCTTTGTGGTTACATCACCTGTGGTCTTAGGTTGAAGTGTGATTCTGGGCCTGTGCACATTGGCTATAGAGGAAGACATAGACGAAGATGAAGATGAGGAGGATTTAAAACTTATGGAAATCGATCTACTTCTGGAGGTTCAAGGTTCCACAGAAAAAACGTAAAACTTGATGAAGATGATGATGAAGGAGATGAGGAGGATGAGGAAGAGAATAATCTATCAACACCAAGATTAAAGCGTCAAGAGTCCTTCAAAAAACAGAAAAAAAAATCCTCCTAAAACACCAAAAGACCTAGTTCTGTAGAAGACATTAAGGCAAAAATGCAAGCAAGTATGGAAAAAGGTGGTTTTCTTCCCAAAGGAAAAGCCAAGTATATTGGTGTGTTTTCCCCTCAAGTTGGAAGGACCTAAGGTGAAAGGATTAAAATAAGGAAGAGGAGGAGGAAGGAGAGAAGGAGAAGAAGGAAGAGGAGGAGCTGGGGAGGCAGAGATGTAGGAGGCGCCAAAGATGACCACATATGTTTTGAGAGAAGTCCTGGGTAACAACTTATATCTTAAGGTTAGATATTGGAACACACCTCTAATTGTGTGGGTATCTCATTTACTGAGCATTACCAAACATATAAAGCCTTTGGTTAATATTAAGCATTAGAGTCTCATTTCTACTAGGTACCGTGTGGATGATGGGATGGTCTGAGCTCAGCCCAACCTTGTGGAGACAGCATGGTAGATTGGCAGAGTCATTTCCCATGCTGACATCTTGTGGGTCGCAGGGACAGTGTCTCTGGCCGCAGGGTCAGTGTCTCTGGCCACCTGGGCAGGCAGCCTGAGCCGAACAGTGGCAGTATGGCCACAGGCCTTGTCTAGTCAAGAAGATGGCGGTTCATAAAGAACAAACAAGATTGGGAGCCACCGTTTTAAATATCTCCTTCAACAGCCAAGTTCATTAATATGTGAAGTATTATTTCCAGATAACTGACCAGATAGCCATTTAAATCTCTAGCAGTGGAGGGAACTTGTTTAAAAATGGCTTAAACGGGTTGAAATATTCTGTCTTACTTCATTTCTATAACCACTCATATTTAGCTGTCCTTCTTATAAGGCAATGTAAAACTTTCCCTTCTATGTTTGATAAATGTTGTCCCAGTTTCATGGCCAGGAATATGTTGTCCAAAATGCCGGTTTAGTTTTCAAGATAGATCTCCATCCTTCACTTGGTTTTCAGTATGTCTGGAATGTTACAATAGTAGTGGTGGCGGTGAGATGTGGAAATGGCAGGGCGACAAAACATACATGTGAAATACACTCAGTATTTTAATAAAGTAGCACTATTCCTATTTGCTTAAAAACAAAACACAGTCAAACCGACAAACACACAGAAGATGACAGTGAGTACCCAGAATTAAGGAAGCAGAGATGCACCTGCACTTGTAGTTAGTCACAGTACCTGGTACCACCATTTCAAAGGGTAGTTGACAAATTAGTTAGTCGGAAGAGGTGTGGCCAGGATGCAGATGGCTAGGAGAGCTGAGCCAGGGGTTTATAAAGGTTACACAAGTACTTAACCTTGAAAGAGAAGACTTTTTTAAAAGGCTTGTTTTCCTGGAATAATTGAGGCTTATCATTTGTGAGAGAAAGGGAAACTGCTGTTTATTGTGTGAGCAAAGAACCTGTGTCAGAAAAATGTTAAGGGAAGGGTACTTTTTAAAAATTATTAATTGGTTATTTTATTTATTTACCTTTCAAATGTTGCTTCTAAGAGGGTACTTTTTAATATCCTGCATAAAATTGACATGAACCATCTAGAATTGCCTGGAATGCAATAAATAAGTTGTGAGCTAGCTGTACCTATGAAGGTGTGAGACATCTGTCTATCTAGGAGGTAGAATAAGGCTCCATTATTAGCTGAACTGTGAGACTAGAACTGATATCCTACTAGGATTTGCAATTTCTTCCTGAAAGACTTACAAATTAATTTATTAAAGTAGATTGCTTAAATGTTAGAGGAAATCCTTGTAAGGTTTAATGTAAGGCACCAGAATAGCAATTGGCTTTATACATACCTGCTTTGATAGTTTAGAGCTAAACCATATTCAAGGAAGAGGGATATATATGCATAAATATATACAAATAAATAAATTAAATATGTAAAACTGTAAAAATCCTACTACCTCTCTAAATGTAGTTTATGTAGTTACTTTTTGACTTTTGGGCAAAGTAACTCTAAAGTAAAAAACAAAGAAAAAGGCAAAACAGCAACAAAAGAAGTTTGAATCTAAAGCATAAGAGTATTTTTACACAAGTTTTAGGATCGTTTTAAATCAAGGAATCTATGACAGGAACACATGTGTAAAACATATTCTTTATCTTTTGCAGAAACATCGAATTTATTTAAACGTCCCTTTTGCTTTTTTATTTGTACTGAGAATTTAATTAAAATAAGTTTGTGAATTTAAAGTGTATAAAACCAAAAATATTATTTTGAACATTGCAGCATAGTTTCCATTGGAAAGAGACTGATAAAGCAGCATCATTCATGTATTAGACTGATAAAGATTAAAATTATAATATGCTCTATTAGTGAGTTTGGAGAGAACAAATACATTGGTTGAAGCATATATTCAATATAGAGGTTCAACTGGGAAGTAACTGTTTATAGTAAAAATCTTTGAAAATACCTTCATGTCAATCAATATGGATGTCTCATTGACATAAAAATGGTGTGTGAACACAAGGTTTCAATGACACAGTCCTGGGTGACAATCTGGGCTGTAGTTTTGCAAACATTAACCTATTCTCAAAAGAACATGTGATATGCATGGCCTTGAGAGACAGGAATGTTATTGCTGACATTCTTTTCTTTTCACCCCGGGGAAATTCAGAATGATGACACCAAATGTTCAAGGACATGATGTCACAGTAGGTGGCAGAACCAGAATGTGCACTCCTAAAACTAGCTCAAGAGTCAACGATGAATATTTATTCTGAGTGTTAAGCCAATGTGAGGCTATTGATTCAACTGATGAAGCAGTTTTCATGTTATATCAAATAAAAATAAGCTACAACATTATACTAAAACATGCATGGCACTTGATAATCATTGTGAAGGAGTTTTATATATGTTTACTCTATGACTTTGGAAAAGCGTAGTTTAAATCTGAAGTAAAAAAAAATGTTTTTATCTAAAGGATAGGAATTCTTACCTTCAAGTTTTAGGTTTATTATTTTCAAAGCAAGGGATATATATATATATATATATGTATGTATGAATGAGATATGAGGTGAATGAGGTAAAATATTTGTGAATCTTCACTACCTGCAGAATGTGTATATATATATATATATATATATATATATATATATACACATATATATATATATTTATGTGAGTGTATGTATAATATGCATGTATGTGACATATAAATAATGTATATGAATGTGTGCATGTAAATGAAGTTATGTATAAAATATAAATATGAAACTAATGCCAATTTATAGGATTATTACTTTGATATCATTTATTCTTTAATTACTTCTATCAGATAAAATAACTCTCCCTAAAAATGCTAAGAAAAAATGAGCATTCCTATCTAGACTATGTGAATGAGGTAAAATATTTGTGCATCTTCACTACCTGCAGAATGTCATTGTTTTCAAATCAGAACTTGGCTTTTATAAAGAGTGCTTTGAAAATACATTCAGAAATTCTGAAAGAGTTTTCCTTTGGCTGGCACAGACAATATAGGGAAAAGCATCACTCGGAAGAGTAGTGCTCGGTTAGCTGTGTCATTTAAAAAATAAATCACATCTTTCTGAACACACACACACACACACACACACACACACACACACACACACACACACCAGGAAAAAAACCTAACCCATAATACAGAATATGGATACAAAAAGAGCAGATATGATGCATCAGTTTGAGTATTTCTTGGAGTTATGGCTTGGAACAATATTATTTTAACTAATTAATTAATTAAACTGCAGTGAGATTTAAAATCATCATCTTTCATGTGAAAAGTTCAACAATGGCCCTATTTGCTTTGAGATCTGTTCAATATATTTAGGAAGTACACACGTGCATATTTTTAAAGAAGAGCTAATTTTAATATTTGAATTTGTTACGTTTGCTTATAATATACTTTGAGCATATCCACCCTGTCACCTCTCTTATGCACCCACCCATACCTCCTCAGTTTCATGCACTGTTTTCTGTTGAAACTCACTAATTCTCCTGAGTACTGACGGTAGTGCATGGCTTTAGGGTCATCTACTGGAGCGTGGATAGCCTGCCAGTGAAAGCCCTGTAGAAACTGACCCATTGCCCCCAAACCACCAACTCCCAATAGCCCCTCTAGAAAAAGCAGGATTTAATCACTCTCCCCATCCATGCTGGGATTTCAGCTGGCCTGATCTTATATATCCACAATTTTACTGTTTGACACCATTAATTATACTTTACCTATCTGACATGAAATTTATGTTCTTGTAAATACAAAATTCATGTTCCTTAGATCATACAAAAGTAGAGTTCTCAAGACTCTTTGTTCAACTGGAAAAATTCTTAATCATGCAGAACTCACTGCTTTCCAGTGAGTGTATTACATAGTACTCCAGATTTGCCTTCATTTCATTTCCTTTTATTTCTATAACTAACTTATTAGAATAAAAGTTTTTTTTGGGAACAGCCCTGGGAAGAAGAGGGAAGTGGATTTCTGTGAATTCAAGGCCAGCTATGGCTACTTATTGAGACCTGGTCTTAAAAGCCAAAACCAACCAACCAAGCAATAGACCAAGCAAGCAAGCAAGCAAGCAAAAAACCAGTCTTGTCAGGATCTGCATAGTTAGATATTTGTATATTATTAAGTAGTTCAGACTATGTCATTTCTAGCTGCAAGAAGGAGAGATGAAAACTAATGCAGAAAGAAGAGAACAAACATGAAGAAAAGTAAGAAGAAAAATCATGTCCAGTTTCTAAGTGAAGCTGAGCATTTGTTCTAAGATGTACAAGTAAGTTTGGGATGTTTTTCCACATTGCTTAATTCCCATAAACTATAGGTACCCTTCAAGAACAAAGGGAATACAAACAATGTTCTTTACTATTTTCTAACAAAACAGAGTTCCTGACACACAAAAGCAGACAGCCCCTCAGGGTACCCCACAGTCCCTGCTAGAAGTTCAAAGCGGGCCAGGAAACCCTTACTATCAATCACTACATAAAATGCACTTTCTCACACTCTCATGGGGCTGCAAATGTTTGTGCAGCTTGAGAGACTTGCTCTCTTCATGCTTTTTCACACCAGCACAATAAATGCATACTTAGTGGGGGGCGGGCACCTTCATGTGTCCTGTGAACTCTCACCCTCTGCTTTAGATATTGCAGCATGTACTTGATTTTATATACTGCTGCTGTTTGTATTTTTTTCTTTTATTTTTTTGCTTCTTAATGAAACCCCCTTCCACATAGACCAGATGTTTCTCCACTTGGAAGAAGGGAATTTATTTCACATCATAAATACCAAATCACATCTCAAGGTCACAGTCAAAAGCTTTTATGTCTCATTAAATGTCAGGCTTGTCATTTATTTTCCTCATTGAGCTCCATTTAGATCTTGGAATGTGAAAATGCATGGGGACTGGTGTGATCAGTGAGAAGGCTTCCAGAGCTGCTAACAACTAATATAAAACATTTCCAATTACACGTCCAGCACTTCACATACTTGCATCGGCAAAGAACGTGACAGCAGCAAACACTTTCTTAATTCAAAGCTCCAGAAGGTTTATGATCCATGTAACAGCATCTTGTCCCATGGAGAAGAAGAAACAGGATGCCTTTGTAAGGTAATTCATAACTACTGACATACAAACGTTTTGACCATTATTTTTTTTTCTCAAATTAAACCAAGGTAATTCTCAGTAACTCGTAATTCTCAGAAGTGGCTGTTGTAATTCTTATATAGTAAAAATAATTATTAAATTCATTACTGAGCAAAAGCAAAGTAACATTTATTCACCTGGGTCTGAGCTTCAGTTTTCACATACTAGAACAAGTGGTATTTTGAGAACATGACAACATTCCAGTACGTCATAATCTGCAAGCTAACTTTCAAATGTAAGTGTACATCATCAGGCAAAAAAAAAAAAAAAAAAAAAATCCAATGAATGATATTCATACCATCATTTGTTTAAGAATCTTGGGTTATTTTGTTTTTAATGGAGTCCTTATTTTAACAAAGAGAAAACATGATGCAGAGAAGACACATAATCAGTTAAAGTCAAATTGCAAATATTGGCGGAGAATCTGGGCCTTGGGTGTCAGTTTCACATCTTCATACGGGATCATATATATTAATTGTTTTGCTTAATATGTTTTTTTTTAATTTGCTTTAGCTTGTTATGGTGGTTTTAAAATATATCACATATTCTTTGGCCTTTGCAGATAAACAATTAATTGACCTATAACCAATGGTAAAACAGAAGCAATGATTAAAAGTTTCCCAACTAAAACATGCCCAGGGCCAGATACTTTTAGCAAAGAACTCTACCACACATTTATAGAAGAGTCAACACCAATACTCATTGAATTATCCTTCAGAATATAGACAGAAGGAACATTTGCACTGCCATTTTAAGATGCCAGAGTTATCCTGATACTGAACCCAATAAAAACTCAGCAAAAAAAAAAAAAAAAAAAAAACTACAAACCAATTTCCCTGATGAATATAGATACCAAAATACTCAAAAGGTACTTTCATATTGAATCCAAGAACACAGAAAAAATATCAACCATAATATCCAAATAAGCTTTATCTCAGAGATGCAGAAATGGTTTAATATATGAAAATCAATAAATATAATTCACCATATAAATGAACTGAAAGAAAAATACACATGTGATCATCTCCTTAGATGAAAAAAAAGGCCTTTCACAAAATCCAGCTCCCTTCATGATAAAAGTCCTGGAGAGATTGAAGAAGTAAGAGACATACCTCAAAATAGTAAAAGCAATTCACATAGTTAATATCAAATTAAATGAACAGAAACTCAAAGAAATTCCATTGAAATCAGAAACAAGAAAAAGTTCTCCACTCTCTTTATATGTATTTAATATAGCACTTGAAGTCTTAGCTAAAGCATTAAGACAGCTGAGGGAGATAAAGAGGATATGAATTGTAAAGGAAAAAATCAAAGTAACTTTATTTATAGATAATATGATAGTATAGACGGGTGACCCTATAAATTCCACCTGGGAACTCCTACAGCTGATAAACAAAGTAGCTTTTCAGCAAAGTAGCTGGATAGAAAAATAACACACAAACACACACATGCGCACACACACACACACACACACACACACACACACACACACACACACAAAGAAACAAACAAATAAACAAAAAACCAAAAAACAAAGAAACAAACAAAACTGGTAACCTTCCTATATAGAAATGGCTAACTGACTGAGAAAACAAAACAAAACAAAACAAACAAACAAACAAACAAACAAAAAAACGGGGAAACAACACCATTTACAATGGCCTCAAATAATGGAAAACATTCTGGGATAACTCTAATCAAGTACAAGTGAATGAAAGACTTGAAAGATAAAAAACTTCAAATTTTTGAAGAAAGAAGTTTAAGATGATACCAGAAGATAAAAAGAACTCCTGTGCTAATTGATCAGGAGGGTTAACATAGTAAAAGAGGCCAATCTACCATAATAAATCAACATTCAATGCAATCCTCATCAAAATTACAACACAACTCTTTTTAGATATTAGAAAGATGATTCTCAATTTCACATGGAAACAAACAAACAGAATCACTAAAACAATTCTGAACAAGCAAAGAACTCCTGGTGTTATTATCATTCCCAATTTCATTGTACTACAAAGGAACTATAGTAATAAAAGTTACATGGTATTGGCATAAAAACAGATATGTTGATCAATGGAATCAAATTCAACCCCTATAAATAAACCCAAAATCTCTTTTTAATAAAGAGTGATAAATACACACTGGAAAAAATGACAGCATCTTCAACAAATAGTGCTAGTCAAACTGGATACCTGCATATAGAAGAATGAAAATAGATCAATATTTACCACCCTACATAAAACTCAAGTCCAAATGGATTAAAGACCTCGCCATAAAACCATATACACTTAACAGAAATAAAAGTGGGGAATAGTCTTGAATGCCTTGGCACTGGATCTAACTTTCTGAACAGAGCATTAATAGTGCAGGAACTATGATCAACAATGAATAAACTATACCTCATGAATCTTAAAAGTTTCTGTAAGGCAAAAGTTACCATTAGTTGGATAAAGCAGCAGCCCACATAATGGGAAAAGAAATTTAGCTACTTCACATCTGATAGAGGGTTAATATTAATAACATACAAAGAACTCAAAATCTAGATATCAACAAAACAAATAACCCAATGGGTATAGATATAAACAGAGGATTCTTAATAGAGGAAACTCAAATGGCTGAGAAATGTTTATAGAAATGTTCAACATTTTTAGCCATCAAGGAAATGTAAATCAAAACTCCATTGAGATTCCATCTTACATCTTATACGCAGCATAGCTAAGATGAATAACACAAGTGACAGTTTGTGCTGGCGAGGATTCGGAAGAAAGGGGATATTCCTCCGTTGGTGGCAAGAGTGAAAACTTGCATAGCTACTATAGGTATCAATATGGTGGTTCCTCAAAAAGTTGGAAATCGATCTACCTCAAGATTCAAGTATAGAACTCTTGGGCATATACCCAAAAGACACTCTTTCTACCACAAGAACACTTTGCTGAACCATGTTCACTGAAGCTTTACAATAGCCAGAGACTAGAAAGAACCTAGATGCCCCTCAGCTGAAGAATGGATAAAGATGACGTGGTACAGTTTTATAACTCAGCCATTTTAAAAATGACATCATAGAATTTACAGGCAAATGGATGGTACTAGAAAAAAAATTATCGTAAGATAACCCAGACCCAGAAATATAACTATGGTATGTATTCTATTTACTTATAAGTGAATATTAGTTGTTAAGTAAATCATAACCATGTTACAATCTGGAGATACTGAGAGGTTATGTAAAGGGGAGATTTCTCGTGGGGTAATGCATGGATTTCCCTGGGAAAGGGAAATAAAATAGATTTTATGGATGAACTTAGGGTAGGTGGGTAGGAAAAATGGGGTGGGTGGAAAAAGTGAAGGGAGACCCAGCTGGAACTAGAAAGCATTTGGAGGATGGGTGGAAATCTGTAACAGTGGAAACTTCCTAGACTCTGTGAAGGTGATCCTAAGAAGACTACTAATAATAGGAGATACGGAGTCCCAATTGGCCCTCTCTTTTCTCCAGGCAAGACTTACAGTTGTAGGACTAGGTTGTATTCAGTTGAGTTGTTGACCAAGGGGGTTCCATGGAAGTCTCAAAACAACTTTATTAATACAAAGGATTTTTCTCCAAAAACTGAGGGTAGGGTCTCATTGCCAAGGATAATACCCATACAATTCATTGGACTTGGAAAAGTTAAACTGGTGCCTACATCTAGTCTTCATTCCTATGGTCTAGTGTCTTGGTTGCAGGAAGGTACACTGCAGACTCCCGAAGAATAAGTGGGCTCTGACTTTTGTGCCTGCTCTTGGGTCTCTTTTTCTTCTATTGAGTTGTCTGTGCAACTTCAATATAATAGTTTTTGATTCATCTTATTATATTTTATTTTGTCATGTTAGTTGTGATCTCCTAGAAGCCTGTTCTTTCCTAATGAGTGACAGAAAGAGAGTGGATCTAGTGGGGAAGGATGGGGGTGTGGCTGGCAGAGTAGAGTGGGGGAAGCTATAGTCAGGAGATATTTTGTAAAAATCTATGTTCAATAAAAGGTCAAAATAAAAAAAAATAAAACAACAAAATCAGTCAAAAATCTTTAAAAATGATCAAATTTAGGAATATACTTTAAAATTACCAATAAGAGTTCAAAATCAAGAAAGGTACGAATCAGCTAGGGAAAGTATTCTCGATGCCAGGTTAGTTCTATAATAATTCATTGGCAAATTAATGGTAGGATACACATTTTCAGAGCTGCATTACATGTCACTAGCGAGAACTGCTGAGTGCCAGTGAGTGTCCCGCTCATTGGGAGGAAGACACATCATATTACTTCTACCATAGCTTACTTTATATACGTGGTTTTCAAGAAACTTCAAGGGCTTGTCTAGATCGAATAGAATTCTGCTGCAATTTTAGCTCTTGTCAGATAATCCAATAAGCATAGTTTTGCATTCTGGCTGATGGTCACTTGCTCCTGTTCGAAGTGTACACAATGTAACACGGTAGTGAAGAGAGTTAATTGACTGTTTTTGCTTTGCCACAATTCATAAAAATGCATGCCTCACATTTTGTATTATGGTAAAGTATAGAAAAGCCTTGTGGCTCTGTCACTGATGGAAAGGGCAGATGTAGAAAGCCTGATCCTCCGGAGAGTTTCTGGTGTGTCCTGGGCACACAATGATAGATCAGAGCTCTGAGGATTTGAATTACCCCAAAATATTCTCACGCACTTACCTGTCACTGATGCTTACTTAGAGGAAAATGAAACTCAAAATTCTGAGCACACTAGCACATCATAAATGCTAAGAATCTATTTTTTTTTTTTTTGGTCACAAGTTCTATGTGCTGAAGTGCCCAAGTATTATTTTGTTTTAATAAAGTGGGTTAAAGGTGTCTTGCTCTCCTGGGGTTTGTTGCTTGTATTTAACACAAATACCCAATAGGGACTGCTATTCTAGAATGATGGGTTAACCTGGTTTGATAAAAGGTTTGTCTGCTTCACATTTCAGAAATATGTTGAAAGTTTTACTTTCAAATTTTCTTAAGCCATACATTTACTAAAACTAATCCAATTTATTGCTTTTAATTCAAATTTACAGCCTCAATTTACAGTGCAAAGGTGAATTCAGATCATCATAGTCTACTGTTAGGCTTTGAATGATTAATGTCCCAAACATATGATTGTCACCAGCTGGTGGAACTTATTTGGAAGATTGTGGAACCTTGAGCCCTGTGGTTTAGCTAGCAAAAGTAGGCCATTGGAGATAAGCCATGGAGGGGGTATCAGCTTCTGGTCCCATCCAAACTCCTGATCCATCCAGTTGTAAGAAGTTGCTTCAAGCTCTTCCTGCTATAAACCAATCACCTCCAGCTGCAATTACCTTTGAAACCATCAACTACAGAAAATTCTTCCATAAAATGGTTCTGGTATGTATTTATTTTATTAATGTGACCAGAGAAATAACTACTGTGTTTAGCTTCATAGACACATTGCAGTTAATGACCAGTTTCATAAGTCTGAGTATAGGACTAAGGAGGCTAACCTTACTGTAATTAAAACGCATTCCATGAGATTGAGTAAATGACATTAAATACATATACAATTAGTAGTGAACCTATTAATGTTAACTTACGTTGATAATACCTAATTTTAAAAATGCAGTTTAGAGTTTGAAACTATTTATAAAATGTGCTTATCAGAATCAGTATTTTGGTGCTTTAATAAGATATAACTAAATGTAGGCTGAAAAGATAGCACCAATATAACATAAATGGGAGAAAAAATAACAGGATCACAGTCTATTCTCATCTCATCTCCCTTTTTTTGTTCGATTTCAAGCATCTGGACTCTGCAATAGAAAATCAAATCTCACAAAAGTGAGAATTAGGTGTTCTCTGATGGGATACCTCATACTGAATGATCCATTTTGGAGTTTTTGTATGGGCATACTTAGCATCATGTAGACAGCAGTGAAATGCCTAGATAGTTTAAATTAAGCCTGTATAAAAAGAATGTTTTTACACAATATAAAAATCCTACCCTTTCACTACTGTGGACATGCATCAAGTCCAGAGTCAATTTGCTTATATTTTTAATCAAAATACCTCTTTAATGAACTGGTGGTACATACCCTAAATCACAGATACTTAGGAGACTGAGGCAGGCAGATCACAAGTTCAAATGTAGTCTGGGCTATACAGCTTGGGGTACACTTGAAGAGTTGTCTGAAAAAAGTATAAGTATTTAGTGCTCATAGTGAGCCTACAGTTTCAGACGAGGATGTTATTAGCCTTCACAGTATGAAAACTCCTTCATGGTCAAATATCGAAAAACAGGTCCTCCTGTAATTACCCACAAATAGTTCATCACAAAACCTTTTCTTTCTTTCTTTACTGCTTTGATTTTTTTTCTCTTTTGCAATAAGGGTCCAGATAGTTTTTTGAGGCCTTAACTGAATAACACAGGGGAAGGGGGACATGTTTCTTCTCCATTTCTTTCATCTCACAGTTTCCTCCTAGTCTCTCTATAAAATACTTCCTAACTCCTTGTATCCAAAGAAGGCACCAATGCAATATTCATATGCATAAATTATCAATGTGGCTTCCTATAGTATTGGTGCTCTCTTGCTATCTAAGGAACTTAGCAGCAAGCTCAGGAACTAAGCAACATAAACATATTTTATCTCAGCTACATAGGTGAGAATTTCAAAAAATGTCTCTATGGCAAAAGTAATTAAAATTGTTTCTATGGAACATGTCTTCTCTGCAGTTCACACGGTAAAGCTATTTTTTTTTATTTTTTTTTGCCTGTACAGACTATTGGAAGAATCCTGCTCCTACAGTTGTGTTAGTGAGGTTCCCACGGATGTGTTGGCTGATGGCCAGTGTCCATTCCCAGATTCTGAAAATGGTCTACATTCCTGGGCTCATGTGTTTCTCTCTCTGCAAGGTCAACGAGTCTCTTTGATTCTTCAAATCTCACCTCCTTGTCTTCTTGGGTGACAATACTCTGAAGGTCTTTTGTCTTCCTCTTTTGATTTTAATGCCTCTTGTAATTAGATTGTACTCTCTTGCTTCATCTAAGATAGACTTTCACCTCCAGACCATTCAGGAGTTAAGGATGTTCTTACCCAGCAATGATGTTCTTACCCAGCAGGCCATGCACAAAGCCCTGTGTCAAACACCAACACTGCATAAGTCCAGGAGTACATCCCAGCACTTGGGAGGTAGAGGCAAGAGGACAAGAATTTCAACATTATCTGAAACTACATAGTAGATCATGATGGCCTTAAACTCAAAGACCTACCTTTGCCTTCAGAATGCTGAGATTAAAGGTCTGTACCATCATGCCCAGCTTCAGAATACATTTGATTACATATAGTAAGGTATTTATGAGGTTGAGATATTAGGATCTTTGTATCTCTTCTAGGGGTGCTATCATTTATCCTACCACATCTATCAATAGCAATATAAATAAATACCATTCTAGAGCCATGTAAATCAGACATTCTCAACCTGTGGGGCATGACCCCTTTGAGGATGCATATCAGTTACTCTGTAAATATCTGTATATATTTACATCACAACTCATAAGAGTAACAGAATTATAGTTTTGGAGTAGAAACAAAATAATTTTATGATTGGGGTTCACCACATCATGAGGAACTGACAGCTTGGGGAACTGTATGAGAAAGGTTTAGAATCACTGATAAAAATAAATGCCCCATGAGAAGGTCACTGGCTAATTCTGCAAACCTACCCAAAATTCTGGCTTAAAGTCAGGTGGTGTGATTATAATTTTGAAATGATATATTATAACTTTTGGGAGAGGCCTTGTTATAAGACATTAGATGGCTGCACAGCTCTCAAGGAGTAATGGAATTTAGCAGATTAAATCACAATATCCAGAAAAGGAAGAATCACTGAAAATTCTGACAGGTTTCTAGTAACACGACTGCAGCCCAGGCAGACATTGCTTATAATAGGAACCTTTCCAGCTAATTCCATTCTGCTGAGTTTCAAGCAGGAAGACACTGAGATCAACTCAGAATATAAATCATGTCAAAAGTAAGACTTAAACACCAAAATAGATTCCGTAAAGTTTAAAGTGACTTTGCTAAGCCCAGCACTCATTGACAAAAATTAGGGCCATACTGTATGAGTGCTCTGTGATAAAATTATTCTGCCAAACACAAAGCATGTCTGTGCTAGATGGACAGCCACAGTTTCAGGTTATGAGCTAAAAAGAAAGAACATTAGAAAACGCAGTTTTAGTCAAGGAGAAATGGATGGCCACTTTTACATTTACACTCACTTGGGGATTTTCTTGTGGAACCCTACCTGTGTTTTGCGGGTGCTTCAAAAACAACTGCAAACAATCAAATCACAACTATGTATTCATAACAAATGTCCCTAATATCTAATGACATGCTGTTTCAGAAACTGACATTTTTCTTCAAGGTGTCAAATGATTTGATTTTTGAGATGTTCTGAGCCCGATTTTAGAGAGCACACGCATCACTGCCTTGTATTTTCTTCAAAACCAAACTCAAATACAATACAATATACAACCAGGTACAAGAATTAGCACTGTGCAAATTACATATCAAACACTTAGCATATAATGCACAAGTGTGCATGCTCAATACATTTATGTTATTTGTTCTTGTTCTTTTTGTTCTTGTTGTAGTACAAGAAATAGAGTAACTATGTAAACCACTAGTTTAAACTGTTCCGTATGAAGAAAAGTACAATGTCTCAGTGTTGATCTGGCCTCTCCTTGTTGCAGTATTACATTCATGATAGACCAAGCACATGGTTGGAATGATTTTTGAGTCTGCAAAGCATTGTCATGTTATATTAAGTCATTGGGCTTTAGTGAGAGCTATAAAACCTCCATTTCAGTGGAGAAGGAACTGCAATATATTTAAAATCATTTCAAAGATTACATATCACTCACAAAAGTTGTAATGCAGTAAGACAAGGCTACTGTTCACTGCCTTGGATGTTGGATGGGCAGAAAAAAAAACAAGATTTGCCCAACATCCATTACTCACAACAGCGTGTTGTGTTATTTGTTTTGTTTTAGGGTTTTTTTTTTTTTTGAGACAGTGCTAGATTATGTAGCTCTACTCTAGCTGGCCTTGGATTCTCTTTATTAGATCAGGCTGGCTTTGAACTCCCAGATAACCACCTGTATTTGCCTCCAGAATGCTTTGATTAAAGGCTCAGACCACCATGCCTATGGGTGTGTTTTACCTGCATGTGTATCTGTGTATGTCCTGTATGCCTGCTGCCAGCAGAGGGCAGAGAAGACACTGGGTCTCCTGGAATTGGAGTTAAACACAGATCGTTGGGATCTGCCTTGTAGGTATTGGGAATAGAACCTGGATCCTCTCCAATAGTAGCCAGCCCTCTTAACAGCTTAACAGCCCCAGTATAGTGTTTTTTTTTATTTTTATTTTTTTTGGACAGGGAATAAACATCTCTTCTGATATAAATGTGTCTGTCTTAATGGCCCAAACATTCTTTTAATCTCAAATTCATATTTTCCACTGAACACACCACTTTTTTAACATTTCTGTTTGGATATTTCATAGGGTTCTGTAGAATCTTTATATATATATATATATATATATATATATATATATATATATATATATCTCACAGACAAACTGTCAAAACACATTTGTGATGGATAATCTTCCTGTCAAACTGATGGGATTTAGAATCTCTGTGTGGACATACACACCTATGGTTTTGTCCATGACAAGGTTTCAAGGATTTTAACAAAGCAACGAAAAGCCATCCTAAATACTGTCAGCACCATCCTATGCCCTGTCCCACTAGACAGCATGAAAAGGAGAAGAGAGAACAAGCTGATCACACACACTTACTACTTTTGCTTCCTAACTGTAGACATTATATAATTAGCTGCCTTAAACTCCAGCTACCATGCCTTCCCCAACCTCATGCTACCTTTAAGCTATGAACCAAAATAAACCCTTTCTTTTTTAGGCTGTAACCTTGTTGCAACAAGAAAAATAACTCATAGTGCTCAGCTTTGGTCTCAAAATACAGTACTGTCACCTCTGCTACTTCCACTCCGCACCAAACCATCTTGAACAGTGACTGGAAAATTCTGGAGTTTCTTAAGTAGAATTGCAAGTTTTCTTGTGGGTTCTGTCCTCTTTCAGATTCTCTCAGACATAATAGATATTTGACCGTTAATATAAGTCAGAGGACTGTAATAATGAGTGCAAAGTTCTGGCTCCCCAATTCTTGGGGAAATAAAAACACCTCAATTTATAATGACAAGAGTCCCTGCTTGTTCCCCATCCATCTCTGACACTCCCTGTCTCCTCACATCATCTTTAAATGTGCAGGGACAGTTATGAGCTGTACTCTTTACGCTGCTTTACTTCTTGACTTAGGACTAGTTTTAGTGGAAGAAGGAAGACCCACCCTGAATGTGGGCTTTGATAACATATGGGTTGTGATGTGATAGCTAAAAATTAGGGGGACAAACACATCAGCTTGGCACTAGCAGTAATCTCTCTCTCTGCTTCCTGTTGGCACACTCGTGGGGGGGGGAGCAGCTAGCTCACAACTCTTCTGTGAAGTCATTCCACTCTAGTAGATTGAGATCCTCTGAAATTAGAGCCAAAATAAAATTTTCCTATCTTAAGTTGTTTCGGGCTAAATATTTGGTTCCAAACTAAGAAGAGTATCCAATGTAAGTTCATAAGTGTGTGTTTAAGTGTATTCTACATAAATATATATGCCATGATATAGCTTTTTTATTAAAAATATAAAGCATATTTTAAAAAGAAATAAGTACTAGTTTAAAGTAGTAATTTGTTGACTTAAAATTCATTTTTTTATTCAAAAGAATGACATATTACTTTATAGAAGGAGCAATGTAGTAAAATACACTTTTATATTTTAAAAAATCTTTGTTTATTGATATAGACATTTGAAGATCTGTTTTATTTATTTCAATAAACAAGGTTAATGATTTTGCACATAAACGATACAAAAATATATCTATTATAAGAATTATAGCTACACTGAGCATACTAAAGTATGATCCCCTTCTTTTTATGCCTAATTATTTTAGAATACAGTTGAAATTCAACTACTGTGTGCCTTACTCCAATTTTCTGTTATTAATGTTTCTATCAGAATAGCTAGAACATGAAAACTACCATGGGATCAGGCTAATATTGACCACACATTAGACACTTGCAAAATATTTAAATTGGATGTGGTAGTGCTAGCCTTAATACTTGTCCTCTGAGGCAGGAGCGAAGGGTTTTTAGTTTCTAGGTAACTTGGGCTACACCATGAGATATACATAAAAACTTATCAGAGAAACTTTACCTATCCCCTGTTACTGCTGCCATTTTTATTACCCTGTATAAGCATAGAGTCATTTTTCAATCATAAATTAATATTATTTCTTCCTATCACATCTGAGGCAGAGGGTAGGAGTAGATGAAGGGAATGAGAGGGAAAATGCTTTCTACCAATAAGGCACTGAGTGGGAAAGCCATAAGGAGAGAGAGAGTAGAAGCCACTGTCCCACTCTCTTGGATTAAGCCCAAAGTTTTTCCAGCCCTGGGCTTCCCTATCTCCTGAAATTCTAACATGAGGCCCAGGGCATCTGACCTCCCTTCTAATATATTATATCACCAGTTTTTAAATAGGTACAGGAACAAGTCCTATCACCTTCCCTGTGAGACCCCTCACCACTGTTGGGAGTACCTGGGCAGCTGTGCAAATGGGGATGGAGGTGCATGAGGAGAGGAGAGCACCTGACCCCTGAATCTGCCCCTTTCCAGAAGGGGAAAGGGCCACCAGGACAAAGGAGTAAATAGTGCAAGGCAGAGTCCAGGCCATAATGGGGGTCTAACACCCAGAGAGGAAGGGGTAGGGTGAAGAGTCTTCCCCATCCCAGAAAAATTGATAGTTAAAAATGTGAAATTAGATTTCAACACGACCATCAGAAGAAGCCATGTACAGAAAAGAGGTGGACTCAGTTCTAAGAGTGCCAGACAAGATCTGAGAAAAGGCTCCAAGCTTAAGATTGACATGCGGAAGCACACAGGAGAATGTCCCTACTTGTGTTCATACTGCCTACCCTGCTTCCTGCATAAGAACCATATGAACCTGCACACTGGGGATTGTCCCTTTAACTGTCACCTGTGACACAAGGCTTTCACCAATGAAGACCACCTGCAGCGTCATCTCAAGGGTTAGGATTGCCTGGAGGTGTGCATTTGAAGGCACCACAAGGATGACTCGCTAACTCACTACCCCTTCACCTGCTAACCTTGACCTATCCAATGGCAACCTGGACACCTTCCACCTCTCCCTGGCTTGATTCTGGGAGCAGTTGGCCACTATGGAACCCACAGTCACTACACAAGAGCCTCCAGAGAAGGAGAAGGAGGAGGAAGAGGAAGAGGAAGAGGAAGAGGAAGAGGAAGAGGAAGAGGAAGAGGAAGAGGAAGAGGAAGGGGAGGAGGAAGAGGAGGAGGAAGAGATACCTACCACACCACAGAACAAAGATGCCATGGAGTCCTCTTAAAAGAGAGGTGAATGGCCAGGATGGAACAGCATAGGATATTATGTACAGATATTTGACAGTATTAATTTATCACCCAGAAATACATTTAATAAACATAGTGAACACATGTCTAAATCTAAGCTCTTGCAAATAAAAAATATTATCTATATGTATGATTTTATTTGGTATATAATATGGAAATGAAAAATACTGCATGTCATAAAAATACATTTATTTGTCCCCAATCCAAATGTTTTCTATACCTAGATCATCATAATTCTCTTATTTATTTTACCTCTGACTATATATGACAATGTTATAATAACCACAATTTCTTCATTATAACCAATTTTGAGAAAGTACTGGGTGGGTAGTATTAGGCATTTAATGAATGTTATTGAAAAATATAAAAAACATCATTATTTCAACTTAGGTCTTATTGCTGATTTATATTGCAAATATAGGTTTTTACAAACAAATATCTTTCCAGTTTTTCATAAGAGGCTTTATAGTTTTCACAACCACACTGATTGGATATGAAGGTTTTCAAAGTAAGATTTAGTCAGCGTTATTGGATACAGTAAGACTGCTGAACAGCTATTGGGTGTAAGGGCATGGGAAGATTTAAGGTCATGGTAAGGTCATCAAAACATTGTTCCTTAGGCTAAGCTGTTTTGAGTTCAGAGGGTAAGAAACACTGAACTTTTCCACAACAGAGTAAGAGAGTTCAATTCAATTATTATTAAATTACACAAATAATCTTGTTTTTGATATATTAGGAGTTAATTGGGATGCCATCTGTAGTAATGGCGAATCTGCTCTTAATGTCATCTGAAATAATGGATTTGGGCACATTATCTTTATTAATCTAGTTCATATTTCAGGGCTTTAAGCTCTGATTCATTACTCTCATTTTCTGTTCTTGCATCAAAATGACTGAACTCACACTGAATGGTTGATGCTTCTGTATTTGAAAAAGAATCCAATAAATTCCAGCAAATTCACAAGGACTTCACAGGAAGACGAACAGAGTCAACTAGCCTGGACTTTTGGATGCTCCCAGAGATTGAGCCACCAACCAAAGAGTGAGCATTGGCTGGACCTATGCTCTGAGACATGTGTAGCAGATGTGTAGCAGGTTCATGAGGAGTGGGGCCAGTCCGTGACTCTGTTGCCTTGCCTGCCTGCCTGCCTGCCTGCCTGCCTGCTTGTCTGTGGATCCCATTACCCTAGCTGGGCCATCTTGTCTGGCTTCTGGGAGAGGATGCACCTAATCCTGCAGTGAATTGATGACTATGTGTGTGTGAAAGGGGGGTACTTCATTCTTAGAGAAGAAAGGGAGGGGGAATTCAAGATGATCCTTGTGAGGGGGTACTGGAAGCAGAGGGGTTCTGATATCAGGATGTAAAGTAAATATATGAATTAAAATGTAAACTTCTGGCAAATTCAAGTGCTGTGAAGTAAATGCTTTTGAATAGATCTAAGAGAATCACACATGGTCACAACTTCACTCTTTTTCACATCTTAGGGACAAAGGGAGAAAGATCCTTTTTGATTTTACCTGGTTCCTAGGAATCTGCTAGACATAAACTATATACCATTGCCCCAAATGCATTGTTCTGAAACAACAATGATAAGCATGTTAGGGAACTTGCCCATTTGTTTCTGAGATTTAGCTTATTTCAAGTTACAGGGGCTGACAATACCTTAGCCTATAAATAGGAAACTGTGTCCAAACATGAATAAGTCTAAATACATTACAAACTGGGGCTTCCCAGAACCTTTAGTTTCTTTCTTTTTCCAATGAAAAATGCTAAAAAAGCAACAACCAGTTCCTCTATTATCATTTCGAAGGAAGAAGCAGTTTTTGTTGTAATAAAAACAGAGTAAAAGTTTTGAATTTCCTTGTGATTTGACAACAGAGCATGTCTTCGCAAAGAACCTTGAGGATGCTCACAGGCGAAAACTCCTTTGAATAGAGCAAAGCACTGTCTTTGGTAGCCTTGCTGGCAATGGTCTATTGATACTAGTTTCTCTGAATTAAAGAGAAAGCCAACTATGACACAAAGTGAGTAGCTACTTGCTAAAAATAATTGAAAGACTGTCCAAACCATCTCTGTACTTGTGTATTTATACACTTAATATAATTTCAAACCTTTAGACATGGGCAAACTGTAGACAACTGATGTTTGGACTTGCATACAAAAAGAAGGATAGTAGAGGCTAATGATTCTAAAACCGTTTGTTTTGTGTTCTAAATGCAGTCCTAATTTACCTAGTATTTTAAAAATATAATTATATAAATTACTTTCTTGCCCCAATCTAATTTTCAATAAAAGATCTTAACACAACTTTATGAAATAATATATTCCTGATAACTATATTGCCTTCTACGAATTCTTCATAACTTAAAAATATTTTCTAATCCTGAACCAGTCTACATCATAAATATTAAATTTTTTACTTTACCAGTTATATTTTATTATTTATTAATAGTCACTGGGTTAGTAAAAACACAGAACAGTTATATTTAAGAATGAAAATAAAAATCATATAGTTTTTAAGAATTCAACAGTAGCGTGCATCTTCATGATAAATTCCTTAAGTCACAAAGTAGATTATCTCATACCCTCAAGAAAATGTCCTTTGTATTTAAACCATTAATTAATAATTATGGGTAACACAGCATGATTATTATATATTCTAGAAAAGTAAAATCTACGTATTGTCACAGTAGCTCAAGGCTATTCAGATAACCATGTGTCTCTATCTTTTTTTTCCAGAGAACATCATTTTAATTACAGAAATTACTTATTATTTATATAACATACCAGAATATGCAATCCTAACATATGGAAGGCATGCTTTGCCCTCAGGGATGTTCTTATACCCTCAATCTGACAAGAAAACAAAGGAAGACCATTTCATAAAATATAAATGATGGAGCTGCTATCTCCACACTGGTATTTATTCTGTAGAAAGTTGCTTCAGGTTAAGAGAATGGTACAACCAGATTTTATACTTTCCATTTGTTCTCTGGGTTGTCTATCAGTTTAAAATTAAATTTTCTTTCTTATTGGGGGCTTTATCGCATTGTGAGTTGGGATTTTTTTTGGCTGATTCAACCATTATTGTTCATATTTATATTGAATCGTCATTTTATCCATGACCTTGAGATGTATAGGTTATAGTTTTACTTTATGAAAAGCAAAAAGCATATACTCAGCAAAGAGCTGTTAAAATAATGAGAAGACAAGTTATTGACAGGAAGTATTTACAAAGACTATATCTGATTTAAAATTCTACAAAATATTCAATAACCACTTCAATATCAATTTATAGAAAATGAATATGGTAATTCAAAAATGTGGAAACACGTGAAGATGCCTTGTCTTTGTGAAATTAAGCATGTGAAAAGCTGCTCAGCACCAAGTCATTATAAAATCATAAGTCAAAACAACAAAACATTACTAATGACATATTATAATAACTTAAGTGCAAATAATGATAATAGAGTGTCAGTAAAGATTGAAAACAGAAGAGTTTACATGCTGGTGAAAATATAAAATAATACAACTGTTTCCTAAATGTAAACAGATTAAGTTCATTTTAATCAGACTATTAAAACTGAAGGTATAAACTTGAAATAGATGTTTAAAAATAAGTTGCTTGATTTTGACCTATCTTGCTGATAAAGTGGCCTACTATGTTTTTGCTTTTGTTTCTATTTTTTGTTTGTTTGTTTTGTTTGTTTGTTTTTTACATCTTGCATTGGAAAATAGAAAGAGGTCTTAGTGGATCTCAAAAAGTCATAAATTCTGTGTGAACTTCATCCAGGGAAGTCATTTATTCAAATTTGACTTAATCACTTGGCTTTTTACCTTTCACATTCAATTCCAAGTGTTGTCAAAACGCAAAAAAGGTAACAGAAAACAAAAACAAACAAACAAATAAAAATAAAACCAAAATACATTTACTGAGAGGAAAAAGGAATCCCTATTGATTTCTACTCCCTCTTGACATGGATTGAATGACATCAGAGAACACAGAGAAGCCATATCATAACTCAATAATGCAACAGGGTTTAGAAGCCAGTAAGATGAAAACTCAGTCTTTTCAGTCCTGAAACTGCTACATCTTAAATTCCTCCAGAACACACAGGAAAAGACTTGAACCCACATAGTACTCTACAGGTTCATAAACTAGAGGTTTGGGAAAGAATTTTTTTATTGGATATTTTATTTATTTACATTTCAGATGTCCTCCACTTTCCCCATTTCCCCCATCCCCATTCCTCAGAATTTCCCTATTCCATCCCTCCTCCTTCTTTTTTGCTTTTATACCATTATAATTACATGCAAGTGTTAAGGTCAGTTCTAGGTTGAGAAACTAGCAATACAATAGATGCAAATAGTCAAGGAACAAGCAAGACAATAAACACAAATAGTCAAAGAACAAGCAAGGCAATAAACAAAGTTCTATGATCATTCTCATGATCACTATTTCTAAGGGCTTATCAGGATGACCAAAATATCTGAGCCTACTTTCCTGTCCTAGCCCAAAGTCATTTTCATGTCTGAAGTCTACTTATTTGTTCTAGCCTAATATTTAGATTCCTGCCTGAAATTACTTCTTTGTTCTAGCCTAAGATTTAGATTCCTACCTGAAATTACTTTTTTTGTTTTAGCCTAATATCAGATTCCTGCCTGAAGCCTACTTCCTTGTCTTTGGCCAATGTCACATTCCTGTCAAACAGCCCATTTCCTTGTCCTTGGCCTATGTCAGATTCTTGCCAAGCAACCCCAAAAGCTCTTTGCCTCTCCCCCTTTTTTATTTCATAACAAGACTGAGTCTGTCTTAGGTCTTTATGCCAAGAATGCCTTCCTTATCCATCGTGGAATATGCATTATTAAAAGCAATGCATTTCTGTCTTAGGTTGGTAAGGCTTGATGCAGAAATCTTACCCATCCTTGGCTTGTCAGTCTGTTAAATTAACAATTCTGTCTGGGAGTTTATTTTTAGTTTCAAGCCATGTGCTTTGGCTGCCAACATGTTGATGTTGTTAAAGGAAAGCTTTAACACAATGGTCAGGAATAAAAATATTCCCAGGACAAAAAGGGCTAGCATGATCAAGCTATATATGCCATTCTTGAAGCTTGACCAAAATAGAAATACTAACCTCAGGCCATGGGTAATTTTATCAGCAGTATCTGCTGCATCAATACACAGCAGAGCACCATTCTTTAACTTCATAAGCTCAAAGGACTATTTAGGCACTTCTATTGGTTCTGAACAGATGTGATCTTAAATGATGCAAGACATAAAATAATACACACACACATATGTATATGTATGATCTAGTTCGATATATATGATTTACTTAGATATTTCTTATAAAATTCTAGCTGTGTAGTTTTAATGAAGTTTCCATTTTTTTCATTTAAGAGAATTCAACCTATATTTTCCATTCCCCACATTCTAAGGAATGACTATTATTACAGAAAAACATATTTACTCACTCAGATGAAATTGTGAGGCTGTCTGAAGCAATCTGTGTGCTTCTGGGAGTACAAAACCCAGTTGGAAGAGTTGAGGAACTAACAAATGTGTAGAGAGTGAAAAGGAAATGTCTCTGTGTCTAGGGAGGACCCAGGAGAACATCAGACGTAGAGCTGTCCAAGGTCATTCATATAGAACTCATCTGATCTTCATTGGTCAGAATGAACAGAAGTCAAAAAAAAAAACAGGAAAATTGTGGCTGAAATGCTGACATGGGGAAACTAAGAAAACATGAGGTAGTTATGGATATTTAATGGTAGACAGCTGGCTTCTTAAGCTCCAAGGGGTTGTGAATATAGAAAGCGCTATGGGATTCCATTTTACTTTTCTAATGTTTGGCTTCTTAAAGGAGACATAAGTAATCAATTTAAGGTTTCTTTAGCCTCTCTCCATCAACTATGTGAATAGTATTTTTAGATCCAGGAGGGAAAGGTGAAAAGAAAGTTCAATGGCTTTTTCTGTAATCTAGGCAGAAAGTGATGTGTCCTGAACACTGGTTTTTCCAGGTCTTGAATCATCTTAGTGGCTTTACTTGACACTTTTCCCAGTGTCAGTGGCTGGGCTTATGACTCATCAGCACATCTGGATGTAGAAAACAGCCCACTGGGTAAAATTTTTCTCTTTTCATCTGTGGTCTGATAGTGCCTTTACTATAGTTTGTAGAGTTATTATTTCTTGCCTCATAGTCAACTGAGTAGATGATTCTATATGGTGTTAGATTCAAGTTTTACAATTATATGACTTCTAATTCACCTCATCTGTTTTTATAACATGTGGCTCTAAAATTAGGCTTTTCTAAGAGGAAATCAGATGAGAACTAGAGGTATAAATGAAAGCAGAGTTCCTAACTGTATTACCTGCCATATCTACCACCAACCAACCCCACCGGCCACTGTCTCAGCCACTATCCCAATCACCCACCTTAAAATCCACCAGGTAAGATGCTATAACAGGTACTGTCCTGTGGCCCTGTAGCCAGTATCATCTTCATCCCCTGAAATCAGAATTGGTCTCACTCCTACTTGAACCAGAGCCATGTCCTTCTCCTAAGCATTTGATGCCACAATGCTATCTCCTCAAACAAATGCCAGTCTCATCCTCCTCTGACCAGTGTTCTTGCTTCTTCCCCTTGCAACTAGAGCAACACCCATAGCTCCCTCTGAGAGCAAAAACTATTCTTATCTCCTCTACCTAGAGTAACATCTACCTCCCTCTGTGGTCAGAGCCACTCCTACCTCCAAGTAACATGGGTTACCCTGTCTTCTACAACCTACTCATACATGTCACATGCTTAGTGAGTTTGAATGTTCTAATTAAAAGTTTGTTTAAAAGCACGCTTTTTATAGGTTTATTGGGCAGAGATGCCTGCACACAGGCTAGATGACCTGAATTTAAAATTCAGATTCCATGAACCTACTCCAGAGGGTTTCCTCTAACCATTCATTCCATGACATGGTTGCATTTACATACACATGCATGCACACACACACACACACATAATAATAATAATAATAATAATAATAATAATAATAATAATAATAAT
>JANHMN010000003.1:7015225-7064511 GCA_030674055.1 Rhabdomys pumilio | reverse complement strand
AATAATAATAATAATAATAATAATAATAATAATAATAATAATAATAAATAATGATAAATATATTATTATTATTATTATTATTATTATTATTAAATGATTTTGTTTATAAACTAGGTCTTTTGCTGAGTTTAATGGTTATTCCTGGTTGTCAACTTGTCTATAGTCTATATCTGGAATGAACTACTATCCGGAATTGGAGGACTAACCTGTGATCCAGATCTTGAGGCTAAAAAACATAAGTTTTTCACCTGGATCTTGGCATGGAGATCTTGAGGCATAGTGGCTATGAAAAGCTTAGGCCTAGGCAAGGTAGTACAAACATTTAATCCCAGGAGACTAAGGCAAGGAGATCTCTGAGGAAGAGGTCACTCTGGGGCAAAACAAATCCTAGATCCAGTCATGGTGGTACACACCTTTAATCTGGGCTATACCTTTTGCTGGAGACTTACATAGGGACATTGGAAGAAGGAAGATTCGCTATTTTTTTTTTTTATTTGCCACTTGCATTTACTTTCCAGCACATCTGTTGAAATCTACTTCTACAGAAGACCAGCTGAAGCAATAACCTTGTGGGACTAAGCAACTAGTTGATCCTTAGACTTCCCATTCACAGCTGACCATTGTTGGGAAGTTGGACTTCAGACTGTAAGTGATCATAATAAATTCCTTCAAAGCTATCTGGAGACCATTCCACCTGGTATCCATCCCACGTACAGTCACCTACGCTAGACATTGAGGTGGATGGCTGGAAGTGCATGCTGTCAAGAGCATGATATAACTGTCTCCTTAGAGGTCTGCCAGAGACTGACACATTTAGAGGACGATGCTCACAATTAACCACTGATACTATCAAGGGTTTCCCAATGGAGAACTTAGAGATAAGGCTGAAGGAGCAGAAAGGTTTGTGACTCCAGGAGGAAAGCAATAATACCAAATAACCAGAGCCCTCCAGGGTCTAAACCACCAGCCTGGGAGCACATAGGGAGGGATCCATGACCCCAGAGGTATATGTAGGGGAGGATGGCCTTGTTGGGCATAGGTGGGAGAGGAGATTCTTGGTCCCATGAAAACTAACACAGAGTGGGGGGAGGGGATGTGAGGTTGGGGAGGGGTAACAAGGGGGGGGGAAGGTGAGGGCACAGTCTCATAGAAGCATGAGGAGGGGGGATGGGATAGGAGGTTTCTGAGCGATGGGAGGAAAGGGGTAAGGGGATAAAATCTGAATTGTAAATTTAATACCCAATTTTAAAAAAAAATGAAAAAAAAAAACAAGAAAAAAAAAGAAAAAGAGAAAAAAAAGAAAAGAAAAATAGGAGATTTAATAACACAAATGGAAGGATTTAGAAAGTTAGGAGGCAGTTTACGTTAATGGAAACAGCATCATCGAAACTGAATAATCACACCCTCATAGAAGCACAAGGAGGGGGAATGAGATAAGGGGTTCCTGGGTGGTGAGGGGAATGGGATAAGGGGATAAAATTTGAAATGTAAATATTATAACCAACTTTAAAAAAGGGAGGGATGTTGTTAGAACCAACATCTTTAAAAAAAAGTCAGCCCTCTAGAAAAAAAAAGTTATCTTGATACTAAAACTTGTTCTGAGAATTGTATATTGCAGAATACACAGCCTTGGTGTATCTACTCATCAAGCAAACTGAGCAGACCTGCTCAAACCTCCCGATGTCCTGGAATTCAATCTGGATGCAGTGAAGACACAGCATTAGAGGCTTATCAATCTACTCCTCCCCCCACCCCTCTTCTAATATCTCCACACCCGTAATCAGCTTGAAGAAGTTAGAGAAGAGTCAGAGACCCTATTCCCTGGACTTGGGGACTAAGATGGTTAATATTGGGCTGCCTTTCTAGGAAAAGTAGTGGTTTTGTTGGAACACGGAGGATTAGCTAGGATTTATTGCATAGCCATAACCTATTGGTAGAAATGTGTATAATTATTATCAAGATGAAGTTATAATTTCTTTTTTTTTATTGGATATTTTATTTACATTTCAGATGCCAATCCCTTTCCCCATTTCCCCTCCCCAGAAAACCCCTATCCTGTGTCCCCCTTTTCTATTTGGCTTTTATACAATTTTTTTAAAATGTTAATCAAGGGGTTTGTAAGTATGGTAATACTCGATCAGAAGTGTAACCTAATACCCAATCTAGATATGTAAACTATCTTTGACTAGTGGAGACACATGAACTTCTGCCTCCATGCCCCCTCTCTCTTTCTCTCTCTCATTACCGAGCTTCTCATCTACTTCATCTTCTCCTCTCCTTACTCCATCTTTTCCTCTCGGTGCTCCTTTCCCCTTAGCTCCTCCTACATATTACCCTTCCTGTTAAAATAAAGCTTTTCTCTCAGAATACAATTAGAGCATAATTATTCCTATTTGTACCAGTGAGGTACAAGATAGTCTTAATACCCAGTCCATCCTTTTGTTGACTAGCCAGAACCTCTGCCATCTCTCTTGACTAGAACACTTAGTTTTGAATCTGGCTTTTTCTTGGCTTTAGAATGAATGTCAGCTGAGAACGCTCCACTCAGATCTTTTCTCTCAAGGTAAATAGCCTGGATTGGCTGTGAGTCTATAGGTCTTCAATGCCGTCAGAAATCCAGAATGACTAAATTAACTGAATTTATGGAAAGCATAAAACATAACTTCTAAAACTTAGCCAATTTATAGAGACCACTGAACACCTGGACAACCCCTATACTACCGAACATTGGAGCATCAAATCTTCAGCCTTCTGGCACAAACTCATCTGACAGACTTTAGTGCTGCAGAATTATTAAGGACTGGTTACTCTGTCTAGGCAGATATAATCAGTTGACTATTCTGCAAGTGTGTCCTTTTCTGGACAGTAATTTGTCTGTAGATGGAGAGAGGCAATTCTTGCCTGGTGGCTGTCTCACCACAACTGGAGTAACTGCAATTATGCTCAATTTCTTCTTAGAATCCAAGACAGGAAGCTGTCAGGAGCAGACAGATCTCTAATCAAAATGAACATTAATATAGAAATATTTGTGATGTCAATTCTATGGATTTCTGACATTTTGAAATCCAACTATCCATGTAAGGTAACCTGGACTGCTGTCTGTTATCTCCTCTTAGCTATTTTTAAATAAAATATAGAAAACACCCTAACAATAAACTCAAAGTTGTGAATTTGCTATAGTCCCTTAACTCACAGGCTAATCATCCCAAGTCAGTTAAAAAAGTTGAAGAAGGACTAGGTCTAAGCCTTGTATTTCTAAATGTGTTATACAGGCACAATGCCCATGAGAGTATCTATATTCATTTCACTTTCATATCGATAAGAAGCTTATACCAATGAAAACCTTAAATTTGAAATCCAAGTGAATTTTGTACCATTAAGGAATTATAACTTCATCTTGATACTAAATTATACAGATTTCTACCAATAGGTTATGGCTATGCCATAAATCCTAGCTAATCCTCCATGTTCCAACAAAATCACTACTGTTCCCCAGAGAGACAGCCCCATATTAACCACCTTAGTCCCGAAGGAAGTTATAATTTCTTAAACGGTACAAAATTTACTTTGATTTCAAATTTAAGGCTTTCATTGGTATGAGCTTCTTACTGATATAAAAGTGAGATGAATATTGATACTCTTGTGGGCACTGTGCCTGTATAACACAGTTAGAAATACAAGGCTTAGACCCAGTCCTTCTTTAACTTTTTTAACTGATTTGAGATGGTTAGTCTGTGAGTTAAGGGACTATAGCAAATTCATGGCCTGGAGTTTATTGTTTTATTTAGAAATAGCTGAGAGGAGTTAACAGACAATAGTCCAGGTTACCTTACATGGATAGTTGGATTTCCATAGAACTGACGTCAGAAGTCCATAGAACTGACGTTACAAACATTTCTATATTAATGTTCATTTTGATTAGAGATCTGTCTGCTCCTGACAGCTTCCTGTCTTGGATTCTAAGAAGAAATTGAGCATAATTGGAGTTACTCCAGTTGTGGTGAGACAGCCACCAGGCAAGAATTGCCTCTCTCCATCTAAAGACAAATTACTGTCCAGAAAAGGACACACTTGCACATTAGTCGACTGATTATATCTGTCTAGACAGAGTAATCAGCCCTTAATAATTCTGCATCACTAAGGTCTGTCAGATGATTCTGGGCCAGAAGGCTGAAGATTTGATGCTCCAACGTTTGGTAGTATAGGGGCTGTCCAGGTGTTAAGTGGTCTCTATAAATTGGCTAAGCTTTAGAAGCTATGCTTAATGTTTCCCATAATTTCAGTTAACTAGGTCAGTCTGGATTTCTGATGGGGTTGAAAACCTATAGTCTCATAGCCAATTCTGACTATTTACTTTGAGAGAAAGGATCTGAGTGGATGGTTTTTAGCTGACATTCATTCTAAAGCTAAAGCGGGGGGTTGGGGGGGAGTCAGGTTCATAACTAAGTGTTTTAGTTAGGAGAGATGACAGAGGTTCTGGTTAGTCAACAAAGTGATGGACTAGGTATTAGGACTATCTTGTACCTCACTGGTACAAATAGGCATAATTATGCTCTTATTGTATTATGAGAGAAAAGTTTTTTTTTTTTTTAACAGGAAGGGTGATATGTAGGAGGAGCTAAGGGGGAAGAAATACCGAGAGAAAGAGAAGGAGTAAGGAGAGGAGAAGAAGAAGGAGAGGAGAAGCTAGATGATGAGAGAGAGGAAGAGTGAGAAGTGGGGGGGGAATGGAGACAGATGTTCATGTGTCTCCACCAGTCAACGATAGATTATATATCCAGGTTAGGTATTGGGTTACACTTCTGATTGAGCATTACCAAACTTATAAAGCCTTTGGTTAACAGTTAAAAAAATTGTATAAAAGCAAAAAGGAAAGGGGGGCATGGGACAGGGGTTTTTTAGGGAGGGGGGATGGGAAAAGGGGATGGCATCTGAAATGTAAATAAAATATCCAATAAAAAGAAAAAAATAATTTCTCTCAATATAGAAAGACATTCCATACATTCTGTGATTCTAGAGAACCCTGAATAATATACTGAGAAATTATAACCTTCCAGTTTGTGAGAACTTGAAGCTGGGTGAGTGAAGTAAAGAGTTTGCCTATCTATGTTTGTAATTGTACTTGTGGTATCCAGATGGCAGCACTCTGAACAAACTTTGGGAAAGTTGTAGCCCTTGTAGGATATGAAACTGTTCCTAACCCTCTCAAAACACTCTCTTCCTGCCAAGTCCCATTTCTTCCTCATTCTAAAAATTAATGTCTGTGCATATTAGACTTTCTATTCTGAAAGAAAACAGCTATTTGCTAGGATTAATTTTCTCCCTATGTGAATATGTGTGCCTAGATTATTCTGTGTATAATGAATCTGGTAATAAATTTAGATTTGTATAATTTTTTAGTACTAGTTACAAGAGAATTAATTATTTTATGGTTTTCTTTTACATACTAAACTATTAGATAATAAAGTCAGTCTTTAAATTCAAATAAAGTGTGTTCCAATAAATTGTCTTAAGCCTTGGAAAGTCTAAACTTGTAGAACCATCAACAGATAACTATGCATAAGTAATTTTAGAAGTCATCCTAAAAGAAGTGTAGAATCTGCTGGGAAGATTGCTAACCTATAGATTCTGAGGCTGGAGAGATGGTTCACTGAATGAGATACTTGCACATATGGGATGACCTAACTTCAGAGCCTTACAGAGCACTTCAACATAGGGCACAGCAACTCTGCATTCCTAAACAAGGTGGGAGGCAGAGAAAGGAGATTCCCTGGAAACTGGCATGCCAGCCAACCTAGCAGACACACAGCTGTGAACAACAGAATAACTGTCTCAAAAAAGGTAGAAGGCTAGGACCAACACCTCAAGTATCTTCTGACCTACAGACACAAAATTACCAATAACCATCACACACACACTTTTTTTTTAAAAGGAAGAGGGAAAGACAGACAGACAGACAGACAGACAGACAGACAGACAGACAGAGACAAACAGACAGGCAAGCAGGCAGACAAACAGATAGAGAGAGTCAGAGAATTTTGACAAAAGTAGAGATTCTCGGGTATTTGCTCAAGTGTTCTGGGATAAGGTGTAGCAATGTTAATGCTTAATGAAGACTCTGGATGGCTGACACCCTGGGGATGGAGGGACCCTTCAGAGGCTGCCATGGCTATCAATAGAACTCACTTTCAAAAACAGATTTAGATTTAAGTAACTTCTCAACCCCCTGCTCTGGTCTGTCTTCTTTTAGTAAAATTATTACACTGTGTGAGTCAGGAAGATGGAATTAAACCCTGACCAGGCTGTGCTTAAGGAATCAAGCTGTTGTGGGCTCCATTCCCAGCATAGTTAACATTCTCCGTAGCCTAGATATCTTTACTGACACAAAGATCAAGAGCTTGGCACAACAGCAATGATTTACTTCCAAACCAGCATTCTATCCATCATCTTCCAAGTATCTGCCAGACATAAGATACCCTGAATTACTATACTTTAAAATTACAAGATTCCTGATCAAGAAAGTAATTAAGAGTAGGTGTTACCATATGGAAATTTTTATCTCTAACTTATTTGGATGGAGAAAAAGCCAAATAAAGCACTTTAATTTTTAAACAATACTGTTGCATCAAAATTTTAAATTATTGGATATCAGCATAACAACAACAACATACGAATCTTTTTTTTTTTTTTTCTGTGAGATGAGTAGAAGCTTAAGACAGTAGAGGGCCTAGAGAACCTTCCATAACCCAGAAACTTTTTTGCCTATGGGTTGTTTCCATTTCACTTCACTTAGGAGGACATTTTCTAGAACAACGAAACTGATGGGCCCTTCAAATCCAGCTCCAGATAAAAATCAAAGAGACAAATCAGCATCGAGCTGTAAACAGGATAAAATATTCTAATAGTCCCTTGATAATTGAAATATTCTGAATTAAGTTTACTTCAATGGGCTCTTCCTACTCATTTTATTTTGTGCTCTTCTTTTTTTTTACTTTTCTATTTTGTTTTTCTTCCCCTCTGCATCCTCCTTTCTCCCTTTTCCTCCTCCCCTTTCTTATTTTTTCTTGTCCTTCCCTTGCTCCTCCTCTTTTTTTTTCCAATTGTTTCCCCGCCCCCACTCGTCTTGGAGAAGGGTAGTAAAGCCTCAAGTGAATAAAGTTCGATTGGAGTTAATAATAATAGCTCCAGGAAGGTGAAGGTGTCTATTATTTTTCAAACCCAATGTTGATTGACAGATCATTAATTCATTTAATCCTCATAATTGCTCTATGAAGCATTAACATTAATCCATTTTTCACTTGAGGGAAACTGGATACAATGAAATAAAGTTACTAAATAGCATTCATAAGAACAAAGGCCAACAGAATCCCTTGTTTCTGTGTTAAACAATATTGGGAGTGAGCATAATTTCTAATCCTTCTTTGTAAATAAATGAATATTTGAGTGTCAAGGTAATTTTCTTCCTCAACTAAGATCCATCTAAGCAGCATATTTATGGATTTGCATCAGGTTCTTCGATGTGTGATTCTTTGTCCCATCCTGTTGACAAGTGTCAAAGTTTTATAAAATGTATTCTACACAGTCCCAGGGAGGTCATGTAAGAACTACATCAAAATTCTTGTTCCTCACGAAAGCCTATACGCATCACTCCTACACTGCTTCTGAGCTGCTATTTCTAGTCACTCAATATGTTGTCTCTCCTCAAGGCTTTGATAAAATAACAGGTACTTTTTATAATTTCTAGAATTTAGAAGCCATATTTTTTCTAATACTTTATAGGAGACAAAAGACTATATTCTTTAATTTAAAATAACTATCTTCGAAGTTTTCCTAAGGCCAAAATGTCAGCTATACTAGCATATGAAAACTACCCAACTTTAATACATTTCTACAGAAATTTTCACACTTCTTCACAGCTCCAAATCAAAGCATCTACATTTGAATAATTTTTAAACTATTGGCCTTTATAAAATTTCTCTATAAATAAAAAGGAGGCTTGAAATAGCCCCTGCCTCCATGAAAGATAAACTATAAAATTTAATAGGTGAATTTCTTTATTTCAAACAACTATTCATGTATCATCAGTGAAAGAACGCATTACTCTTTGGAGCTTTTACACAACCAAGGAGACCAAAAAGAATGAAATGTTCAAGCACTGTAAATAACCAAAAACTTAACAAAAGAAAACCCCCAGTCCTATAATCTAAGAATATTACACCAAGAGAAACTTGTTTCCTAATGGAGGAAGCCAGTACTATAAATCTTTCATGTATTAATACATAACATACAAGAAGGCCCATTTCTTTGGGAATCACTGCAAATATATTCATTGTCATGAAACAATCATCTGTGTCTAGTCATCTGTGCTCTCGGCCTCTGTGGTTGTCACTGCTGTCTATCTGAGGCTGAGAGGTAATGGCCTCAGGATTCAAGGGAACTACTGGACTGTGTGCTGAGGCTTCAGTTTGACCGATGGCTTCATTCATCATCATAATAAGCCATTACCAACGACAGGTCACAACTCATCGAAGAGACAGTCAGGCTAATTAGCTCAATTCTGCAAGCTCTCGATGTGCCTCAAGGAGATAAGCAGTCTTTTGCACGCAATTTTCAATCACCCACAAAACTACCTGTTTAGCAATTCATCACATTTTGGATTGGGGTCCTATCGTCTAGCTCTCTCTTCAATGTGGCAAATATTAGTTTGAGCCTCTCTGCAGTCCAGACTGGGTCACAGAGTCAGAGCTTTAGAATGAATAGTAAAGAACAAGAGAGCACCTGTTCTGACACAGCTGCTACCACTGGAAGTGACAGGAAGACCCAAGAAATAACAGTGTCAACTGTGTGCTTCTGAAAAAGGCCCTGATGAAAAAGCAAGAATTTATTGGAGAATCTGGAAAGATACAAGTACTGCTGTTTGAATTGCTGAGATAAATTAATCGTGCCAACCAGTTTTTAGCAGATAGTACTAGACCCTTATACGTATTAAGGGATTACATTTGAGAATCAATTTTTACAGCAAAGTGTAGAAAGAGAAATAACAGCTTGTAGCAGACTAAACTATGAATATAAATTAAGGTTGTTTTAGTTAACATATATCATTTTACAAATTTGACAATATTTTTTCCTGAGAAGGGCAATAGAGTAGGTTTTTGACAGAAGGTCATCTCAGTGCAAATGCTAGATGCGACTCTAAAAAGCTGAGTCACCACATAAGAATATGTATTCTTTTTCCTCCACTTGAAGATGAATGCTTGTCATATATGTATGTGTGTTTGTGTGTACAGCATGTGTGCATTTAGTCATTTAAAGAAATACTCTGTGTATCGCTATCACTCCGTTATTATTTTGCAGCTCTTATGCAATGAAATTCTAATATATTTACTGCTATATGCTGTTTGTTTGTATGGCTATAACAAGCTTTATGATGTCACTCACTGATTGATGGACATTCCAATGACTAAGATGCATTGGTGACTCTTTGTACGGTTGTTATATGATCTTCTAGGCTAAGTGCCCAGAAGGGAATTTTGTAGGAATATGTGCATTTGCAACTTCAGTGACAGTGTCTAAAGCTGGCTTCTTGGATTGCACCAGTGTATGTTCCAACTCTCAGCTGATGAGGATCTGTTTCTGTAAGGCCTCATAAATGAACATATTACTTATTGTCTTACCTTTATTGTATCGCATAGGACAAGTGACTGCTCAGTGTAATCACCATAATACAAAACAAGTGAGCATAGTTCCACATATTTCAGAGCCATTTTCTTTCTTCTTCAAGGAGCCATTTATTTATATCTGTTGACTATTATTCTATTTGACTATAGGCCTTGCTCTTATATATTTTTATGATTTCTATACAAAATTGACCAGTTGTCTATTGTTTGACAAATACTATACCAAGAATTACTGCTATTGGGTTTTTAAAATAATTAATATTTTATTATCTGGTTTGTAAGGCTGCCATAACAAATGTCAAGGACTGGGATGTTCAAATAATAGAAACTAATATGAGAGGCTGGCACCACTGAGAAGAAAGAATCTAGTCTAGACATCTCTCCTTTGCCTGAAGACAGCTTTTTTCATGTTCATATGCCACTGTTCCTGTTTGTGTGCCTGTCCCTAAACTTCCTCTCATGCAAGGACACCAGTTATATTGAGTTAGAGTTTATCTTAATTGTTTCATTTTCATTTGTACTGTTATTATTGCCATGAGGTATTGAAGCTTACTTCTTGGGTCCAGGACTGATGAGCATAAGATACTCAAATCCTTTTACTGCCAAATCTTTAGAGAAGAACAGAACAGAAGGATGTTTATGGCATGATTTGATATGTCTTAGCTCTTTTCTGAGACTTTCAGGATAAAGTGCAAAATATTCTGCAGGTATGTTGAAGATCAACTATTTCTCTTTGTTACAAAGCTGCTATTTAAGTTATATAATCTTACTTGTTAAAAACAACCTTCAGCTTTAAGGACAGTCACTGCTCCAATTGTTGGGAGACCCACATGAAGACTAAGCTGTACATCTGTGGTCCCCACCTTCTCAAAGGAGAAAGGGAGGGGGATTGGGGTAGGGGCTGTGTGAGGGGTGCACCAGGAGGTAGGGCAGCAATTGGGATGTAAAATGAATAAATTACTGGGAACAAAATCAATGTTCAGACTGTCTATCTTCATTTGTAATGCTATCAGTACCATCAAGTATCATGTCAGCAAAAACAAGCATGTAAAGAAGTGTTCTTTAACAAAAACCTTTTCTGATATGAAGATTGTATCTGATATAAAAGATCACAGCAGACAGCTACAGAAAAATTGTAAAGCAAATTATTTTTGCTGAAGACTTTCTGCATACCTAGGGCATTTTTAAAAAAGAGCTTTGTGTAATTCTGAAGCAGTGTTATAACTCTTGTTTTGTAAATTGTGGAGGCCAAGCTTGAGTGGATTATAGGACTATTGAACATCCATTTTCTAACTCATGTCTGAGTAAGATACACAGAATAAAACGTGTGGAGAGCTTTTTGGGCCACTTGGCAGGAATCTGACATTGGCCAAGGACAAGGAAATGAGCTTAAGGCAGGAATCTGACAACGGGACATGACTGGGAAGTAAGTTCAGGCAGGAATCTAATTTTAAGCTAAAACAGAGAAGTATTTTAGTCAGGAATCTAAGTCTTAGGCTAGAACAAAGAAGTAGGCTTCAGGCATGAATATAACTGTGGGCTAGGACAGGGAAGTAGGCTCAGATAGTTTTGTCATCTTGATGAGCCCTTAGAAACATTTT
Source organism: Rhabdomys pumilio (assembly GCA_030674055.1). Classification (NCBI taxonomy): domain Eukaryota; kingdom Metazoa; phylum Chordata; class Mammalia; order Rodentia; family Muridae; genus Rhabdomys; species Rhabdomys pumilio. The sequence goes on along the minus strand of JANHMN010000003.1, from coordinate 7,053,233 downwards.
TTTATTGCCTTGTTTGTTCCTTGACTATTTGCATCTATTGTATTACTGGTTTCTCAACCTAGAACTGATCTAAATACTTGCATGTAATTAAAATGGTTTAAAACAAAATTGAGAGAAACAAAACCCACCTCAGCCTTCAGCCTCAGAACTGGCTGGGGTCATGCTGCAATATTGTCTAATCATCTCTTTTTTCTTTTTAATCCTCACTTCTGCACTGGAGAACCTGTTGACTGACTGAGCTGGCTTGGTCAAAAACATTAACCAGCGTCACCACAAATATTACTAAAACAGGTCATTTTTTTTTTACATACTTATTTTCAAGAGAGTTCTCATGAAAATGAGAAATTAGAAATTGGTCTGGAGATAAGTTGTTGACAAAGACATTATCTTCTGGGCAGTGTGAGAAAGGAATCTGCTAGAGGTTTCTCTCTTTAGCTTGTTAATAGCCATCTTTTCTCTGTGATTTTTGCACAATTCCTCTGCAGTCCACAGCATCTACACTGTTGGCCACATTATATCAGCAAGTAAAATGTCAAGAAAACTCTCCCCATGACAGGCTCAGAAACTGCATAACAAACTGCATTTAAGGTTAACTATTTCCCCAATGTCAGAGTGGCTTCTGGGGAGGTTGTCCTCTACAGAATTGGCTAGTTTGTCAGAACCATCTGACTATTGGCTCCCCTAGTCCTTTACTAGTCTGCACAAGGAGCGTAGGTGTAAAATGTTTTTGAATGGAATACAGAAGAAAGACATACCTTTTCATGAAGAAATAGGAAGTGTGCTTTTGAAATGAAATCTGGTGTGTTCTCTTTGGTTTTGAGATAAAGAATAGCAAAAGGCACGGGATGCTATTTTTGAAATACGTTTGCTATGCTGCAGTTTTCTGGTTTCTAAATTTAGAGAGCAATTTTATACAAGGCTTACTTGAAGTTATAGTTTAAGTTGCTGTCTTTGGTCATTTATTCAATAAACATTGTGTTTGACCCAAAGGCTTAAAAGGTAGCTAGCCAGAGGTCTTGTTCCAACTAGTGGTGGTTGGGAAGGAAAAAATAACCAAAACCTCTTTTGTTTATTTTTTAATACATATAATCTGTCTTACAGGGCCAAATTTCCATCTGATATGGCTTGTGAACTTGCCCAAAGAACTTTCTTTATCTCTTCTAATGTAGCTCTCTATGTGATTTATTTCTCTAAAAGAAGTCTTTGTCTTCATTTTTCAAAGATATTTTGGTCTAGTAAAAAAAAATTATATTGACGCTACTTGCTTGCTTGCTTACTTATTTCTGTTGCCTTTCATTTTTCAAAATGAGAAAGAAAACTTTGAAATACCTTTGTATTATATTTTAGTTTGCAAAATCTTAGTCTATAGCTACTATAAAAAATATTATAAATGGAGTCACTCACAAACAACAGGAATTGATTGTTCACAGTCTGGAGAATAGTCTAACATCAAATCATCAGTAGATTCAATCTCTCATGAAAGCTGCTTCTCTGCTATGTGTTATGTATGGCTTCTAGTTTTATGTTTTTATGGGATTCCTGAGTATTCAAATGAGTGCACTTCTCTGTATCTGTTTTTTATGCCTTTTCTTGAGCTCTTTTTCATGTATTTTGTCTTATGCGGATATGGTTTTGTTTTATCTTACCTTATATTAATTATATTAGTATCCATTAGAAGCCTGTTATCTTTTAACAAGAGACAAAAGGGGAATGAATCTAGATAGGTGAGGTGGTGCAGAAAAACTGGGAGGAGTAGAGGAAAGGGAAATCATAATCAGAACACAGTACAGGAAATATAATCTATTTTCAATAAAAGGAATACTTTTTTTAAAAAGATGAAAAGTTCAACCCTGGATCCTTAAGCGCCAGGACAGATTCCTTTACCTTTTTATATAGGAACAGTGATACCATTTACATGAAAATGAGTAAATCACTTCTCAAAGGCCAACCTCTTGGTACTATCAAATGAGGTTTGGCACCAATACCCTGATCATCTTACAAAATGACAGTTTCGTAGTTTCTTCTCCTCTTAGTATGATAAAGTGCTCTGACAAAATCAGCTTTAGGGTAAAAGAGTTTATTTGGTTCGCAGGTCAAAGCTACAGTCTATTATGTTTAAGAAGTCATGGGTACCTGAGCTTGAAGCATCTATCATCAGGAATCAAAGAGAGATTAATGGATGCAGATATGTTGTTACTTGATTCTCTTTATCTATCAGTGCGACTGGGGTCCTAGCTAGATAATGCTGCTGCTTAGAAAGTGAGAAGGTCTCTTCAGTTCTATAATTAACACAAACAAGCTAATCCTCAGATTCATTACCAGATGGGCACCTTCCAGAAGGTCCTTTATCTTATCAACTTGACAAATGACTTGCACAGATACGAATCTGCTATGTCTCTTGTCTTTTTTTCTTCTCTGTATGTTGTATCACTCATTACATCCCAGCTTCTGCTTCTTTATCTGCTCTCTTCCTATGGTGCTTTGAATAGTTTGGCCCCCATAGATTCCCGTGTTTTAATGCTTAGGAAGTGGGACTGTTAGGAGGTGTGGCCTAATTGGAGTAGGTTTGGCTTAGTTGGAGAAAGTACATCACTGTATAGACAAGCATTGAGATCTCCTATGCTCAAACTCTACCCAGTATGGAATCAGAGCTTCTTCCTGGCTGCCTGTGGATTAAGACATAGAACTCTTGACTCCTCCAACACCATGTGTGTTTCCACACTGCCATGGTTTTCACTCCATGATGATAATGGAGTACAATTCTGAAACTGTAAGCCAGACTAAATTAAATGTTATCCTTTGTAAAAGTTGTCATGGTCATAGTGTCTGTTCACAACAATAAAACCCTAAGACACTTATAGTAATCTGATTCTATCATTCATTATAGTCTTCCTGTTATTTAAGGGTCTCTTTCCGTGGCCTGATTTTGCTTCCAGTGATGATTCATATGCTCCAGTTCTTAGTGTGCCTCCATAATATCTGATGTGATACCAGACATAGAGAATTCTAGACTGCTTAGTCTTGAAGTTTTTTGTACTTTAATAGGATTGGACTTGGTTTTGATATGCAGTTCACTTTTTAGAAAATGGTAATTCTTTTCAGGAAATACTCTCCAGACTTGCCTTTGGGAATTGTTTGCTAGCACGAGTGAAAATTAACTGTGGTCTGGAGCTAATTTAGTCCCTCTACTAAGAAAACATCCTTGACTCTTTATCTGATGTCCTTGCCACTTTGTAGGCATTCCAGACTGGATCCTGGGAAAGCAAGTCATCTCTAGGCAACAATTTTTGCTCCAGGCATTTTTTTTCCCCAACCACTACATTTTCGTGACTCTTGCAGCAGGTTTAGCTAGTTCATGCAATTGCCACATAGCAGTTGGGCCCCTCCTTGCAGGCATGCAGATCTTAAACTCAACACTACCTTCAGCAGCTTGTGCTTCTTTTGCATTCTGCTGAGCAGACTCTTGATGAGTTAGCCTCCACGAGTGCCAGGCTTTCTGCTTGACTCTATTGAGATTTTCCTTTGACTCTAGAAAATATGGCCCAGGTACTAATCTTAGGCACCTGTAATCGTGAATTCTTTGATCTGCTTTTCTCAGTGACTGTATTACCTTACCAACTAATACTCAGTATTATGAAGAGTTCAGTCCCATAATTTTGGTCAAGTGTTCTTGTGATTTAAACTCAGGAAGTAAATCTAGATCCTGCTAGTCAATCACGGCCAAAAGGAGAAATCCCAATGCATTATCTACCTAGAGCTTATTAAATGTCATTGTGAAGTTTTAATCTTTTTTTCTGGCTGAAGTTCATTTTAGTAAATGATGAAACCAAGACTCCTTAGCTTACCTTTTCCCCTGCAGATAATTCTTGACTCCAGAGCCATAGTCTCTCCTACTGTCATTCATTTGCAATCTGGCTAAAAACCAAGTATTTTTGGGGGGAGCATTTATGAACTAGTCTTTTACTTATATTAACTTTCTAAACCTTTGCATCAACAATTGCTGAAGGACATTTGCCTCTGTTTTTATGTATAACATTTTTTATTGGATATTTTATTTATTTACAATATAGATATCATCCCCTTTCGCCTGCATAGAACCCCCTATCCTATGCCCCTCTTCCTTTATGCTTTTATACCATTTTGATTACATGCATATATTAAAGTCAGTTCTAGGCTGAGGGTCTAGCAATACAATAGATGCAAATAGTCAAGGAACAAGCCAGACAATAAACAAAAATAGTCAAAAAAAGAGCAAGGAATTCAACCCAATTACATGAACACTCCCGTGATCACTGTTTCTAAAGGCTTATTAGGATGGCCAAAGTATCTGAGCCTACTTCCCCATTCTAGCCCAAGGGCATTTTCATGTCTGAAGCCTACTTCCTTGTTCTAGCCTAATATTTAGATTCCTGTCTGAGATTAATTCTTTGTTGTAACCTAAGATTTAGACTCCTACCTGAAATTATATCTTTGTTCTAGTCTAATATCAGATTTCTGCTTGAAGCCTACTTCCTTGTCCTTGGCCCATGTCATATTCCTGCCAAGCAGCCCTTTTCCTTGTCCTTGGCCCATGTCAGCTTTTTGCCAAGCAGCCCCAAGGCTCTCCACTTCTCTCCCTTGTTTATTTTGTTAACAAGATTGAGCCTGTTTTAGGTCATTCTGATAAGAATACTTTTGTTACCTGCCATGGAATATGCATTATCAAAGGCAATGCATATCTGTCTTAGGTTGGGAAGGCTCTGTGCAGAATCTTACCTGTCCTTGGCTTGCCAGCCTGTTAATTTAATAACTCTGTCAGGGGATCCATTATCAGTTTCAAGTCCTGTACTTTGGCTGCCAGCCTATTGATGTAGTTAGAGACAAGCTTTAACATGATGGGAAGGAATAAAAGTATTCCCAGGACAAGAAGGGCTTGCCTGATCAAGCTATATGTGCCATTCCTGAGGTTTGTCCAAAATGAAAATACTGAGCTCAGGCCATAGATAATTTTATCAGCATTATCTATAGCATCAAAGGTAAACAGAGCAGCACTGTTTAAATTCATAATCTTACTATACAAAGTTAACATACCAAGAGAGGTAGTAGGATTATGCCAAATATCCTACAGGTGTTTTTAAACTTTTTTTCTAATTATAATGACAATCATTGTGAATTTCTAAAGTAACACTACTCTAATGATATTTGTCATGACACTTGGGATGGCTCCTAACTCTTGAACCCTGAAACTCCTTCAGATAATTTGAATGAGTTATAGAGCATCATTCGTTGTTCCAGAAACCTATATTAATACTTTTGTGTACTCAATACATTAGTAAAAATTTTCTTTTGCTAGATGGTTAACAAAAATAGTTGTCCTAACTCCTTGTGTCCATGCTATTGCAGAAGCAGTGGTGCTAGCAATTAATGGAATTAAAGCTGTTATACCAGCAATAATCAAGCCTGCTACCCTCTTGCTTCTGCTTAAAACCCAACTCACTTCTTCCAGCACTTACAATCTTTTTTTCAGAGAATCAAGGTTTTCTAATACTCAGGACAGTGAGAAAAATGCTGGTTGATAGACTCCCGTAACAGACATGCCAGGTTTCAACATAGTAACATAATTGGAATTTATACAATCAGTGCAACTTACAATAAATGCTGTAGAAGAGACAAAATCAATTTTAGCTTGACAATTAAAAGAGTCTTAAAACATATACTAACCCCTGTTTAAAACCCAGATCCTGTCTCAACATTATCTCTTGCTATCCTAACATCATAGTGAGCTACAGCTAGCTTCCAAATATGTCTCTGACAAAGTCTAGATCCAGTCTTCCAAAAGTAGACTGTTATTTCCCATACTGGATTGATTTCTAGACCAGTATATGATTGAGTCCTAATAGTTGGGCATCGTTAATAAAAAATACAAGAAACATAATTTATTTTTTTGATTCTCTATCCCACAAGGTCTAAAAACTTGAGACAAGGCATCTTGTCCCATCTGGGTCAAGCAAAGGTGGGTCAGGAACATATGTCCAATACAGTTCCTCAGTCACTCTTGTCAGGGCAATCAGTAAGCTCACAGGTTGGCATCATTCTTTGTCTCAGCAACAGAATGTGTCACCAATCTTTTTAAAGTTCCATGGGCCTCTTCCACAATACCTTGTCCTTGAGATCTATACAAAATCCCTATAATAAATTGTTGACAAAAGTTTCGACTGCACTATAACAATTTCCAGACACATTGTCTGTTTTTTTTTATTGGATACTTTATTTATTTACCTTTCAATGTTATCTCCTCTCCCATTCCCCCCCCCAGAACCCCTTATCCTATCCCCTCTCCTTGTTTTTTTATGATGGTGTACTCCCACCATCTTCCCATTCCCGCCTCCCTCTCTTGAATTCCCCAACGCTAGGGAATCCAAACTTTCAGGCACCAAGGCCCTCCACTTCCACTGATGCTTGACAAGGCCGCCCTCAACTACCTATAGAGCTGGAGCCATGGTGTTCTCAGGCTGGAGATTTTAGAATGGCTACTCTAGCTTGTTTCTTAAGACCATTTGCTTAAAAAATTGTTTTCCAGCCTTTTACTCTAAGGTAGTGTCTGTCTTTGTCACTGAGGCAGGTTTCCTGTATGCAGCAAAATGCTGGGTCCTGTTTAAGTATCCAGTCCATTAGCTTATGTCTTTTTATTGAGGAATTGAGTCCATTGATGTTAAGAAATATTAAGGAGAGGGGATTGTTGCTTCCTGTTATTTTTGTTATTAGCATCAGCATTGTTTGTGTGGCTATCTTCTTTTGGATTTGTTGGAAGAGGATTACTTTCTTGCTCTTTCTAGGGTATAATTTCCCTCCTTGTATTGGAGCTTTATGTAGTGCTGGGTTTGTGGAAAGATATTGCATAAATTTGGTTTTATTGTGGAATATCTTGGTTTCTACATCTATGGTAATTGAGAGTTTTGCTGGGTATAGTAGCCTGGGCAGGCATTTGTGTTCTCTTAGGGTCTGTTTGACATCTATCCAGGATCTTCTCACTTCTATAGTATCTGGTGAGAAGTCTGGTGTAATTCTGATAGGTTTGCCTTTATATGTTACTTGACCCTTTTCCCCTTACTGCATTTAATATTCTTTCTTTGTTTTGCACATTTGGTGTTTTGATTATTATGGGACAGGAGGTATTTCTTTTCTGGTCTAGTCTATTTGGTGTTCTATAGGCATCTTGTATGTTTATGGGCATCTCTTTCTTTAGGTTAGGAAAGTTTTCTTCTATAATTTTGTTGAAGATATTTATTGGCCCTTTAAGTTGAGAATCCTGACTCTCATCTATACCTATTATCCTTAGGTTTGGTCTCCTCATTGTGTCCTTGATTTCCTGGATGCTTTGTGTTAAGAACTTTTGCATTTTGCATTTTCTTTGACAGTTGTGTCAAAATTTTCTATAATATCTTCTGCACCTGAAATTCTCTCTTTCATCTCTTGTATTCTGTTGGTAATGCTTGTGTCTATGACTCCTGATTTCTTTCCTAGGTTTTCTATCTCCAGGGTAGTCTCCCTTTGTGATTTCTTTATTGTTTCTACTTCCATTTTCATGTCCTGAATGGTTTTGTTCAATTCCTTCATCTGTTTGGTTGTGTTCTCTTGTAATTCTTTAAGGGACTTTTGTGTTTCCTCTTTAAGGGCTTCTTCCTGTTTACCTGTGTTCTCCTCAAATTCTTTGAGAGTGTTATTTATGTCCTTCTTAAAGTCCTCTATCACCATCATTTGAAGTGATTTTAAATCTGAATCTTGTTTTCCTGGTGATATGGAAAATTTAGGACTTTCTAGTATGGGAGAACTAGGTTCTGATGATGCCAAGTACCCTGGGTTGCTGATGCTTATGTTCTTGCGCTTGCCTTTCGCCATCTGTATCTCATTACTGCTACCTGCCCTGTCTCTGACTGGAACCTGTCTTTCCGATTATCTTGGTTGTGTCAGAACTGTGTGGGGTGGGTGTTGCTACTGGGGTTAGGGCTGAGGTCCAAGATCTGCTCAGTGCTTGAACGCAGACTGGAAGGAACCAGGGACAGCATTGAATTCCTGGGTCCTAGTGGGTCCCAGTTACTCTCTGTTTGGGGAGGGTGTTGCTGTTTCCTTACCTAAGATACTGCCTGGGTTAGAGCTCCTGAGAGCCCAGCTTCCTCTGGATTCTGTGAGACTGGGTGCAGAGCTGCCGCCTGGGATCTGCTCAGTGCTTAAGTCCAGACTGGAAGGCCATGTATAACTTTTGATGATGGGTTTCATGTTTTTACCTCCCTGGTCAAGGTTTTATTTAGATTAAGGATATCAAACCACATAAAATTGCATGACTTTTATAAGACTGAAGATAGTGTAGGGGTTTTAAACCTGAGTCACTTCACTGCACTGTATTTCATCATTTTTCAAGGTATTCAAACTTAGTATGTAAATTTCCATGTTTTGACCTTATTTATTTCTGATGTTTCTTTTTTAATTTTTGAAGTCATTTAAATTATTATTCCCTGTGTGTACATGCTCATGCATGCATTTGCATGTGTACATGTGTCTTTGTGCATGTGGAGGCTGAATCCATGTTAGGTGTTTTCATTTGGCCTCCATCTTTATTGTTTTGAGACTAGGTCTCTTACTGAACCTGGACCTTGCCAATTTAGACAGATTAACTGTTTAGTAAGCTACAGAGACATACCTATTTTGCCTCCTACTTGCTGAGGTTAGAGTCAAGAGCTGATATGTATGACCCTTATTTAGAGACTGGAGATTTGAACCCAGGTCCTCATGTCTGTACAGCAGACACTTTACTGATTATGCAATCACCACAAATTTCCTGCTTTATATTTTTCTAACATTGTCATGTCCCTCCTTTTGCTTAATTTTATCTTCATTCTATTCCTTGTACTATCGAGTTTGGGCCTGTGTCTCCTCTGTTGCCATTTGCATTCCATTACTTTCATTTATATTCAGATATATTAATATCTCTGTTTCTGTCTTTGCTTGAGATAGCAAGGCTGGATTAAACTCAAACCTTCTGCATCAGTTTCCCAAGAGCTGAGACAAGAGGTATACAGCTTCCCACTCTTTATTATCTCTTTTCATAGGCTTTCTGTTAGATATGTTGTTGCATTACTTTGAAAGTCAATGACTCAAAGAAGTAAGTAAGTAAGTAAATGTCTGAACAATGCCTAACTGTGAAGGGTGGTACATATTTAGACACCAACTGTGCCTTCCTTGTTTTCTTCTTCTTCTTTTTTTTTTTCTTTCAAGACAGGGTTTGTCTGTGCAGTCCTGGCTGTCCTGGAATTCACTCTGTAGACCAGGCTGGCCTCGAACTCAGAAATCTGCCTGCTTCTGCCTCCCAAGTGCTGGGATTAAAGGTGTGCGCCACCACTGCCCGGCTCTTCCTTGTTTTCCTAGTGAAGATATTTTGGTTTACTGACTAATGAATTGGACTGTATAGATAAACACAGATGAAAACAGAGATTCACAGCTGAGTGAATATATTACATGACAAGTGTGTAGAATTATGGTGGCCACTGAATCCTCTGGCCTGATCAGTATAATTCTATTGATATAGTCCTAGATTTTATTAGTTTTGTTTCAAACCAAAGCACAAGCTATTTATGCTGAAATAGTCCTAAGAATTTATTTATTTATTTATTTTTGTCAGGTTATTTTAACAACTTGGTTATTAAACTGAATGTCCCATTACCTAACTTAACTCACTTAATTATACATATATATATATGTATATAAAATGAATCTTTGTGTCTGTTTCATTTCATTATAAACTAAGGAAAAAACATATATAAATATTAGAATGCTCTTTTTATGCTAATTTTCTAGAAGAATTAAGGTAAATATCAAACTAATATTACAGGAATGACATATCTTTATGTGAGATTATTCCTTGTAACCTTGAGCCCTTGGTGGTAGGTACTTTTGCATAGCAGATTGCATAGTAAATATAGTCAATGAATGATTTTTTTCATCTTATTTTATGTTTTAACATTATTCTTTCACTTATCCATAACAATTTATATATGTTATTCCAGGCAGGAAACAGTTCACGGATCTTACTTTATTTCTAAATCATTATTGATAAGTTTGGTTTTTGAAATTAAAATGGACTACAGTTGACTCAGTCTTATAATGTTTATGACCAGGTGTTTCTACACATTCATAGTGATCTTTAGTAGTCCACTCGACTTAATCTAACATTCAAGTTAGAGGAAATTGTGGGTAGAGAAGAGAATGAGGGAACTGTAGGTAGAGAAGAGAATGTCAAATTCCACTTTTTGGAGTTGCTTTTTTTTTTTTTGTTTCACAGCATCTCACTCTGTCTTTCCTAGAGTCACTGTGTTGCAATGTGTAACCTCAAAATAATGTGATCCCCTTATTAGTGTTCTGAATTTTCCGCATCAGTACTCTGCCCAGCTTGAATTCCACTTTCGAAGGATACTGAGAAATGTAGAATTATGATTGTTGCTGCTTTATCTTTTCTTAAACCTATAGCCCTGAAAATGGCTTTCAACTCCCATGCAAATTCCCACTCAGAGGTCAACAGCCTAACCAAAATAATTTTGTTTTGATTCTTGTTTAAGGAGGTGCCATTAATCCAGGTGTTTTCTGCGGACTTTTTATATAATAAGATCATTGCTGTTTGAGCCATTCCAGCATCTGCTTTCTTCCGATACACAGATATAATGTGGTCTCTCCAAAGAAAGTCAACAAAGGTACTTTCTCACATAGGGAATTTCCTCTGCCTAATGGCTTTCATCAAGAGGAAATTAATGCCTTGCTGCAGGCATTATGAGCATCAAAATAAACTGAAATGTTTTTCTAAGGTAGCCATAGAAATCCAAGATGATAGTATAGAAAATAAGAATTATTTTTTTTTAAAATCACATAAGGTTAATTCAATAATGTTCAGAGACAGAACTTCAAACTTTAACAGCAGAGAAAGAACAAAAACAAGCACGCTGCTGAAGCTGTTTCTCAGAGAATTTCATGGACACAGAGAACCACTTTTGGATGCTGCACCAACCATTTCAGTGGGCTAGGGGAACCCTAAGCAAGTGACATCATCAGTGTTCCTGCCTCATTGAATTTACTAAAGAAGTAAATTAAGATGGGATAGGAGGTTCCTGGGTGGTGGGGGGAATGGGGTAAGATGATAAAATCTGAAATGTAAATATAATATTCTATTAAAAAAAAGAAGTAAATTAAGTTAACTTTGAAATTTCCAAACTGTTTCTTAACAGCAGCTGCTGTAAGGGTTCTCTATCCTCTGACTCCTCCTCTACTGCGGTTTTCATCTACCCTTCTGCAAATACCCTAGAACCAACCAGGAACTCTTGCCCAGGATTATGAAAATAAAACTGAACCCACTGCAACCCAATAGACCAATGGATAACTGACTTAACACTCCTGAGAATTAGATGGGGAAATTACATAAACAAAACAAAACAAACAAACAAATAAAACCTGCCAGTGGTGCTTGCTATCTTTCATGTAGGAGAAAAAGAAACCATGTTATGATTACTATTGAGGAATTAATTCATATTTGAGATATCATCAAATTTTATTGGAGGCCACACCAATGGGTTGTGCTCTTTGGAGCTTCATCTACTATTCACACATAGTCCTGTGGCCCCAAACATATGGTTTATTTCCCACAGAGCAGTGTTGTGTCACAGGATAAAATGTATTCTTTATTAAACTAGCTTCTGATCTTGAGCTTGATGACAAGCAGGGTGACCGTGTGCTATCACAGTGTGTCCAGGAAAGGGCTCTTGTATTCTGTGTGATTAGCATCCTAAGAGATGAGGCAAGAGGTGTTGCCCAGCAAGCATCCCTCCCTTCTATTGCAAGCAGTTGTATAACTTCACAGATAAGAAAATATTCCTGAACCTGTTCCATCTATATTTAGCAAAAGTGATTACATATCATAAATAAGTCTTTACTTTATGAATTAACACTAAAAACAGTAGAGGGAACACCATATACTCACAGCCCACAAACCATGCCTATCAGTAAAACTCCATGATTAAACAGATATAAAAGAAAATCACGATGTACTATTCCTATCAGATTCTGGCAGTGTCTCTTATTCAAATGGCAATTACTGGCAAAAAAAAAAAAATTAGCCTCAACCATTTAGAAAAGTGGCTTTATTGAATTTACAAACAAGGACCTACAATTTTCCATTTCCTTAGCAAGATATTAAATCAAGCAAGCTAAGTGTGTCATCATGACTATAATTTACGTGATGTGACATGACAGTTAAGATGTACTGTGGTAATTTCTGAGAGCTGACAGTATTATTGTAGTATCAAAAATTTATATGGTTCAGTTATTAAGGCAAATTGTTTCATTCATACTGAGAAGGTTGACAGCAAACCACTGAGGGCTTCCACGGTACACTAGAAAATGCCTTCCATAGTCAAACAATTTGCACACTCCGTTACCATCGTTTTGCTCACTGAATGGAAATGGGGACAGAAGCAGGCAGGGCTTTGTGGTGTCTAAAAGATCTGCTGCAGAATATGAAGTGTTTCATTGTGGGTGGTTAGAAGAAACAGTTCAGCCAGAGGAGGGAAGTTATCTGGGGGATTCAACCACTATGAGCAGGGTGTCCAAACTCTTTGCTCTGCTGTTATTTAGTATTCTATTTGCTTGCTTTCCTTCTGTTGGTTTGATTTTCAGCCAACAGAAATAAAAGGCATATGACCAAAAGAGAAATAATGGAAAATACGATAATGGTAATTTCTATCTGTAACTGTCTTTAATTAAATAAAATTTAGCATAGTACGAGAAAGAGAGAGAAGGGGAAAGAAGGAAGAAAGAAAGAAGGAGCAAAGGAAGAAAGGAAGGCTAGATCTGAAACTCATCTGATTTTGACCCAAATTTCTTCCTTAAGCTCCTTTCAGGAGTAAAAAGAAGTTTATTTTTATTTTTACTTTTTGGCAATGCTAAGCAGAAGAAATTCAAGCCACATGCTGTTTTGTTCTTGTCAGGGATAGAGGAGATTTCTAAATAGGATAAAATGACTTCATGCCATAAAGGGTCCAGCAAATAAAAGTTTAATTACATTTTTATCACAGCTACTGAATTTTATGCAACATATGTTATCTCCTTTAAATACATGCTCCTTGGAAACCTACTTTATTCATTTACACATTTTTCATAGTAGCATTGAGAAGCCTGTTAAAAATATGAACCTGACTATGAGTAAAAATGATTCAATCAACTAAAATTACAAATTCCCATTCACTGAACAGAATATGAGTTACTATTATTTCTGTTTCATTACTCGCATATTATGCAATACAGCCAACAATTGTAAGTATATTTTTTGTTTACTTAACCAGTGAAGGTTTTTTTTCAATATTAACAATATGTTATTAGATATTGCACGCACACTCTCATGATTAACATTACCTGTCTTCCTCATTGATCTCTACCGTTTAGTTTTTGAGACACAGTCTCTTGGTTACCCTGGTGCTGATTTAGTTAGACTGGTATTCAAGCCTGAGGATCCTCCCATCTCTGTCTCCCACTGGTGGTGTTATTGGTCTGCCCCACTGCACCAGCAATTTATGTGAGTGCTAAGGCTTTAAACTCGGGCCCTTTTGCTAAATGAACCAAAAATACCATTACTGGCTTCTGGTGTAATGAGGTAACTTAATCTATAACAAGGTATCAATTTTTATTACCAGAAAAATATTCACAAAATACTCAAATTTAGTTTTTAACAAACAGTTTGGCAAAAGAAAACAGAATTCTAAACACCAAGAAATACATGTAGAGGGAATTCATGTACAATAAAGAAGCTTTACAAACACACACTCACGTATACACACACACACACTGTGAATTTTCAAGGCTGCTCTCCTTGTTTATCTGTGTGTGAATTTTACATACAAGTCTGCTTGAACACAACATGTGCTTTCAATATGGCAAGTTCAGGACACTTCTATCTCCAACTTCTAGAAAACATATAGTTTGCATATATCTCATAGCAAGCATTGAAATAAATACATAATAAATCAGTTTTCCAGTTAACATGCATATTAGATAGAAGGGTAAAGGTAACTATGTTGCCTATCAGTTTTGAGATAAAATTGAAACAGATAAGGAAAACTTTGCTTTAAAAAAAGGCACCCTGCCGGGCAGTGGTAACACATACCTCTAATCCCAGCACTTGGGAGGCAGAGGCAGGCGGATTTCTGAGTTCGAGGCCAGCCTGGTCTATAGAGTGAGTTCCAGGACAGCCAGGGCTACACAGAGAAACCCTGTCTTGAAACCCACCCCCCCAAAAAGGCACCCTAAACTACTGTAAAAGCAGTTATATTTAAATAAACATACTATAGTTTCTTCCTGTGTCTAAAATATGTTTTTCAAAAATCTCTATAGAGATTTCATTAATATTGACTCATTCAAAAAATTTACCTGGAACTTAACTTAAAATCTAAGGGTACCATAGGCCCTTGACATCTCCTATCACATCAGGCACGCCACATGGAGAATGCTCTGCTTCATTTCCTTTTGTTGCTTCTGCAAATAGTACAGTATATGTTTGATTTCATTTAAAATTATTAAATAAACTCACCTTCTAGATAGATCAGTTAAAATACAGTTGCAGGAAGACTGTCAAAAATGGACTTACTCTGTTTCCCAGATAAGGAGCAGGTGCAGTCCAGTAGTAACCATCTGGCAAGGATCGCAGGGCCTCAGCATTACTGATGCTGATCTGCTGGGGTGAGTCAGGGTTATCAAACTGGGGAGCCACCCGAACGCGGCCAGAGAGGTCTGTGAGGTACCAGCCGTGCATGTCTTGAATCTTAAAGAAAACACATCACCAATTACGAAACAAATAAACACATAAAAAAATTGCAGCAGCTTTTTTTTTCCCCCTCTTGCATAGTTCTTGGGGTTTTTGAACATACAAGTAGGGAAAAGCTCCAGGCACTTTTAAAGCCTAGGAGTTATGTATATTGTGTATATCATCAATATTATCATGTATACTCACATAGAATTCATTGTTTATTTTTTTATTGAAGTTTTTGAGAATCTTGATAGAACTATGTAACGATCAGTTTTTACTGTTTCCTAAAACCATGATTCCAAGTACTATGTGCGTGCGCACGCGCACGCGCACGCGCACACACACTCTCATGATTGACATCACCTGTCTTCCTCATTGCGCTCTACCTTTTAGTTTTTGAGACACAGTCTCTTGTTTATCCTGGTGCTGATTTAGTTAGGCTGGTATTGAAGCCTGAGGAGCCTGCCATCTCTGTCTCCCACTGCTGGGGTGATTGGTCTGCCCCACTGCACCTGCAATTTATAGGAGTGCTAGAGATTTCAACTCGGGCCTTTTTGCTAACTGAACCAGAAATAGAAATCCATTCTAATTTGTATGATGTGTTATAATGTTATATAATATATCAAATAATTGGACTTAGAATTTCACATTTTTCACTTCAGTAGTATTTCTTGCTGTCTTATGAAACCTAATATCTCACAAGTGTTGCATATGTATTCCTAAGGCAGAGAACAAAGGAAATTGTACATGCAGGACCTAGAAGGTAGCTTTTATTCGATATTTCCATTCTTCACATTTTATGATTTTTCCGTTTTGATGCTCTGGGTTATTTGAATTCCTAAGAACGTTGCTATGACAACATTTCCCAAAACTATATATGTTCTTTCCCATAGGATCAAAAGTACTCTGGGGACTCATGGCCTGGACCAGAAAAGGAATCCCTTTAGCGGAGGAATAAAAGATGAGTCATGGTTTGCTTTATAGTATTATACCTCAGTCAAGGACAGGTATACACTCCCACGTCCAATTGAAATTATCCTGTATAGTTTAGATAAAACTGATTGCTGAGCTGGAAAGCTAGGAGACAGCAGAGTTGTATTAGTTTTAACATTTCTGTGATCAAATACATCAATAATTTAAGAGGGGAGGAATTTAGTTTGCTTCTATGTTTCAGACTTGTCCATCACAGTGGGCAGGCAGACTGTAGTAGAGAAGAGACATTTAACTCCTGACAGCTGGTGGGCAGAGTATCCATGGCCTGATCTCCATTCCTAAAGTTTGCCCTGCTTGCATCACTTCTTCTGACGAGTCCCCATGTCCAGTATTCCCACAGTCTCCCAATAGTCTATTCAAAGTTTTAATATATGAATAGAATAAACTGTTGATTAGATGAGAGTCCTGATCCAGACATCTTTGCATACATTGAGAGAAGTCCTCTACTCAGACAGGGGTAGCCAATTTCAGAATTTTACTGCCTGAGACATAATTGATGCTATAAGTGATAGCAATCAGAGTAATAAAACTAACAATATATAGATTAAATATAATTTTAATTTTCTTTTTATGTAGAGATTATTTGATTTTTGTTCATTTTTAAAGCTTTGGTATAGCAAAGACTACTTTGGTCAAAAGAAAAAGTCAAACCAGGTCAAAGGCCATTGGCTAGGTAGGCAATAGTAAATTCTGACCTCTGGTTGCCTTTCTGACTTTAGCTGTCCTCAGATGTTCTGAGACATCTGGGTAGGAGTGATCACCCAGGTTCTGAAGAACAAGACTTGCTACCTAGTCCCTGTCCATGGAAAGCCATGAAACTTAAATCTATTGGTGGCATTGTCAGAAATGTTATGAATGACTCTGTAAACAAAATGTAAAAGTTAGACTTTGAGTCCATTCATTATTTTTCCCTTGAGAGGTTTTCTTTGAAATCAATACATTGGATAAGTATACAGACATTCACACTTAGATATAAGAGAACAGTCAGAAACCACTTATTTCAAACTTGACTTAAAAGCGGGGAGTAAAAAAAGTGTTTAGGAGACAGTTTTTCAGAATAGCAGTCTGTAGAACATGACTGTGATATGCTACACTGCTGTTCACAGTCTATTAATAGCTATCTGGGTAGAATACCAAGTGTCTCAGTGATAGAATACCAAGTGTCTTCTCCTGAAGTTTACTTTCTCACCCACCCTGAAGGTCTCTTTCCAGCCTGAATCCTCTATGATCTGCACTCAGAGGCCAGTCAATGTAACTATGGCAATTCCGAGGTCCCATTTACTACTCACGTGTTTTCTACCAGAAAAGAAGTGGCTCTCCTCAGACAGGCAGTGGGAAGCATAGTGAACAATGTGGGTAAACATAAAACATGTTTCTTTTGAGAACGACACGCTTAGTTGTTGCTAAAGAACTAATGAGTCAGGATTTTTTCCTAAGTGGCACATGGATTGTATTGGGGAATGGAATTGCAATATTTACTATTGTGATCTTACACTTCCTTTCATACATCTTGTGGTTAGGATGAAAGCAACGTGATTTTTATTATGTTTTCACTTAGGGGGCTTGACAAGGGCTGTATCAACTTCAGAGAGGACTCTGTCTGTACATTTAAAAGAATATTTCTTTCTTTCTTTCTTTCTTTTTTTGTTTTTTTGTTTTGTTTTGTTTTTTGGTTTTTTTGTTTGTTTGTTTTGTTTTTCAAGACAGGGTTTCTCTATGTAGCCCTGGCTGTCCTGGAACTCACTTTTTAGACCAGACTGGCCTCAAACTCAGAAATCCACCTGCCTCTGCCTCCCAAGTGCTGGGATTCAAGGCATGCGCCACCACCGCCCGGCAAAGAATATTTTCATAAAGATTATTTTAGTTGTGTGTGTGTGTGTGTGTGTGTGTACAAGTGCAGGCACATATGCACATGTGGGTAAGGTAAGTACATGCAAGTTTTGGAGCCTACAGAAGCCAAAAGAGAGCATAAGATCCCCTGCAGCCAGAGGTGCATTAACTGTGAGGCATCTGATGTGGGTAATAGGAACCAAACTCTAGTTCTCTTCAAGAGCACTAAGCACTGAGTCATCTCTCTAGGCTACATATAAAATATGAAAGGCTTGAAGCCAAAGATACAGAAATAGCCTTTGAATGAAATTCCGTGCACTTTCATTTTGGACAAGTATAGACTGTATATAGAGTTGTTCTATGGTTGTTGGTTTTTTTTTTTTCTTTTTTCTTTTCAATTTCCTACAACAGAACAAGAGTAACAGAGATGGGGAGGTGCAGAGGCAGGTGCAGAGGGCAGTGAGCATCCTTACATTCCCGTAGGTCCAGTAGGAACTCTGACATCTGTTGGACACCCCTGAGCAGAAACACTCCTCACAGCCTTTCTGGTTATCCTCTTGCAAGTTGAAGAAGCCAGATTTGCAACGGCTGCAGTCTTCGCCTTCAACGTTCTCCTGAAAATGTAGAGAGGTGTGTTAGCAACAGAGGCATCCTTCAAAGGAAGAGTTGGATCTGTGCCTGCATAAGGAAAATGTAACTACAGTCTTTACTCTTTCATCTATTTCTAAAGTACCGTGTGTAATGGTGAGCAATGGCTCTGAAGTTTCCTGTTATGGTTCGTTGTTCTAACATCACAGCCCACGTGTATGGTTCAGTCTACTGAGTGCTCAGCACCGTACTCAAACTTATTATTTAGGTCTGTATTAAGAGTGTAGTTTAAAAACTATCATAAATCAAAAAAAAAATGTGTTCATCTGTTGAAAGTGGGGCCAGCATTAGCCTTAGCAATCTGTGCTAGGAAACAACTTCATCTTCAAATATATAATGAGTTTAAAACATTTATATTATACAAAGTTGTCAAGTACCTTCATATTACAGGTTAAAAATACATGTATTTGAGGCAAGCATGCAAAGTTGAGATGTAGAGAATTTCATGGCAAATACATACAGCATTTTCCTGATCTTAATATATAGAAAAGAGGGAGACTTTTCCCAACTTAATTTTTTTACAATGTTTCTATTTGCACACTGGCCTAGTATGTTATTTATATAGCCATATTATATAAAAAAAATTCTTATTTGGTGACTGTTCTCCAGAATAGATTCATTGATCCTAGTCCCAGTACATGGAAAATATATTTGGTGTATTTGGTGAGGCTGTAATATGTGCTCAGAGGAATGAAAGCTAACTATAAACAAAAGCCTGGGTACGGCTTTCTCTATTTAAGAAGTGGTTAATTCTGACCAGTACCTCCAAACAAAGGCTTCTCTCTACAGGAAATAGATGTTCAGCATCCTAGGCATGTGTGATTCCTCATTCCTCTTCCTTGCATTCTTCTCCTACCTCCTTGTGTAGAATTCCCTTTCCTTCAGGAGCTAACTTGTTTCCCAGCTGTTTCTGTAGTCTTAGATGTATTCCTTTATTACAAGCTCAAAACTATATCTTGGCATACACAGATTATTCTCTCCCAATACATGTAATATTTAGTCACAGGTGGAAACCCTCCTATGTATATATTTTCAGAAAACAACAGGTTCCTAGACAGTGTTGAGCATTGACTTTATACAATTTTATTAAGATTAAACAGATTGCTCCATGGTAGCGTTTTTTATCATACCAAAATATTATATGCACACAGTGAATGCTTAAACATCTGAAGGTCTAAGGAGATAGTCCAGCAGGCAAAATGCTTGCTGCCTAAGCATGAAGACAGACAAGAGCTTTGGTACCAACATCCAAGTTGATAAACAAACAAACAGGCAGACAAACAACAATAACAGAAGAATAAGCAAAGCAGTAGAATGCTTGCTGGGTGCATAATATGATAATGCCAACACTGGGGAACCAAAGGCAGCAAGTCCCACGGGCTTCCTCTCTACCCAATTCAAGCTGAATTGGCAAGCACCAAATTCAGTGAAAGAGCCTGTCTTAAAATATGAACGTGGAGTATGATAGAGAAACACATGCAGCATGGCCTTCTCTAGTTTCCACACAGACATACACATAGATAAACTTTCATATTCATACACATATGAAAATATATTTGGATAAGCCAATATTAAAAAATGGGTTAGTAAAATATAGAAAAACAGAAGACTTAAAATGGGCCCCAATAAGGAGAAACTCGCAAGAACAAGAAAAGAGGTTCTCTTTAGATCTGAAAGAATTTAAAGATCAATTATTGTTTCTTCATGTCTGGGTTCCATTTAAAAACTCCAATGCTTTGGGCATATTTGGGATCCTTAACCAGGTGGCATGCCTACAGTGTTATTTCATATCTTCATTTTTAGTATCTTTATATGTATAGTAGTGATGTGTAAATAACAAAAGATTCACCAGTTTTACATTGTCTAGGCTGATTCCAAATATTTTGAGACAGTAGATATCAGCAAGAGTAATCAATCCACTCTCAGACCCACTGGGACAAAGAAATCTCCAAAGCACTGAAGTGGAGAGCATCTTCAAAAGCCTACACAGGCAGGGAAGATGAAATACGCCTGTAATTATAATTTAGCTTTTTCCGTTGAGGACACAGTGCAGCTGTTCTGAACACCATGTTCTTCTGTGCTCAGTCTAGTCTACTTTTCATTTACTCTAATTTGAAAGCAAATGATGCCACTTTCCTGAGATCCAGACTGATATAAACAATTAGACCATTTTAGACATTGGCTCCATATTCATTTGCTCCAGTTTACATTGTTATGTGACCTTGAGAAAAATAAATCACTGCATGTTCATTTTAATCTTATAACCTGAAGCAACACATTAAAGTGGGAATACTGGGTACTGTAAAAATGAGGGTAGAGTCAAGGTCTCTGTTCTTAAAAGTCAGTGTCTATCTAGATAAAAGGATACGCCTGAAATCAACTTTACTGCAAATAAATAGTGCAATAATAGTAGAAATAATAGTAGAAAATAGTGCATCTCAGAAGCAAATTAACTTATGAGAACACACTTAAGGATGTATGGATTCTTCCTGTGAAGGTTTTATGAGGCTTTTGGATGAGAAGGAAATTTCAAATAAACCTTGAAGCATAGTTTAAAAAATTCTATCTAATCAGTAAAAGTAGAAAGACACCTATATTAGCAAAGATACGAAAAATAATATTTAATATGAGGCAAGCTTCATTTGTCACTCAGCTTTCCATAATAAACATAATGAAAACTTCCTATGTGCTAGATATTTCATTTGGCACTTAAAATCAAAGGCCCTACTCTTAAATAATGGACATTAAAGGCTTTTCTAAGAGATAGGACCTCTTCTCTTAGGCAGTGGGAGATAATGAGTGAGTGCTAAGCAGAAGACAAGACTCAGAACTATAACTGAGGCACTTGAGTTGACAAAGGCAGGTAAAATGCCTATGAGAAGTGAGACGGGGGAAGAGCGTTCTGGGTTCACTCAACAGGTTTGGATGCTCATATACTCATTGTCTAACAATGAATGTTATGTTACGCCAGTGGTTCTCAACCTTTCTCATGCTGCACCCTTTAATATAGTCCCTCATGTTATCGTAACCCCTTAAACACAAAATTATTTTGTCCCTATTTTATGATTGTAATTTTGCTAGTGTTATGAATTAAAATATAAATATTTGGGGGAAAGAAGAGTTTGTCAATGAGGTAGAAACCCACAGGGTGAGAACTGTTATATTACAGGGAATAAACAAAAGATCTCTGAGCTAGCCTGATTAGAATGGTTTTGTATATGTGGGGCATACATTCCCATTACCTACTTTATATTAACACTCTAGTGAATGTCTTACTTTTCTCATCAAGAGACTGCAGAGCCATGCTGTATCAGTGAGACTTTGTACACTCCAAATATACAGACCAAGTAAATCTTTACCACATGAGAATTTCATATTGACATAACTATCTCTTTGACAAGTCCCTGAACGCAAGAGTTGAGTGAGCCTTTTAGTTGGCAACACCTTCTCCTTGTCGCAAATGATAGGAGACTTAGCATCTTGCAAGCTTCCACTGAAAGAGGATAGGTAGTTCATTTCTTACGTACTGTGCATCTTTTGTCTTCAGTAATTCTAACCTAAAACTGCTCACATAAGAAAACATACCATGAATATAACATATTTCTATAAATTCTAAAAATAGTTCTAAGAAGTTACTGAAGCTGATGTGGCCTCTAGGAACCCCCAAACATCATACTAGTGATATAGAAACCTATAAAGCATTCATAGGACTAATAAGAACATGTGGACCAACTGCCACTTTTGTCTTGTTTAGTCTGACTATTATTTGGATAGAAGTATTTTAGGTCTGCTTTGCTGTTCTCAAGTTAATTCTTCAGTCCCTTTATAATACACTACAATTTACCAACATCAACAAGCCCAATACCTAACTTAGAGGTTAACACTGTAACAATGAGTGTCATCCAGTTTCAAGCATCTGAGCTTCAGTTACTCAGAGTCGGCTAACTGGTCAGACCATGGTCAGATAGATCAAATATCTACATGTAACAATTCCAGCTATTCCTGTATTTTCTTTCCTGTTTGTTTACAGGTGCTTATTGGTCATATTTGACAGCAGAGCTTTCCTCGTCCCCTCTGGTTCTAAGTGTCCCCTGATTCATGAAGCCATCTTTACAAGTAGATTTCATTGTTAATGTTCTATAAGGCTAAAGCGCATCCGAAACTTGCCATCAGGTTCTACCAAAGACACATGTTAACACACAGCTAAACAGAAAGGATGTTGAATATAGGACTTACATAGGTTTGCATCCTTTTGGCTACTGTTGTAGCTTGAATGTGAAATGCCCCTATAGATTCAATCAATTGACTCTTGCTTTCTATTGGAGAGCACTATTCTAGAAGCTTGTAGAACCAATGAGAAATAGAGCTTGCTGGAATAAATGAATCACCAGGATCAAAATCCGAGGTCTGATCATGTAGCTGTCTTCCTGTTCATTGTATTTTCCCCTATTGTAGCCACCTTATCCTCCTGTTATATCTGCACCATGAAGGACTGTCTCTCCTTGAACTGGTAGACTTGTTAAGTCACAGTGAGCCCGTCCTCCCTCCCTCCCTACTTCCCTCCCTCCCTCCCTCCCTCCCTCCCTCCCTCCCTCCCTCCCTCCCTCATTTTCTCCCTCTCTTTCTCCCTCCCTCCGTCCCTCAAGTTGCTTTATATTGCTTACTTGGTCATGGCATCCAGAAAAGTACCTAATACTGCTACTTACAGTACCTTTTAAATTTGGTAGAAAAGGCAGAATCAGAGAAACTCAGGTTAGTTTAGTTTATTAAAACTCTATACTTTCTAGGCTTATTAGGTAAATTGTCCTTCCTTTACAAAATCTTCTCAGAAGAAAGAATGTATGACAGCAACACATCTAATATGTTATGTCTGAAAATTGTCTCTTTCGAAGTGACTACTGAAGAACGTTATAGTATGACATATGCATCTCATGTCATAGAGAATAAGATGACTCGAATACAGAAGTGGGCTCTGAGAATGTTACGCGTGCCTTAGCAATGTCAAAGGACCTCCAAGTTCTACAGTGTATACTGTACAATCTATATAATTAGTACCTTCATACTAAAATATGATCTTGGGATCTCATGCCTCACACTTTCTGCAGGTTTGGGACATTATCCTTGTGGTTTTGTTTTAAACCTCTGAGTCAACATTCTGTCCATGAGTCTTATTATTCCCCTTATCATATCACCAGTTACCACAAAAGAATCTTCTCTGATACCTGAGATCTGGAACTTGCATGTTTTGACTCCTAGCAAGAGAATGAACCATCTGATCTACAGATGAGCTCCTTGAATAACTTAATTCCATTTGCTACAAATATTAAATTGTTCATAAATATCCTGTACAGCATTTCTTTCTATGACTCATTCATCGACACATAGGTGAGCTCTCTAGGGCAGGCATGCTAGAGAATAGAAAACTGCACTTCAGAGGACTATGGCAAAAGCAACTGGAAAAGTACACAGATAACTTAGGGCAAGTTGCAAGGAAATCTCTTCGCTGAGAGGGGTACAAGAAACATGTGCACCATATTACTGTCACAGTCCCCAAGTCTCCAAAGGAAAAATAAGAAGAGGATAGGCAGAATTGACTTTAAAGATGCACTTTGTTCCCCTCCTAATATAAAAACAAACTATTGCAACAGTATCTTCTACAGTTGAGATGTTCTGGGTAAGCTACCTACTAAAAGCTATTTACTGAAATAGAGAGATAAAACCATTGTCTTTGTTCTTCTCTTACCAAGACTGACAGATCATTCAGCTGGTCCCCAAACTACAGGTACAACTACTGATCCTAAATATCCAACACTGAGAGTGAGTGTACTACTTTAATTATGATATTTCTGTATATTTATGTATTTATGTGTTACTACTTTATTTATGATATTTCTACTTTTTGTTCCATTGCACCTTTCTAAAAGTTACTAACATAATTTTATGTTTTAAAAATATTAAATGCCTCTTAATTTTACCTTAATCAGGGACTACTGCATTAAGGCTCTCAGGCTTTCCAATGGGCAGCTCTTGTCAGTTCACTTTAATACTTTAAGTGTTTGGAGTCCATTAGTGATTTTGCCAATTTACATATCTAATGATAGTTCTCACACTGAAGCTGATGAAATGGCACAATTTAGAGGTTTAATATTTTCATTCCAGAAGTTCCTAAGCTTACTGTTCATTCCTATGTTATTCTAATTGCATATACTAACCTTAAATATGAATCGATAATAGGCCATGATTTTCCCATTGTAAGTAATCCATATAATTCATTCTTCCATATTGTGATCTTAAAAATGTTACTTTGCTTGAGATCAGTGTTCTCAATGTATACAAGCTATTTTTAATTATGATCCTCAAGGATCTGCTTGGTCACAGTACGATCATAATCCTAATTGTGAAGTCTTAAAACTTCAGATAGACTGTATGTGTAAATGGACTATAGAAACACACTTATCTGACATGTAAAAATGATGGTTTTGTCCCTCCAGAACTAACACCTATCTCCTGAGGAACAGTTATTTGTTTGGTCAGATATTTCCATTGGTTGAATAGTCGAATGCCTAATTAAAAAAATATTGTAGTCTAACCTACAAAACTCTCCTACTGGCTGCTGTTTAGTTCTTCAGTGCTATTTTTGCCACAAAATAGCTCAATTTGTAAAGCCTTACTAGGTAGCTTCCCTTATTTATTTATTTTTTGATTTCTTCAGATCAGAGGCTGCTGGGCTGACATCAATTTTCTTTTTGCAATAGTTTCCTCAGTACAGCCTCTCTCTGGAGAAATGGAGTCACAATAGCTTTCCTGTTTCATTCTCATGGAGCTGCCTCCTTCTAAATTAGGTACAACTTCAGCAGTATGTGTTTAACTGCGATTGTTAGTCAACTGGGAATTCTATTGACAAAGTTCCTGAGAACATCTATGGTGACATTTAAGTTATTTTTTAAGATGATAATTGCTTCAGGAATTTTGTAGTCACGCTTAGTTTTTGAGGCTTCTGTAGTCAATTATAGATTTTTTTCCATGAAGCCCTTTGTTTTAATGTGCCTTAGTATTAAAATAAGTCAACACATGGAAGGATAATTAACTAGCAGAGTTTGCTGAGTGCAGACTCTTTAAACACACTGATCCTAAGTTCTGTAATAAGTGGTGGTCTAGGAAAAGATAGAAAGGAATGAGAGTGTTTTCACTTCTCACAAGCTAAGTTTTATTTAGTGATATATAAAAGAACAAGCTATATACTAGTTAAAGTAGTCAAAAAACAGATATTACGCAGCAACTATTCAAATAACATCTGAGGTCCTTTGTGCCCTCCATTGCCCCGCCTGCAGCTCTTCCTGTATTCCCAGAGGCATGCTCTCATCTGTGACTATCAGAGGCCTGCTGACATCAGTGACTACCAGGCCTGCCAATATCAAGGACAACCATATAGCTAAAGGCCAGCATAAGAACACAATCTACAAAAGTCAAGTACCACCAGAACCTAGCTATCTCACTATGTCAAGCCCTAGATATCCTAACATAGCTGAAGCACAAGAAAATAACCTTAAATCCAATCATATGAAGATGATAGGTCCTTTAAAAAGGAAATGAATAGATCCCTTAAGGAAATACAGAAAAATACAATCAAACAGGTATAGTAAATAAATAAAACTGTTCAGGACTCAAAAATAGAAGCAATAAAGAAAACACAAACTAAGAGAACCCTGGACATGGAAAGTGTAGGTAAGAGAACAGAGACTACAGATGCTAGCATCCCTACCATAACAGAGAGATGAAAGAGAGGATTTCAGTCAGAGAAGATATGATAGATGAAATTGATACACTGATCAAAGAAAATGTTAAATCTAAAAAGGTTCTACTGCAAAACATCCAGGAAATTTGGGATACTATGAAAAGAAAAAAACAAAATAATAGAAATTAAATAAGCAGATCAAAGGACCAGAAACTATTTTTAATAAAATCATAGAAGAAAATTTTCCTAACCCAAAGAAAGAAAATCCTATAAAAATACAAGAAGTTTAAAGAACACTAAATAGATTAAACCAGAAGAGAAAAATCCACCTGCTGCATAATAACTAAAACACTGAATACATAAAATAAAGAAAAACAAATAACAAAAGCCATAAGGGAGAAAGGCCAAGTAACAAATAAAAACAGACCTATCAGAATTACACCAGATTTCTCAACAAAGGGCTTGGGAAGATGTTCTATGATCTCTAGGAGATCACAGATGTCAGCCCAGACTACTGTACTCAAGAAGACTGATAATCACCATAGATGGAGAAAACAAGATATTCCATGACTAAACCAAACAAAAAAACGAAAAAGCAACAAAACAAAATAAACTAAAACAAAAAACAAACAAACCCCCTTCCAACCCAAGAAGCTTAAGTACACCAAAGAAAACATTGAAAATAAATAACCTCATACCTGCAAAACCAAAAGAAGAAACACACACACAGAAAACTAACAACAACAACATCAAAATAGCAAGAATTTCTAATCAGTAGTCATTAATATTTCTAAACATCAATGAACTCAATTTTCCTATAAAAATACTCAGGCTAACAGAATGGATGTGAAAAAAAAAAGATTCCTTTGCATACAAAAAACACACCTCAGCAACAAAAATATACATTACCTCAGAGTAAAATGCTGCAAAAAATATTTTCCAAGCAAATTGAACCAAGAAGCAACTGGAGTAGCCATTCTAATATGTAATAAAAATAGAATTTTAACCAAAATTAATAAAAATAAGTGGGAAGGACATTTCACACTCACCAAAGGAAAAAAATCACCAAGATAATGTCTCAATTCTTAACATCGATGCCCCAAATGCAAGGTCAGTCACATTAGTACATTACTGAAGTTTAAATCACACATAGAACCCCATACATTAAAAATGGGATACTTCAACACTCCAATCTCAACAATATACTGGGTATCAAAAGAGAAACTAAACAGAGAAATAATAAAATTAACCAAGTTATCAATTTTACGAGCCTAACAGATATCTACAGAGTATTTCATGCAAACACAAAAGAATATACCTTTTGTCAGCACCTCATGAAACCTTCTAAAAATTGACCACATAGTAGGTCACAAAGCAAGCCTCAGAAGATACAAGAATATTGAAATAAGTCCTTTTATCTTGTCAGATCACCATGGATTAAAGCTGGACTTCAACAACAGCAGAAATAACAGAAAGCCTACAAACTCATGGAAACTGAGCCATTCTCCACTCGATGACCAGAGGGTCAGGGAAGAAATAAAGAAAAAAATTAAAGATTTCCTAAAATTCAATGAAAATGAAGGCACAACACACCACAAATTATCAGAGCACAGTAAAAGCAGTGCTAAGAGGAACATTCATAGTGCTGAATGCCTTCATAAAAGAATTGGAGAGATCTCTATAAGTTTAAAAGCACACCTGAAAGCTCTAATATAAAAAGAAACAGACATATCCAAGAGGAACTACAGCAGGAAATAATCAAACAGGGTGGTAATTAATAAATCTGAAACAAAGAGAACAATACAAAGAATCAACAAAACCAAAAGCTGATTCTTTGAGAAAATCAACAAGATAGACAAACCCTTAGCCAAACTAACCAAAAGGCAGGGATAAAGTACCCAAACTAACAAAATCAGAAATAAAAAAGGAAACATAACAACAGACACTGGAGAAATCAAAAGATTCATTGGGTCTTACTTCAAAAGCCTATACTCCATAAAATTGACAAATGAAATGAATGCTTTTCTTGATAGAATCCACTTACCAGAGATCAAAAATCAAGATAAGGTAACAATGTAAATAGTCCTATAAAATTTGAGGAAGTAGACTTAGTCATCAAAATATCCATATTTATCCAATAAATAAATGCCCAGGGCCAGATGATTTTAGCCCAAAATTCTGCCAGACTTTCAAAGAAGAGCTAATACTCAAATTCCTCAAACTATTCCACAAAATAAAAACAGAAGGAACACTGCCAAACTCATTCAGTGAGAATATAGTCACCTGCCAAGGACCAGCCTCAGCTCCGAGAGAGATTCTGAGAGAAAAGGGTGTCTGGCAGTGGTGAAAATAAACAACTGGAAGTCAAATCATGGTTCTGAGCTGGTGGACTACAGTCTGCTCAAGACAGCTTTCCAGATTGCTTTCTTTCTATGTTCTGCTTTCTCTGGAGATCTCCAGACAGCTTTCTCTCTAAACAGCTTTCTCTTGTTATTCTTTGCAGGAGACAGTTCTCCAAGAAGTTCTCTCTTGCTATTCTAAAAATTTCTCTGGAGAGCTCATCTGTTGCATATCATAAGCCCAGTCTCTTATATTACATATCAATTGAGTCGTTTACTCCAGGTTCCCTTCTGATTATCCTATGAATCAGTATCTCATGACCTTATTCTTTTGACTCTTAGGAAGAGACAGCAAGCATAAGAACAGGCAATAAGATAGCTGGGTGAGGTTTCACCCTGGAATTACCATTCTGATCATTCCTAGACCTAAATTTTCTCTGTCTCTGGAATCTGATTGAATTTGTATCTGCCTGTCTTTGTATCTTTCTGCCAAACTGGTACATAGTGTAGCTGCCTCTGTTTCTTTAGATCTAAGAGATTCCTTAGACAATTCATATTGCATCCTTATATTTTTGCATATTTGAGAAATTATATCTTTGAACTCATGTTTTTAAGAGTTCTTTTCCACATACTTAAAGGGTTGTCCTAAAGTTCCCAGCATTTCTCATTTTGCTAAAGACATACACATACCCTCAACTTCTGGACTCGTGCTGTTTCTAATATCCTGTAGTCATTAACCTCAACAGGGAGGACATTCCTCAAAGGGGGGCATGAAAATATGTACATAATTATACAAACAAGTCTTATGCCGATAGCAGCTGTCAAAACTTCTGGAGGCTCATGCCCTGTTGGTTCTGTTCCAAGGGTGAGAACCATGTGATTCCATCTCTACCAAGGCCATGCCAGATTTAACAGTCACTCTGATATCTAAACTACACAAAGACGCAACAAAGAAAAAGAATTTGAGACCAATTTTTCATTTGAACATAGTGATAGTTTCAATATGCTTGGCCCAGGGAGTGGCATTATTTGGAGGTATGGCCTTGTTTGATGTGGCCTTGTGGCCTTGTGGTCTTGTGGCAGGAAGTCTGTTACTGTGGGAATGGTCTTTAAGACCCTGATTCTAGCTGCCTGGAAACTAGTCTTTTTCTAGCTGCCTTCGGGACAAGAGGTGGAACTCTCAGCTCCTCTAGCCCCTGTCTGCCTGGATGTTCCCATGTGTCCACCTTCATTTTAATGGACTGAACCTCTGAACCTGTAAGCCAGCCCCAACTAAACATTGTCCTTATAAGAGTTGCCTTGATCATGGTATCTGTTCACAGTAGTAAAACCCTACCTAAGAAAGAAGTTGGTACCAGGAGTAGGGTATTGCTGTGATAGGTCTGATCATGTTTTGTTTGGAAGAATGTGTATTTGGGGACTTAAGATTTGGAAAGTAGTGCAATGCTTTAAGTGGGGCTTAATGGGATATTCTAGTTGGAATATGGAAGCCTGTTGTTGCTGAGGGTGATTTGAAATGTGGAAGCCTGGTTGTAGATGTTTCAGAGGAAAAAAATATATGTGGCTGAGAGACTGTTTTTCTGGTATTTTGGTGATGAATATGGATGCTTTTTGCCCTTGTCTGAAGAGTCTACGTAAAGCTAAGGTAAAGAGATTTATATTAATTGTATTGACAAAGGATGTCTCAAAAAAGCCCAACAAAGACTTTGTTCTCTAGTTAAGTCTAATGAAGAGCCTTCTGAACAAGCGTAGCAAGCTTAGAAAAGAAAACTATATTATGCATGGTTCGAGTAATAAAGAGGCACCAGGAAGTAAAGTGGAGCTGAAGCCTGTCTTCAAGAAGATAGAGAGATTAAGGAAGAGGTGATCTCAGGGCAAGATCCCACTCAGCTTATCTTATTGTTTGTGTCTGCAGCTGATTAAGGAATAGTTTTCAACTGTAATGAACTATAATCCAGAAATGGAGAGCCTACTTGTGATCCAGGTCTTGAGGCTGGAAGACACAGGCTTTTGAGCTGGATCTTGAGGAAGAGTGGCCATGAAAAGCTGAGGCCCAGGCAGATTGGTACACACTTTTAATCACAGGAGACAAAGCCAAGCAGATCCCTGATCAAGGCCAGTCTGGGACAGAGCAAGAAAAGCTTAAGTCCAGATGTGGTGGTACCTGTCTTTAATCCCATCATACAGGAGACAGAGCCATGCAAACCTCTCCGTTCAAGGATAATCTACAGAGCAGGACAGTTGCAGGACAGCCAAGCTTTGACAGTGAGGGAATTGGAAAACAAAAAACCAGTAATAAAATAGGGAAGGAGCATATTCCAACCCCAGCAAACAAAAAAACTCAGTTTTGGCCACATGGCTCTGGCTTTAGAGTCAAAAATATAAGGGACTACTGAGATAATTGGTGCTGGTTAGCTGGAACTAAGAAATGTGCTGTGATTAAGAAGAAATCAGCATCATTGAAGTGAAATCTGGGAAGCGTTTTCTGAGAGCACACAGAAACTGTGTTCCAGAGATAGCCAAGTTTGTACCTTGTGCTATAGCTGGACTTGATAATGTGTATGAATCACCCGTGTGGTACTTGTTTTGAAGGTATTAAGGAGTCATGAAGAACAGCTGAGGCTTGGCACTGTGAGAAGCTATTGGCAAAGATAAAGCTACAAATGTGCAGGGGGGGTCTATGTTCAGCCAGTGCATGCTCTCTGGTTGGTGGTTCAGTTTCTGTGAGCCTCCATGGGCCCAGGTTAGTTTATCCTGTAGGTTTTCCTGTGGAATCCTTTCCCATTCCAGCTCCCTCCTTTCTTCTCCCCACACTTCCACAAGACTCCCTGACCTTTGCCTTGTTTGGTGGTGTGTCTCTGCATCACTTATCATAAACTGCTGGATGAAGCCTCTCACAAGACAGTAATGCTAGGCTACTGACTTCAGGCATAGCAGAATGTCATTATTAGAGCCAGGGGTTGGCTCTTTCCTATGGGATGGTCTCAAGTTGGGTCAGTCATTGGTTGGCTATTCCCTCAGTCTCTCCTCCATCATTATTCCTGCACTTCTCGCAGACAGGACAAATTTTGGGTGGAAGGTTTTGTGGATGGATCCTCCTTCCTCCACAGCAAGTTCAAAGTGGCCTGTTCAAGTTTCGTATTCCCCACTAGGAGAAATCTCAACTAGAGGCATCCCCAAAGACTCTTGAGGGTCTCCCCTGTCCCAGAGTTGCCCCCACTCATTTATATTTCCTCTCCTATCCCTCCTCCTCCACACTCTTAATCCTAACGCCTGTTTTCCTCCCTACCCCTTTCCTACACAGTTCTCTCACTCCATATACTTCAGATGTCTATTTTATTTTCCTTTCTGGGAAGATTGTTACCCTGGATTTAGGGGATTAAAAGAGAAAAGTGTTCATGTCCATTTACATAATTGCTCTTCACATACATTTTTCTTTGTTCTATTTTGATTAGTTTGTGGTACTGGGATCAGATCTAGGGTTTTGTGCATGTTAATCAAATACACTTACTTAGCAGTAGTAAATTTCTAGCTCTATTTTTTTATCCTGTGATGAGTTGAAACTATAGAAATTACAAACATAGACAAGGAAGGTGAGCTTATTATAATTCACTTTTGCTATTTTTCTGATATTTATTTTTCTTAGTTTCATTATACCAGGTATATATGTATTGCTAAACTTATTTAGGATAAATGTTTCGATGTGAAATTTCTAGAGCAGAGGGTACAGTCATCTCCTGATGTTACTGTCACTAATTAGTCTAATAACAATTCATTCTGTCTCTGTCTCTCTATCTCCATCTGTCTTTCTGTTTCTGTGTCTGTCTCTCCTCCCCCCAACCCCCACCAAGGCATTAATTGGAATATCACTGTTTGAAATGTTTTATTTCTATATATCATAACAGAAGAATCCTGCTTTCCCATGGCACACAGGTTCTGGAATTTGATTACTTAAATTAACCTTTAACTTTTCTTCTTCTAGAGCTCCAGAGAGCTGTTTAGTTGCATCCATAAATTTAGTTGAGCTATAGTTTCCTCCTCACATTTGGAAAACTTTTCTCTGGTCCCTGAAAGAAGCAGTTCAATTCCAATTTATTTATGTGAGCCAATTCAAGGGTATTAACCCCCAAATATTTGGCTTTATGCTAAAACTAAGACTCACCTTCTACCTATGCCTCACAAATCTAGTTACTCAAATTGGCTTAAGCTTAGGTCTAACAGATTTCCTCTTTGGTCTGAAACTATTAACTCCCATATAGTTTGTGAATCTAAGTATTTTTAAGTTTACTAGCTGTCTTTATCCAACCAATCTATATGTTTGAAAAAATAGAAGCTCGAAAAGTTGTGACTATCTCGATATGTTTAGAACAGCATTTAGAATCTCTGTCACTTAAAATTTACAAAAGAAAAAAAAATAGGCCTCAGGTTCCCTATTGAAGAAGTTTTTTTTTTTTTAATTGTTTTCATACCCAATGGATAGCTCTTACTCAAGAAAACCAGGAAAAGCAAGGCAGGCAAATCAGACAACTCTACACATAAGGTGCTGGTTGCCAAACTGACAACCAGAGTTCAATTCTCATTCTTCACAAGGAATACTGAAAGAACAATCTCCTGTAAGTTCTCTTTGATATTTACGGGAGTGCTGTGGAATTGTGCCAACACACACACACACACACACACACACACACACACACACACACACATACTGAATCAACAGATGTAATTTAAAAGTTTGAAAAATAAAAGCATTTTTAAAAGACAGTTATGAAAAATTCTTATGTAAAAATATAAAGAAACATATGCAAGTTATTATTAAGTAGTATGTATTTTACAAATGCATACTTATATACCCATTACTTATATCAATTTTATATTTTACTCATAAATTCCTAAAGATAATTGTTTCAATATTAATATAACATGACTACACATGTTTACACATACATACATACATACTTTATACTGAGAGAAAACATTTATCATTTTATTGTAAGCATCCAGTAACATTTGTCTTCTCATAATGCATTTTGATCCATTTATCTTTTTAATAAATTGGCACAATTGTTTCAAATCATACTTTAAAAAAAGAAGAACATATCTCCTTTCTTTATGCACTACTAGGTGCTCATTTTAGTATATAAATTGTGTGCATGACTGTTTTAAATACTTAGATATTTATCATTCTTGTAAACAAGAGACAATGTGCAAGTCATCACATTGTGTTGCCTGTACATTGTGATATAGTTCATTATAAGACACCATGATATAATTATGTTGTGACATAATTTTGTGATATAACTAACTCACACTATGTCTGTATATTTTTTATATATTAAAAGTTTTGGTGGCATCTTATGAAACTAGCTTTCTGCAAAATTTTACCATAAGACTTCTTAAGAGCTGATGTTTTCTATTTAAAATATAAAATTGTTGAAAGACATTGCTTTTAATGATGCTATTTAGTCAATTTTAAATCACTTTTATGATTTCTTAATTCCTGGTTGTTGTAGTATTTTAATCATGTGTTTGGGGCTTCAAGTGTCTTCATGGAGGCATTTTTCTCATCAATGTCACAATCTTTATAAGACTTGAAGAGAGCTTGCAGGGCTGTCCCTGAGAGCACAACTAATCTCCATAGCTCTCCTGCTCAAACCTTTTGGTACTGCCTCCCAAAGAAGCTGAATGAGATGAAGCTTGTCCATCTCTTCTATTATTCCTTAAACAGAACAGATGCCCAGCCTCTCCTTTAAAGGTGTGTATCTAAAAGTACGTCTTTCCTCTGGCTTGAATTCTGTGTTCTAGAGACTCACAAAGCTTTTCTCCCAATTTCAGCTTAGGCCTACCTGTCCTGGACTGGAGCAAATGACAAAATGAGAGATGGTTGCCGCACTCTGGGAAAGCAAGAAAGCATGCACAATGTTTTTCCCAGTGCTTACTAGAGGAGAAGAAATGAAGGCTGTCAGGTGTCCTCTGCAGCATTCAGTGCAGGGGTTGGGGCCTGAACCAAGCCACCACTCAATCACAGGGGTTCAGTACTGGTCTTAGAGAACAATTTTTCATTTCAGATAACACTGGAATGCAATGCACTAAATCTAGAAAATTTATTATATTTCAACACATGAGAGCTTTCATAACAGCATTCTGGTCACTGTATAGGCAATAAGTGGTCCAGTTTCAATAGACTAAGATAGGTGCTTAAACAGTCTCTAATATAAAACATGTGTATTGCATGAACTATATATAGCTTTATTATTATTATTATAAGTGTGTAAATTAAAAACACATAAAATATACAAATAATGTACTATATAGCATTTTAGAAATGTTTTTCCTAATAAATATTTAATATTAAACATATTTTATTATGCTACAATATTTACATACACCAAAATACATGTGTACCAACTATTACCATATATACCTAAATAAGTGTAATAAATTAGGAAAGGCAAGGAAAGTTTTAATTTAACTGTCTTTGCTTTTAGTAAGGTTCCATTGAAGATATCAAAATTATTTTCATGTTTATTATAATGTGCATGCTACTATTTAAGAAAGATCACTCATTGCATCAGAAAATACAGTTACACATTCATCAAAACACCATGAATAGACTTCTGTAGCTGACGCAAACCAATCATATCATTTTGGATGTGTTCTTGCTTCTATGTGTGTTTCCTATGTGTGTGGAGGTTACAGGTGGTATATGTCCCTCAGTGTTAACATGATGAGCTATTAGCTGATTATGTACAAGAAATAAGATTGCCTTCCTGAAAGTACTCATGGGAGAACATACCAAATCTTTAATCAATTCCACTAGGCCTTCTTTCACTTTGATAATGAGACAGAAGAGTTTAAATATAGTGAAAAGTTTAAAGACCTATCTCCACTCAGATTTTACGTGATTATTTTTTAAAATTCAAAATTAAATCCTCAACAGAATTGTTTTAGGTAGCAAATACAAAGGTATCTCATTTTAATTTGAAAGCTTTTCAAGTGATACATACATACGTTTTTGTGCAGTGGGAGAAAAATCACTTTTTATAAAATGACATAGACCACTAATAGCAGATGTGGCAGTGAGCCTGCTCAGCATTTAATGACACATAGAGTAGTATTCACATAATAGATAGTCATATGCACAGGAAAAGCTATACAAATGCCTAGTAGCAACAGACATAACAGAGAAGCTGCCCTATGTCTCAACAGTGGAACATAATCAAATTAACCAACGTACCTTACAGCTACAGGGCCCAACACAAGGGTCCTCGTTTGTGCTTCCTACGCCACTACAGTTACAGGGTTGGCAGTCTGGGTAACCATGGTAACCCCTGACACAGCGATCACAGTTCATGCCTCCAAAGCCAGTTTTGCAGTGACAGGATCCAGGTTTCAACCCTAAGGGAAGAAACATTGCATATCAACATGTTCAAAGGGAAATAGGTTTAATTATTCAACTTTCAATCACAGCAACTGTTAAATTGGATTCTGATCACAAAATTAGACTTTTTAAAAAAAATTCTATTATTTATAAATTTAAAGCAATTTTAAATTTAAATATATTGTAGTCATATTCTTCCCCACCCCTAATTCCTTCCACATTCTTCCCACTCCATACCAATTCAACATTACATTCTTTCTCAAAGCCTAACACAACAGCAAAACCTAGAAAACAGAATACAATACCACCATAAATAAAAGCACACATACAAACAGACACACACACGCACACACACACACACACACACACTCACTCACATCAAGCTCTAATTAAATAAAAGTACACAGAAAAACTGTAGAGTTCATCATAGGTTGGCCAGCTACTCCTAAACATGAAACCTGCCCTGGAGCAGTTAATATACCCAGGGTCACTTAACCTTTACCCTTGTGGCTAAGTTGTTATTCATATCAAAACAAAATATAATAAGATAAAACAAAAACTATCACATCAAAGTTGGACAAGATAAACCAACATGAGGAAAAGAGCCCCAAGAGAAGGAACAAGCATTAGAGATCCACTAGTTTGCTCACCCAGAAATTATATAAACAACTAAACTGGAAGTCATAATATACTCGTGTTTCAGTCTCTATGAGTTCATATGAACCTTTCTCACGCTGGTTTAAATGACCTTCTTTTCTCACATATGTCACTAAAGCTATAACTAAAGGGTCTTTTGGAGCCTAATAAAAATGCCAGTGGTTATGCAAACATAGCAGTTGTATCTGTAAAAAAAATATTAAAAATAAGTGGCTAGAGAGATGGTTATGCAGTTAGGAGTACTTGCACATCTTACAGAGGAGCACGTTTGGTTCCAAGTACAAATATGGTTCTCATAATCATCTGTAACTCCTGTTCCAGGGGATTCCACAAGCTGTTCTGGCCTCTGCTGGTACCAGATACTCATATGGTATACACACACACACACACACACACACACACACACACACACACACACATATGCAGATAAAACATCCATGTCCAGAGAATAAATTGTGTTCCCCATCAAACAAAGTTTAACAAAATCCAATAATACAGTGTAACAGAACATGGGAAAAGAGGAATAGTGAGCACAAATAAGTCAAGCACACGTTCAACTACTGTTAAGAATATGTTTTCATAATGTGCACAGGAGTCTTGAAAATGGCTGGAAATATTAAACACAGGGAACATGAGTATATGATCAGGAAGCTGTGATGAAAAGTAAAAATAGCTACATAAATACTAATTGGAGCCATGAAATGGAACTTAAAATCATACTCAGTTTATAGTGACAAAGATGAAATAAAGTAATTTTTTGCGTGATTTTTGCTTCAGAGCAGTACTGATTATAGGTGCTGGAGAGATGGATGTATGGTTAAGAGTACTATATGCTCTTCCAGAGGACTCTGGTTCAAGTCCATCTCCCATATGGCAACTCAAAATTTTCAGTGCCCCCAGTTTCCCTTCAGGACCCAACAAAAGGAAAAAAGTGGAATAAGAAAAGGACAGTGTTTTCAATTGTTTCTCTTTATAAAAAATTTATTAACATTGCTTCTAAATTACCATTATATTATGTACAGATTTTCCTATATTTTTTTAATTTCTAATAGTTTTTTCAAACAGTGTACTTACTTTAGTGTGGAACATAAATGTCATTCATAACAATATTAGGATTTATTTGTCATTTGAAAAAGGAAAAGACTTCATGATGACAGGCTTTAACTTAAGGTTATTAAGGCAAAAATGCACACAGTCGTTACTATTTGCTACTTCCAGCATGCTACTCATGCAAGGCAACTAGCCTGAAAGCAGCTCCCAAATATTAATTTTATTCTGTTGCCACACTTGATTCTTTGATGCTGAGAGTTTATTGTGAATCTTAATTCTTGAAGTATTTGATTTCACATCATAGTAGTGCCCATCTGCGACCCTTCCCACATACGTCATATCACCTACATCCCACACTGTGATTTTATTCGCTCCCAATGCTGCACGCACATCTCTCAACACTGTCAACTTAAACTGGAACCAGCGAAGTTACAGAGCAATCCAAGTAACAGGACGTAAAACATTGTAGATATGTGTGCCTTATACATAAATACCTTCTCTCTTTATACCCCACCTACACACACACACACACACACACACACACACACACACACACACACACA